>AP027105.1:33654393-34254393 GCA_028142955.1 Pinctada fucata
CTGCCGAGAAGACCTATCCATGTTTTTATATATTCGAATTCAGCTCATTCTCTACTTTTACGTGTAAGAAGGGCTTTAAGGACCTCCACAACTTAATGAAGAAAATGATAATGAAGTAAGCCGTGTTTTGCCTTTTGAATGAGTGCGGATTTTTGAATAATAAGTTGCAATATGGCGATAAAAATTGCAAATTTCCACTTAGAGACACAATAATCCGTAGAAATACAATACTCAACATGGCAACAATATTTTTGATCTCCCTTTTCACCCTCCTTGGTCAATTTTCTAAATTAAAATTATTTTAGTTCAGAAAATGCATATTTTCGAATTAGAACGTCAATGCCTTCTTTGAGGCTTAAAATCTCGAAAAACTTCGTGAAATAGTTACATGAAAATTATATCAAAGATTGATCAAATCTTATATTTCATGTAGACAAATTTTCAGGCTTTGTCTTCTCGCAAAATTTTCTGTGCCGTAACGCCGCGATGTACCTTAAGTGACTCTGTGAAGAAGTTTAGGTTTTCTCAGTATCTGACAAAGCTCTGATGCTACAGTAACCAAACTTGCGCAAGTATTCTTAGATGAACCCATGCATGGAATACTGCATCTGACCTACATTTCCTTTCTACTTGAGAAACGTTGTACGGAAGTTTTGGTAGCTCTATATACCAAAGTAACCAAACTCATACCAGAAGAAATATTTTGATACTTAGATGGACCAATGCATTGGATGCTGCATCTTTTGTACTTTTTCTGCTTGAGCAGAGTTCTTGAAAAGTATCAGTTGTAATGGATTTGCCAATGAAAAAATCATTTGGTCCGATAAAAACTCATCTTGTATCTTTTATTCGGTCAGATGAAAATTCCCAAATGTTCGACATTTCATTTGAAGTTTTTAAGAACTCTGCTTAAGAATGAATGATTTTTCTTTTAATAGCAGATGTAGATCAAAATATAAGTGGTACATGTGCAAGGCTTGCATAATTCTTTTATGTATATCTGATCAATCTTTCATAAATTGACCTTGGTCTACATTTGCCACTTGAGTGATTTTGCTTTAAGAAGCCTACATTGATCAAAGTGCATGCATAAGTGTTTCATTTATAAAACTTGCATGTTTGATGTATCTTCATCACTTGACCATGACCTACTTTCTCTGCTTGTGTGATTTTGCTTTTAAAAGCCAAGTTTGGGCAAAGTGTAAGTTGTCCATGTAACAAACTTGCATATTGAACATATCTTTTGGGAATCATAAATTGATCCTGTCCTATTTTTTTGCATGAGTGATTTTGATTTAAAATCCAATTTTGAGCAAAGTATGATTATGTGTATGAAGCTTTCTTTACATATTCATGATATTGTTTGTCCATAGCTTGAGGGTGACCTTTGGGTAATTAGCTCTACTGGTCAAAGACCAGTCGTGCTTATGGGATCGCTCTGTGTCCAGCGTCCGTCCATCCGTTAAACTTTTCTTGTGAATGCGAATCCTCTGAATCTGTAAATGGTAAGAAATTAATTCTTTTTGCATTATGTTGGGCCTATGGTCTAGTTGTGCACCTGATATTTTGTTTTGGCCCCTGACCCGCAGGGTCTTGGAAAAATGGGTGTGGTCATTTTCTCCTATATAACTCTATGTAATCTTGTGAACACCAAATCTCAGGAACTATAATTGATAAGGAATTTATTCTTTTTGCCATAAAATGTCCTTGTGGTCTAGTTTTGCACTTGATATTTTGTTTGAGCCCCTGACCCCCAGGGCCCTGGAAAATGGGTGTGGTCATTTTCGTCTTTTTAACCCTCTGTTATCTTGTGATGGTTAATTTTCTTCTATTTAACCCTATGTAATCTTGTGAACATAAATTCTCAAAAAGTAAAAATGATAGAGAGTAAATTCTTTTTTGCATTATAATAGGTCTTTGATCTAGTCATGCACCTGATATTTTGTCTGGCCCCTGACCCCTTCTGTAATGTAATCTTGTGAACACCAATTCTCAGAAAGTATAATTGATAGAAAGTTCATTCGTTTTGCATTAAACACGTTAAAATGGGTCTGTGGTTTTGTTGTGCACCTGATACTATTTTTCAGCCCAGGATCCTTGGGGTCTTGGAAAATGGGTGTACCACTTACATGAATGCTTTCAAACAACCAGGAGAGCTTCAGTCTCGTCAGAGACTTCTAGTTTTGGAGTCAGAAGAATCAAAGGTCAAGGCCTTAACTAATGTACGTATACACAAAAAATAAAAACTGTTTGGATGTACGTAGCATTTTATTTAGCGTCTTAGGATTTTGCTTTCTGCTAAGAAAGGCTGAATATAAGACAAATGCAAGGGTATTCGTCTCTTTTGAACAAATCTGATTCCTCTTAGTTTTGAAACTACACACGATGAAAAAAATTAATCTGATTATGTATTGAACATATATTTTTGAACCGTATGGTTGATTACAGTACTTGTATTGTGAATCATTGACTTCCTTTAGTCAAGAGAGCACACAAAGTCCCCTATACTTCCCTGTCGACATACTTGTAACATGTACATCCGCTCTGTTCAGACGGCATGTAACTCCAAGCGCCGATCTAGAAGGGGCTTAAGGGGGGGGGGGGGGGGGGGGGGGGTCTGGACCATCTTGAATTTGACACATATGCTGAAATTTCCCGGGTTTTGTTCGCTCATTTCTTTTTTTTTCAACCGTATAGTGGAACACCACCCCCACCCACCCCCTGCTCATCCCACTGAAAAATAAATTAAAATTTTCTAGATCCGCTCTTGAATTCTGTGCAAAATTATAGATCTCTACATCTCCTATACGTCATTTAGGTTTCAGTACGTAAATATACGGAGATGTTTACAAGTGGTAAGATTTTATTGAAGGTTCTCAAATTTTTGCTTTGAACATTAAAGACATATTTATGGTGTCTGATATAACACTCCGCATGCAATCATAGCCATATATATTACTCTGTATTAGTACAAACAGATTTTATTTCGCTGGAAGTGATCACATAAGGGTTTTCGCTATCCACTCAACTTAGCAGAATTTATTTTATTGGAAAGAAATCGATATGTCATAAATTCTTCTCGTTGTGAAATATGAACTTCAATCATTTTGCTCTTTCGTGTTGCTGTACATATGATCTCGTACTTTTCTCTAGATAGGACGAGCTTTTGATACGTCGATCTTTTTCTACTTCAAAGTTTGCCATGGAAACATTTTGGTCGTTTCTTTTTTGGCTACAAGACCTTCGTTGTTACTTTCCTTGATATAGATCTAGCAACAATTTAGCAACCTACCCCATTTCTAGAATGGATGGATGTAACCATATAAGACTCATTCCAGTTTAAAGTAGCATTGGTTTATCGTGACTCGTATATAACAGAAGAGTCGACATAGCACGGTATTAGACTGGTTTCTTCCAGCATGTATGCATATTGCGTCTGTGTCTCCTGTATTAATAAGATTCTAGCGTATGTAAATAGACCTATATTTTAGTAGTCAAGTGATAAATCATGTTACATTTGGAAATTACTTGCTCCTCTAATTAACTTGTAAGTTCTTAAAATCGAAAGTTTCTGATTCGTCAAGAAAGAAATTGGTTGTGACCTTGACATACGGCCATGATATGTTCAACTGAAGTGACTGAGAACTTGGATGAAACAATGTGTATTGCATGTTTATCATAGTACATAAAGCTAAAAATTCCTTAATTCCCTTCCGGAACTTGAGCACAATATTAACAATACAAATGTAGCATTGAAAGAAAATGCATGTATCGTCATTAAGTCGAATCTGTTTCAGATTAATAGCGTTTTCATGACAAAATCTGAATATAATTTTCGTCTTTTACACAATTGAACAAGTGAGAAAGTGTAATGTAAACATAATCAGTTTCCGTTTGAACGTCGCTTTCCCTGCCGCATGCTTTCCTATGTCGCATTTTCACGTGGATGGATTTGTCTTACGGTCTGTCTGTCCGTCTGTCCTGACGAGTGTCATAAGTCATAGAACTAATCGGTATATCTTTACAAGATTTCTACAGAATATCAAACGTACCTCCGGGCAAAAAAAAAAAAAAAACGTGCTGCAAAAATTACATATCATTCGACATTTTGAGTGATACTCTTTAATAAATCCAACAATCTCGTCGCTCATTTGAAATCAGATATCATCTCTCTCTCTCTCTCTCTCTCTCTCTCTCTCTCTCTCTCTCTCTCTCTCTCTCGTTTTATGTGGTGATGTTCTTTTTGGCCTGGATACAAAACAATACTTGTTTTATGCAATGCAGTGTAAAATCGATCTTGGAGGTAAAATATATATAAATCAAAGTGATATTTCATAGTGTATATAGCCAGAACCCAATGAAGGCACAGATGTGATCAGGAACAGGGTGCATTATTTTACAGTGTAGTATCAATCATGTAGCGAGTAAATCAGTTTTACGATGCCATACCTACGTATTTAAACCGAGGTAAAAATCACACGGAAAGGTAATTAAAAGTCATGGAGGTAGGGGAAACATTGGTACATACTCCCCATTATAAGTGAGTATTAGGGGGGCTTAGGCCTTTTATAAGAATGGTTAATCTTCCAGCGAGTCGGGTGCTCTTAGTCAAAAGTATCTTATTATCTCGATAACCCACTGTAACAAAAACAAAGCCAGCATATCAATCTTATAATTTAAACCGCAGTATTAATTTAAGGAGTTGGGTTTTATTGTGACTATTACGTTGGGTCAATCAGATATGCAGATATTCACAAATCATGCATGTTTATAAAGAAAATCTATTTGAAATAAAAGACCACATGATCGCAATTAGTGTAATGTAGTGCGTCTTTTTCTAACAATGGAAAAAGTGCCAAAGAATTGTGTATACTTCTAAATAAGGATTTAGGTGTAAAGATTTGTAAACATGAGATTATTGTATGTGCGTATTTGTTAATGTGCACGTGGAGTAATTAAGGCTAGACGATGCGACAAGAACAGGGGGACGTGGTCGCCGAGCGGCTTTGTCAGAGATGCAAGTGAGTCAGTCTGTATCTGTTTACTGTTGTATCAGAAGCGCATTTCTGTTATCTTCTTTTTTTGAAGTTCTCTGTTTTGGTCTCATCAATTTTGCCATAAAACGTATTGAATTGCTGTCACTGTTACGTAGAATATCAATTAACGGAATCACAAAAATGTCAAAGTTTCTTTCAGAACAATAAGGAAGATGCCATATCCTGATACGTACTCTGATAGTATCAGGAACACACACCGATCGTTTAAACGAAATGCGTCAATTTACATTTGTTGTTGAAAAGTGTGGATTCTAAGAATTCCAGGGGGGGGGGGTTAAGTGTATCAAGGCCTCTCAAGCCTATAAATTACTATATAATATATGTAAGAATTTATGACAGTCATGTCATTTTGCAAAATTCTAGGGAGGAGGAGGGGTACCTGACCAATGATTCTCCTTAAGATTTGCAATGAAGATTACACCCGACCCACTCCCGCCCAAGAAAAAAATCATAAACATGCCGTAATCCTGATCATATATTCTGCTTGCTGTGCTCTTGGATTATTCTCATGTTCCCTGTATCTTTACCATTATTTCTGTAAAAAATTAAGATTTTAATAAAACGTTTTTTTGTCATTGCAGAATGACGTTAGAGGAAGAGAATCGTAACCACGTTCAGATAGTACAGAACAATAACTACTACCACCCAGAGAGAGACAAGCCAATGATCCACCCCTGTGTAGATCCACCCGTCTGTGACAGCTGTCAGAAACTTGACCTTTCCTTCTTTGACCCCGGCTGTCCAGGATGCAAGGAGATACTAGACAATCCTAACACCACAGTGCCTGAAATATTTGCTGTTTTACGACAGTGGACGCCCCAGACGCAACAAAGACTGGAACTATTGGTAGATGAGGTAAGTTTGTGGAGAGACAGTGTTAAGACACTCCCTAATGTCAGATTGGGGAGTGTGGGGTATCTGTTGTGTTAAGACAGTGGACGCCCCAGACGCAATAACGATAATGACTGGATCTATTTGTAGATGAGGTAAGCTTGTGGAGAGACAGTGTTAAGACACTCCCTAATGTCAGATTGGGGAGAGTGGGGTATCTGTTGTGTTAAGACAGTGGACGCCATAGACGCAATAACGATAACGACTGGTACTATTTGTAGATGAGGTAAGCTTGTGGAGAGACAGTGTTAAGACACTCCCTAATGTCAGATTGGGGAGAGTGGGGTATCTGTTGTGTTAAGACAGTGGACGCCATAGACGCAATAACGATAACGACTGGTACTATTTGTAGATGAGGTAAGCTTGCGGAGAGACAGTGTTAAGACACTCCCTAATGTCAGATTGGGGAGTGTGTGGGGTATCTGTTGTGTTAAGAAAGTGGATGCCCCAGACACAACAAAGACTGGAACTATTTGTAGAGGAGGTAAGTTTGTGGAGAGACAGTGTTAAGATACTCCCTGATGTCAGATTGGGGAGTGTGTGGGGTATCTGTTGTGTTAAGACAGTGGACACCACAGGCGCAACAAAGACTGGAACTATTAGTAGATAAAGTAAGCTTGGAGAAAGGATCTCACAGAACAAATTTAGAGAATGCATGGGTGTTCATTGGTGTACATTTCTAAAAGATCACACACAAATTCTACACCGTTGAACACCCCCAGGATAAGACATGTATTTTCTTATGATACAAAATATTAGACATGAATTAACAAAGGTAATGATAATGTCTCATCCGTTGTAACTTCAAAATGAATCTCATTTTTGTGAATTTCTCCTTTAGCTTCAAGTGTAAACAAAACATTGTAGTTATCCAGAATAATTGGAATTCTAGCATAGAGACATCACACATAATGTAAATATTAGTCTTGCACATTATTCATTACTGAGACAATAATATCTTTTATGAAACAATTTTCTCAATGACTTTATGTGATTAAAATGTTTCAACCATTTAATTTCTTTGTAGATTTTGAAGCGAGGGGCACATATCAATGATCGAGATGGTCTCACAGATATGACACTGTTACACTACTCCAGTAAGTCAGGGGCGGCTGGAATAGGGGACGCTGAAATAGCGGCTAAGGTGGTAATTATGCTGCTCTCCAAAGGTTCCGATCCAAACATACGGTGCCGATGGACAAACATGACGGCTCTCCATTATGCCGCTTATTTCGATGTTGTACCTGTGATAAAAGTCCTACTCAAAGCTACTAAAGCATACGGTATGTTATTTATAAAGTGTAATAGAGTTGTTGAACAAGAAATGTAGTAGTTTCAGTCAGAATTTGACTAGGCTGGACTTAAAAATGATCAAAATAATTTTTCACAGAAAGTTAATGATTGTAAAATAATGATAAAACGGAAAATGCTCACTATAATTCATAATAGCATATTGTATAGCATTCATGTACATGTAGTCAAAAGTTGAAAGAAAATCTGTCCTTTCAGCAATGTAGTCATATATTTTATATTTTCAAGTTAGACATCTAATTCCCATTTAGACATAAATTGCAAGTTTAAAATCTTTATGATCTCTTAGAGTCAAGGCTACTACTTACAACAATATGACAGAAGGTTGATCATGAGAATTCAATATACATGGCATTTGTGATTTATCTAAGATTCATAATATAGAAGGCATATTTACAAAAATAAGATTTCATAATATGTGCACTGGGATGTTTTTGATGTTGCAGATATTGACAGTACGTGTACGGAGTTTGACAATGGTTCGTCTTTACACATAGCAGCTTCTAATCTGGCGTACGAGGCTGTTAAAGTCCTCCTACAGAGTGGTGCCAATGCTTTACTCAAAGATGACCAGGATAGAACAGCTTTAGGTGAGTTATATTCATGTCACTTGTTAAAAATTCATTTACTGTTACTTGAGAGCAAAAAAAAAAATAAAATAAGACTTACTATATATATAGTATCTTTTGGATGAATTTGTTACAAGTCTTTGATCTCAAATTTTGGTGTAAAGAATTCTGGAAAAAGAATATTTAATTCAATTGTCCAAATTAAAAGTAGGATTCAACTTTCAAGTTCCCTGGGTAACAAAAAATATTATAATCAAAAGTTATGACAAAACTACATGAGAAGGTCAAGAAAATTGAACACTTTAATGGGTGACCACCTGTCTGGGGAGACCATTATTTTCAGGCAGAAGGGATGGTCTCACGTTACAGGTGTTTCTGTATTAAGCTCCACAGTTTCCTAGTTTGCACATTAATGTTTTTCTTTTGAAAGACTGAAAATATGATAAAGATTTGCTCATCCTGTAAAATTTTGTACTTTATTTTACCAGAATGCATACCAGACCCTACAAACTTAGACTCAGATCCAGAGATGGGGAAAATTGTCTTCAAACTGAGGAAAACACTTCAGGAGGCGTGTCAGCCAACACCCAAAGTCCCTCCCCCTAATTATGACCTTGTACAAAGTAAAGTCACATTGCAGGCAATGGGATTAACACTGGGAGACAAGGTTTTAGTTGGAGGAATCAAGGTAATAGATTTAGATTAAAACATAGAACCTTTTTGTCATCATAATTTTGCACATTTGTATGCATATTCACATTGGCTGAATTTAATTTTGCATTTTTTGGTCCATATTCTCTTTTGATATGTTCATGATGTTGGAATTGAAGTAACATTATTAGTACCTAAACCTAGATTTATTTTGGAACTGATCTTATAGTGATAAATACCGTTATCACTTTAAAAAAGAATTTAAAAGTTACCCATCTTCATGTATATTTACATGTATATGGTGAAAGTGATCTACTCGGTGTGGATTGTAAGCTAGGAAATGAATACATGTATTTACAGACTGGCACACTAAGATACTGTGGTCCGGCAGAGTTTGCGGCAGGATTGTGGGCCGGCATTGAGTTGGACGAACCAAGTGGAAGAAACGATGGTAGTATTGGGGGAATATCATATTTCCAGTGTCCTCGTAATCATGGTAGGCATACATTCGCATAAATCTGAACTACCTGAAATGTGTCAGAGATAAAGATATAAAATATTTCAAATCTTTTTCAAAATGAGTAAAAATCAATTTCCTAAGAACTTAGTACTGAATATTTCAAATATTCACAAATCTTTATTTTTTCAGAAAAAAGTAAAAAGCAGTTCTTTTAGAACTAAGAAGGCTACTAATCTATTTCTTTGTAATAAATTTTGAATTTAGAAACCATATTCACTATTTTTTAAAACCAGAGTTACTTCCTATTTGAGACGCTATCTGACATAGACTGATTATGACGTCATGAAATTCTATAGAAACAGTCCTAAAAGTCTGGGAAATGACGGTATAAAATCGAAGTTACCATACCAATTTCATGACGTCACAATGATATTACGTCAGATACCATCTGTAAGGGGAAAAACTCTGTATTCCGCAAAGACTCAATAGATGAATACATGTGTGTATAAAAAGCAAGGACTTCTGCAAGTTGAAATCAAAGCTTAAGCAGTAAAAATGTTTTTGCCTTGTAAAATCCTCAAATGTTACAATTTTTATTTCTCTATTCAGGTATATTTGCTCCAGTGAGTAAGATAGCTAAGCCAGGGTCAGGTCCTGTCAGCAGACCAGATTCAATGTCACCTCACAAACCGTTACAGAAAGCCTCATCAGTAGATGTGTCAAATGTCAAAGCCAGAGTTGATACAGGTCACATTTCATTTAAACTTTCTTAATGTACACAAACACATACCATTGAATGTACATGTATATGTTTCATTAGTCAGTGTCGAAGTACAGTTAAACCTGCCTTAGCGACTCACTGTATTAAGAGACTTCCTGTTTTAAGAGACCAAAGTTTGCAATTCCCAAGTAAACAATTTTCATGAAAATGAATCTGTATTGAGAGACCACCTGTCTTAAGTGACCTTGATTTGACATTCCCTTGAAGGGTCTCTTAAAACAGGTTTAACTGTAGATGTACTTATGTATCAAGGAACAAAGTGCTGTTTGTCTTATGGTTTGAAATTACAACCTCACAATAATGTTAACAATTGAAACAATTGAGTCACATGATATGAAAGATAGAGTTTTACTTTATAGCTTTCTTTCACAGTAAAATTCTATCTATAATGTGTGAGTGAATTAAAATCTTGTTTACTAGGGGTGTAACAAGATATCGATATATTGTGATATTCAATAAATTCGTATCATATTGCAAAAGGAAATTCATATCCAATTTATCGCACCCTTATAGATTATAATTATGAATAAATCATTGAATCACTTTGATTTTAATCAGTTTACCGTAATTGAAAAAAAGCAACCCATGGTCCACATCATTCACAATAGAAATGCATTACATTTGTACAACAAAAACAATCAAAAGGTATTCAATGATTTCTGTATGTAATGTTTCTTCCAAGCAAATGACATTCACAATGTTATAAAAGTTATAAAATATTATAAATAAAATATGATATAAAAGAAAATATAAACAGAAGGGAGGAACATTATTTTACATCAAAACTGATAAAAATGAAAAGAAACAATATATCGCAATATATTGCAATACATCCAATAAAACATCGCAATACATATTCATCACGATTCCCTTTTGGCATATCGTTTCACCCCTATTTTTTACATGGCACAAATTTGCCGGATCTTGTTCGTACAATTTTAAAACATGTACAAAGGTCAATAATCAAAGGTTAAGAACATTGTATTGATTTTGGTGCCATTCAAGGAGATTGTACACTTAGTGATATCTTTCTATCTATCTGATGTAAAATTACTTTCAGTGAAAGATAAAATATTGTTTTAGGTCTGAAAGGTCGAGCGCCATCGATTACAGACCTGGCTGATATAGAGGTTGGAGATAGAGTGATTGTGGCCGGTCAGAGGAAAGGTACCGTACAATTCTGTGGAGATACCAAGTTTGCTCCAGGTATGTATTGTCAGTGTACCTCCAGTAACAGCTTTCTTCAATACTGTAGCACCTAGCATTTCAAAAGATTTCTAAATTGATCTCGCAATGTCAGACTCTCAAAATCAAATTATACTTACCAACACCAAGTTCCTTGACCTTTGACATTATAACCGGAAATTCCTTAATTCATGGGCAAATTATGTGTGAAATATCAACATTCTATTCTAGATCAAGTTTTGATGCTGAAATGAAATGTGTGCCAGTCAACAAACCGAAGGACAGGCACAACCCCCCCCCCCCCCCCCCCCCCCCCCCCCCCCCCCCCCCCCCCCCCCCTCAATTGTATTCTTGAATTTTTGTATATCAAGCTGATGGATTTAATTTACAACCTGAAATTAATGTGTTTAACTGGTTGCTTGTCAGGGTACATGTTATGTTAATTCTGCTCCCAGATTTTCATTCCAATTATCTTTTGAATTTCACGTTTTAGTAGCCATTGGTATGACCATCATCATATACTTTTGTACAATATTTTCTAACATTTCTTGTACAGGTATTTGGTACGGTATCGAGTTGGATCGTCCTGCCGGCAAGAATGACGGGTCTGTGAACAATGAACGTTACTTTATATGTAAACCCAAACATGGTGTATTCGCTCCAGTGTCTAGGATACAAAAGTAAGTACTTATAAATTTACCCTTCCAATTTTGACAAATTTCTATATTTTGTGACGTCAAAATGTTTTTACTTCAGACAAAGAAGCTTCAAACTTTTGATCAGTCATAAAAGAATTGCTACATCATAAATGCTTTTGACTAGCAGAAAAGCAAAATTTTTGCAGAATTAGAAGAGCCAATTGCTGAATCACAAACACAAACAATATTCATAATTTTCTGATATTCTTTGCTTAGAATGGAAACAAAATATTTGATAATAGCACACTTTTTCACTAACAGGCTTGGAGATCGAAGGTTCAGTTCAAATGAGTCTTTAGATGCCATCAGTTGGGGCGCAGTGTCAGAAAAAGTTGACAGGAAATCAGGTAAATTCTATTCTTATTCATCTGCTTTGCAGTGCTTTTTAAAAATTGTTTAAAATGCTTGTTGATGTAGTATTTTGTGATAGTTTGTTGTATCTAGTCCGCCAGCACTAAAAGATTTTACGAATACAGTTTGTTGTATCTAGTCCGCCAGCACTAAAAGATTTTACGAATACAAACAGAGGTGGGGATGGGAATGGGGATGAGGATGGAGTAGGGGGGTATGGGGTCGGGGTTGACACCAAAAGCAAGGGTTACGGAAGTATCATATTCATATACTAGTACATGTACATGTATGACGAGAGTATTTTAAGTATGACATTTTCTTGAGATTCCAAACTATCCATTCATGATTGCCTAATCATGATTGACCTGTTTCTGATAGGTATAATTCTGTATAAAAAAATAGAAATTTATATATTTGAAATACATGTACTGGGAAGGTTGGTAGAGTAAGGGAAGGAGTGAAATTACACCCTTGTATACATTTTACATGTTATTTGACTGATATGTAGATAATTCTGAATGTATACGACAGTTATTAATATGTTGTAAATCTTTTAAGGTTTGAAAACTCATTATGTAGATTACAATAACTTGTATTGTTTGGTATTTGCTTTTCAGTGGCCCCTACAAATACTAACACACCTGTAAGGGCCAGGACTCCTAACAAAAGGTAGATAACTATTATACAGCTAGACTTGCTCTTCTCGTCAACAGGCTTAAATCTTAGATTAGTTCCCTTATTAAAGGACTGCTAAATATTAATTGAAATATATAAATTTATCCTTTTAAATTTTGGAATAACAGAAATCTATAATACATCATTCTTTCTGAAGAAACTATTGTAGAATTTTTTAGAAGCCCTATTTGTACTACATATGTAAAATTACCTGTTTATTCATATTTTGTGAGATTTCTGTGCACATACATTTTTTTATAGAATAGAAAATTTTCATATTACAATTAGACTCTCATAATAGACACACCAAGACCCAATATCACAATTTTTGATTTTATTTTTATTACATGTACGACGTCACTGATCTTTTACTACATTACACTAAAAACTTGTGTCAAATCTTGTGATGTTGGGTCTGGCCTGTAAAGAATGTAAGTCAATTGCATTAATGTGAAAATAGTCCATTTACCTTTGCTGTTAACAACGAAATATTGTTTTCTGTGTATGTAGACCAAAGAGTACAGGCCAGTCTGTTTCCCGGACCCCAGTCTCCAGCTCAGGACAGTCCATATCAAGGACCCCAGGCTCAAGCTCAAACTTTAAACTCGAAGTCGGAATGAGTGTTTTCTGCAACAACGAGTTAGGTTAGTAGCTTTTCTACCTTTCGATTTGCAGTGGTTTGTTTATCAAAACATACTTGTAAGTCCATGATGCTTAATGATATTCTCATTCAAAAATAGATGATAAACATGTTTTACACAATTTTCACAAGGCTTTGCTTTCTTCATTGATTACATATAAGTCAGTTTCTGAAGTGTCAGCTGCAAACAAAATCCTAAAACTAACTTGAAATTTTGGAGGAAAATATAACGGGTCATTCTCATTACTGATTTCTCCAACAAATATTGAATTAAGATTTGGAAATACACTTAACATGGTTTCTATTTATAGGTGTAGTTCGGTACATTGGACCAGCAGATTTTGGTGAAGGTGTGTGGGTAGGTGTAGAACTAAGAACTCCTAAAGGGAAAAATGACGGAAGTGTACAAGACAAACGATACTTTACGTGTAAACCTGATCATGGACTATTGGTTAGACCCAGCAAAATTACCGTGCGCGGAATCAATGGTGCTAAACTCATAAATGACTACTACGGCTCAAAGGACAGCGGGGGAAGTAACGAGGACATTAAAATGGATACAAGGTAGTCGTGGAGTTTTGCGTCACGAGGAGAAATGTCTGAATTGAGATCTGAAAAATCCATCACATCTGAGAATGAGATTTTAACCTGATGTCTCAGCATTATCATCTTGCCTGTCTAACCATATATAACGAATAGGAAGGGATCATTATATAGACCCGCTGTTCTGTCCGACAAACTCGCATTTTACTATTCACAACCAGAGCAGCTGACACATTGTTTTTTTTAATACTCCTACGTCATTTAATTTTCATTGTGACAACGATTCTGATTGGTTGAAAAATTCATGGTATACAGTATAATATGCATGAAATAATTTCGTTCATTTAAATTTTCGGTAAGTGCAAAGGTTATCACTTTGAAGTGACAAAAGCAAATAAAACTAGTGCCTCTCCATGACAAAGATCTCTGCTACGTGTAAATAAGTCAGACAATGTATCTGCAGGAATGCGTCATTCAGCTTTCATGTATATCAGCTATTTTCATTATTGAGCTATCATTTGGTATATCATTATTATCGAAAGTTTTGCATCAGGACACCATGTATTTATTTCTGAAATTAAATAAAAAATTGATGTATTATTTCCATATTTCCCTCTGCTAAAGTGTCCCAAAACATGAATTTTTCATGAAAAAAAAGACTTTCCATAAGCTAGTTCACAGTAGGAAGGAATGCTCAATTACTCTGACACTCGCTTTATATGTTACATTTACAAACAGAATAAATTTTCTCGTAGTTTAGATCCTTGAGTGTTTGATTTTAATATATTGTATAAAAAACTGTAGTAAGATAAATGTAAATTCAGTGATCAGTGCTTTACATGAAAAAAAATCTGTGAATATTGAATTATATTCAGATTTATCTTTTTAAAAGCAAGGCTTTTTATCTCCTATTAAGTAGGATCCTTAAATACTCTGGAAGTTTTTCCCCTACATGCGGTTACGTCTACAAGTTTGCATTTAGAAATAGAGAGCAAATGTGCCAAATATTGTACAGTTTTAGACTAGTTGTTTGTTATTTAATTTACTTGAAACCTAAGAATTTAGTAGCTTGCCGAAAAGAATTCCCAGAGTGCTATTGTTACATGCTCGGTATGGGCATCCTTATGCAGATAGACTTTAACCTTGGATTTAGCTTTGAACCATAAGGTGTAGGGCTTTTCTATTTCATAAATAAACTCATTACCAAGTCTCTCTTGTATTAGGAACTATGTTCTAACCTTAGCCCTACTGACCATGACCTCAAAGTTTTTATTTTCTTTTCGAAAACTTGACCCTGAGCTTTATCTGTAAAATTAAGGACCAGGTAATAGCTCTGTTATACAAATTTATGTCCCATATGCATTCCTCTTGATCAGACATTTCATTCGTTTTGGCCTAAAACTGTAAGCTGCCTTTAAAAGTTTTGAATCTGAGCAGTATTTTCTGTACCATGAGGGGGGAGGGGGTACTTCCATATTTCAAACATACTGTATATTCTTCATGTTCATGATAAGAGCTTCAATTTAGAACCATGACCTTGCCTTGTGACCTTGAACTTAGGCCTGCTTCATACCTTTTTTTCAGGTATGTAAATAAGATCCCAATTTAAATTAATCTTCAGGGTTCATGTATTGCCTTGTGTTTCAATCACACACTAGTCAGTACCTAAAGATACCTTCAGGTTACTAGTTTTGTTGTTTCTGAGAACATTTGTTAAATGGATATTAATGTTTCAGCTATGTTCCAGTTTTATAATGAATGTTTTTCGGACAATGTACATGCGATTTAGATACGAGTACTTTTACAGCTCAATTGATTTGAGAGTTTTAGAAACATTTGTACTTAAATAGCTGTTTCAGATGTAGAAATTGTTGAGATTTTATTTCGATAGATTTGAAAGGGCTTCATGTAATGCCCGTACTTACACTGGTACACTGCAATTTTTTTTTAAAAACTTTCAAAACTCTATACATGAACTAATTTATTCTTTTTCTATATTTTTGAAACTTTTATGTTCGCATTTATGTGCAAGTTTAGTTTACATAGATTGTTATCATAAACAGAATTTTCCATGGATACATTATTTGTCTCTGTTCAGCTTCTACAAAAAAAAGACAGGAATTTAGCAGGCATCGTAGAACTTTGTACATGTCATAAATGTGTGTATGTTAGTTTTTTTTTAAGAATTTTGTCTCCTGTGAAGCATATACAATCATTAATCATGAAATCAGGGAAGTTAAATAGTCACCATTTATTTAAGGCATTTGGGGTATAATACTATACTTCCAGTTACTTTGATAACAGAAACGTTAAATACCATGAAGTTGGCTGAAGACGCGTAACTTCTGTTTTTGTTCGGGACCATACATTTTCATGGTGAGTTGAAATAAACATTAAAAAATATTGAATCTCTTAACATTTGTAAGATACGGAAGTACACAATTTCTAGCTTTTCAACAATGTGGTTATTATACCCCTAATAGCTTAATACTTGCAGTTTTGCAATTTCTTAAAGATTGCAAATTCATGTATCAGAAATGTGCCACTATTCTTGGTGGTCGGTTTCCTTATGCATGTTGTACAGAAAGTAAAGTAATTATTTTTATGCTATTTGAATTTCTCAGTTTTCTTTGAATTTTGCTCACCAGTTAATGCATATATAGCAGAACTTGAGGATTGCCAAATCCAGTTTAGACTTGCTAACTGCATGCAAAACATACTTTGACAGGTCATTTTACTATGATGTCACATCATTATTAAATATGATGTCATGTCACTGCTACACCATGTCATTGTGATGTCATAATGGGAGACTACGAGTCAGTGTCATGTTGGGCATTTGGCAATCAAGGTATTTGCAAGGGCCAAACTGATATGAAGACAAAACACAGCTTTATGTAGAGATTTTCAGCATACATGTATTAATTATTGAATACCACTATCAAATATGAAATATGCAATAATTTTGTAACTTGTAATGTTCAATTACAGTAATTTGGGAAGCATTCTTTTTATTATACATACATGTAGTTTGGATGCATTTTATTTGCCAGTCATGTTTTCAGGTTTCATAAACTCTACTTCTGAACATATTATTACTTCACATACATGTTATATATATTTTAAGAAGAATGATAAAATGAAAAAGAAGAGGCATTCTTATTTTTCTTCATTGATTCAGATTCTTGTATTCTTTGACTTGTCAAAGAAAAGTTCAGGTCGATATTTATGTTGCCTGTAAATGGTCAAGCATGGTGAGACTCAAAGTCCAATGAGGGTGAAGATCACCTTCAAGGTCACGTATTAAGGTCAAACTCACAGCAGTTTTACATACCTCATTTTGCAACTGCATGTTTTATGCTATCAGCAATAGGATTTTTAAGTCAAGTCCACTGTGACCTTGATCTTTGAATCTTGACTTTAAAAATAAATTGGTTCCATCTTCTTCCAAGGCATGGTGGGCAATCTCGCAACGCAAAACATTCGATTTATCTAAAATTTCGTGATATACAGATTATTTATCACAAAAAGGAGAATGTGATGCAGTGTAAGGATGCCTTAGCTATGAGTTTTATCCAAAATGAGAGAATATCTTTTTATTAAGCTGAAAAAAAACGATCGGCATGATTCATGTAGATGAAAGTGAAAGTAGAACGCCGATCATGTTTGTGCATTATAAAAAGCTAATATCCATTTTTTTTGAAGCAACTCATAATTAAGGCGTTATTACACTGCATCATATTTCCCTTTTTGTAATAAATTATCAATTTTGTGCAAAAATATAGAAAAATCAATTGTTCTGCGTTGCGAGATTACCCATCGTGCCAGGGGGACATTTGTAAAAGTTTGGTGATCCGATGATGGTTGCTTTGTCTTCTTTGCTGTTTACAAGGATTTTAGCTTATGTCCACAGTGACCTTGACCTCGAAAATTAGAAGGGTTCATACTCTTCATATGGGGGAACATTTGTGGATGGTTTGACATTTTATGACGACTGCTTTGTTCCCAAGAATCCACACACAAACACACAGAAATATTACTAACCAGGAGGGGAAGGTGTTAACTGATTCTAGGACAGTAGGTCAAAGATCATCTTACTCTTCATATATATATATAGCAATTGCACAAGACAAACTATACAATAGGGACATGTTTGTATTACACACATTTTTCTAGTTCCTCCTGTATTCTGTACAGGATGGTAAATTTTTATGTTCTTTGAATGCATCTCGTAGGTCCCGATTAGTAAATAAAATAACAAAAAGATCTGTAAGTTTGTAACTTGACTTTATTTGTATATTTATCTCTGAATAGCCAAAAAGCTGTTTAATTATGAGCCTGTAAATAAACATCCATGATGTACCATTACAACAAAATATGGCTCTATATGATGATATATATGATAATTATTCCATTAACCAAGTTATATAAAATCGTAAGTTTTCTTCAGCTCTTTGTCTGATACAGACTTGAAACTTTCTTAATGTGATTTGGGTGAAAATCATGAAAATAGGAGTTTATATGTATGCTGTCTATGTTGTACCGCCCTATAATAATCATATATTCATAAAATTTTCATGTAAAAGGTATAGACAAACAGTTCTATGATGGGAGTATCTAAGATACAAATTAGATATGAAAATATAGAAATTCCTTTATCATTGTTTGAATTTGACAACCAATCTTCCTACAGATATTACAAAATTATGAAGAGTGGACTTTCTGTTAAATGATTTGACTATTAAAACAACCAATAACTGGGAAAGATTCCTAAATGAGTAGAAAACAATCATGATCTGGATAATTATACATGTATTTCAACCAATGTCTTCAAAATACCAATGGCATTCTACCATTTTCTGGAGGTAGAGGTCGATTCTTTATAAATTTTTATCAGTTTTGATTCAATAGTCTGACTTTGAAGAAGGGAAAGCGGCAAATTTTAAAAAGTACATATAGTGCACCATTTTCTTTCAAAAATTCATGCCAGCATAAATTTCATGAACAATTAACCTAACTCAAAAGACGTTTTATGAGAACACTGGATTAAAAAATCTGCACTTGCCCTATGTCTCTCATGCTCGCAAGGAGCGACAAACGGATATTATAATTATACCGATAACGTACTTGGAACAATATGCAACAAATCACAGATAGCACTATATAATCACTGAGACAATATAACCAAAACAGTACCATATCATAACAACGGTCATTTATAACATTAGCTCATTTTTCGCTGTACATCATAACATTTCATTCATTTTGGGCAACCCTAGTTTAGTGAAAATGGGCAAATTGTCACAAAGTGTATCTGGTAATCATGATTTCAATTTAACTTAACACTTTAACCTAACAATGTTTTGCAGAATACGGGAAAACCATTTTAATAGGAATTTTTTTCTTTTAAAAATCTAAACACCAATGGCACTTTCTTGGGCACAAGAAGTATTAATATTCAACGTGTGAATTTTAAATAAAATGTAATTAATCCAATAAGCTCCATATTTTATAAAGACTTTTCAAAAATAAATTTCTCTTTTGGAAGTTTATTGATACTTTTGTAGTATATGTACTTTAAACGTGGAAATTTTTGCATAGGGGTAATTTCCATGTATTTTGCAAATCAAATGCGAAAATAACCATGCTGCATTCTATCAGGTAGAAACATTTACATTGCGAATATTTCCACCAAGCGTAACATCTTGATGTTAAAATCACGAAATTTTCCCCCAGCAAAAATAACCACGTTTACTGTAAAGTATTCGTGACTTTTTAGTTTATGGCTATAAGGTATCAAAAACAAAAACTTAACATGCATAATGAAATTTAAAATAAAATATTCATGTTTTATGTACATCAGGATTAAAAAAAAATTCCTTCGTTTTAACAATAATTTGAAAAATTCGAGTCAAAGGTATAATGGTCTATATATAAACTTTGAAAACTCAAGTGCATATACTGAAGATAAGTAAAATAAAATATTCTAAATTCTAAATTATAAATTCACATAGAAAAAAAATAAGAGACTATCCATTTAAAAGTTGAAATCAGGGTATTCTTTTCTGACTGAATCGACTCATTCAAAGTACTAATTTGCGTCAAAGCTAATAAGAGTCCCTTTCGACGTTGCTGGTAGGGGACTGAAAATCTTATACGTTCCATGTTCTATTTATAGAGATTCTTCCAATTTATGACTGTATATAAACTTAATGTAACATCATCAAATTCTATGACAACCACTCAGTATAAACTTCACCGAAGCAGCGCTACAAATAACTGAAGGAATTTAAAGAAGTAATAATCCTGTCTTTTTGAAATACATAGTTGCTTCCCATTTGTGCAGGTACATGTATATGACGTACACAAATTGTGACATCATCAAATTCTATAGGAACCAGCATAAAAACCAGGGAAACTGTGCCACAAAGATGATGTTTCTATAGGAATTTCACAACGTCATAATGCTTTTCAGTCAGACACCGTCACAAAAGGAAAATAAGCTTATCGAATCAAAAATGTAGAAGGATGTTACGTCACCTCAGTTAAAAAATCTGATCTATTAAAATCAAAAAGACGGAATAGCTCTGCTAAAAGATATTCAATAAGATTTTTTATAGTTCATTAACTTGTAATAAATTGCCATCAAACAAAAACATTAACAGAAAAACACTAGTGTGAATATACAGGTAGATAGAAAGATTTTACGATATAACATCAAGCACAGTGTATATTATTGATTGTAACAACTCTCGCTTCTCATACAATAAACATCTAGAGACTGACATTCGGTATCTTAGATTTTCTGTAAAATTAAACGATATTTTGTTTACCATAATAATATTCTGTAACAAACAACATTCAAACTTAAAATCATATAGACGATTTTCACGTTACCGCTGTAAACTTGCGTTTTACACATCCTAAGACCCGACATCACAAGATTTGACGTCACTTTTAACTGAGATGTCGTAGCAGATTTATGACGTCACAATTAGAAATAGCGTCAAAAGTAGTGATGTCGGGTCTTGGCGTGTCTAAAATGTAAGTCTAGCGGTAATATGAAGAAGGTCTATTGTCGACCATTTGATGCAATGTGTCACTACATACAGCTGTCATAAATCATACATAAAATGTAAAGATGAACCAAATAGCATAGAATCTTACCGATAAACAAATAATCTGAGACTAGAAAAACAATGTCATCTAAGATGACAAGAGTAAAATTATCTAACTACTTATACAGAACTACTTATGGCAAACTTTACACAGATATTATAAGGTAAAAGTTCTTGTCAAATTAAAGCTTACAGGGAAATTCTTTTCAAAGATTCTATCAATTATTATTTATATGTAGTAAAATTTTTCCATGGAGCTAAAACTTTAAAATTATTGTGAAAACATACATCCCTTCAAAAAAATATCTGTAAAATTTATTCCCCATGTCTAATTCATAGCATACATGTACATGTATGTCTAGTGTTAAAAACCTTCAAATCTCCATGAACTAAACTTATTCGTTTCCCGTGTGTCCACTACAAAGAATAACTACTACAGAAAAAATTATCAAATTTTGATTTACCTCATGATCATCGACATTATACTCATTTTGAGTTAAAATATTAAAACATTTCGAAAAAATCGCACAATTTTCAAATTATGTAAGTTTGTTCTGGTCCAAGAAAACATTATTTCTTTATCAAAGTGAATGAACCAATTTTTAAAAAGTTATGTCTGATTTCTTTCTTAGCACCATTCAAAAACTTAAATGTGACAACTTCAACAATACATTCATCCATAACTCTGATCAGTCTGTACCTTCTATAGAGTTTACATTGGAGAATCATAACAAATTTCAATTTCTATGGAAACGATAATAAACAATGACGATGAAACTATATATAAAACGAGAAACATAGTCAACACAACAATGAAATTTCATTTATAATAAAATTCCTTTATCGATGTTAGACATCATAATTGAATAACATGAAAACACTATCGCTTTGTTTAACAAAAACAACAATCTTACTTTCCGTTATTTTTAGCACCAGTCGAAGAACTATCTATTCCACCGGAGATGAAATCCAAAAATGCCTTTTCATATCTACGCGGGTTTGCCTGACTAGCTTGAACTCCTAAACCGACTTGCCGTTTTAGTTTGACCTGAGGCTGTCCCACTGACAGTGGATTAAAGTCACGCTTACGTTTGAATGCCACATCACTTCTTTGAACGAGTAGACATTGCTTTGATGAAGAAGGGAGTTCTTTCTCGTCAATCTTCTCACTTTGTGAACTGGAGTTTGAGTTATTTTTACCTTCACTACGTCCCTCTGAAGACATATCGACTGTACTTTTTTCACTCTTAAGCTTTAGGTCTTTAAATTTTTTCCAAGTTGTTTTTTCCTGCAAGTTTTCAGAAACAACTGTTTGTACTTTCAATTTCTGAGGGTAACTATCTCCATTATTACTTATGACTTGATCTGATTCTGTAGAGTTACCAGAGATCACTTTTGGTGCGTCATTACTTTTGTCTTTTATTTTCAACTCATCTGCCAGTACATCAGTGCCCATATGAGAATCCTGAGCTCTGGAAATATTGGGCCACGCAGACTGGGCTGTAGAGGTTTCAGTAATGCAGCTATACTTTGATGTATTGGGTTTGCATGGAGTGCCCAATCTTTTTCTGTATTTTCTTTTTGTAGTTTTAGGAGACTTTTCCTCGCTAGCTTTGCCTCCAGATGATTGTAATTCTTTCTCTCTTGTTTTCTGACCTAGTAAATCAAGTTTCGTTGATTTCTGGTAATCACCTTTTTCTTTCAAATGAACCGTGTCAATACTATTTTTATCCATGGCTTTACTAGAAGATCCTGCAGACATCTTCTGTTTACAGTTGTCGTAAATTTGATTACAATCTCGTAAATACACAAGGTGGCATTTATCACTGGGTATGACCTTGAAGCGACTCTGGTACAAGGCAAGTTCCGGCTGGGAAACTATGTCAGATTTTAATGTTTCCACAGAGTGTCGTTTACAAATGTCTCTCACTGAAGACTTTGAGTCTTTGAAGAATTCGTACTCGCTAATATCTGATAGTAACACACATTTCTGTAACCTGTAAGGATATGAGAAGACATAATTTACATTTAGAATGGGACATAATATTTTGACATTCTAATCTTATCAGAAAAAGGAAGATTTTTTAATCTGATTATCGACAAACTATTCAGGTTCTGGAATATCAGCATAGTCAAATATATTCATAGATCTTTGCCTTAAGCTTCTCGAAGTTCAGAATCTATTGAAATCTGCAATTTATGTCAAAATCAATTCAGATTTTAATGAGGGGGATTAAGGATATGGACTTAAGAAAAATCTCAATTTTGAAAAGTTTTATACAAGTAAGACAAGCCCTTTTATAATATTTTTTCCTGCATTCTGTCATATAATTTTAACATTTTCTGCATTAAAGAATTCTGTTCAGACATACATTTCCTTGGCAACATTTGGCAGTTTGATTATTGGGAACATCACACGTTCACTCTCATAGATGTAATTTTCCTCTAGTTCTTCTTCGGGGTCATCTGGTAGATCGGCAAATACACTCGTTTCTGGAATAGTTTCCCCTGTAATACAAGGATTCAATACTGAGCTAGAGCATATATTGATTAAAGAATACATGTACTTGATTCATTCCCTGCATTGCATCTTTCTATAATGGCAACAAATAAAATATCTCCGCACCTAATGAAAAATAATCCTATATACATGTAACATCTGCTGTGACCTTGACCTTTGATCCTAGAAGTTGACATCTCTATAATGTTCATATATAAATGTCTATTGCACGTCTTATGCCATTATGTTCACAAGTCAGCCAACTGAGTGATCATCAAATATCCAACATAACACTTGCAAGAGGACTTTCACATCATGATGTCATAATGAATTGCCTGTCGAACACTACTTTTATGACATCATAATACAGAAGTCCGCCATCAGATGCTATGTTCGACATTTTGCCATCACTCAATTATTCAGCCTTTTCGATAAACAGAGTAACAATATATACCCACTTGGGACGGTATCTTACATAAATACATAATAACGTAACAGAATTCCTATAGAAACGTCGTATTTGAAGCATGTTTTTCCTGAATTTTATGCTTTTTCCCATAGAATTTGATGACGTCACCATTACTTTACGTCAGATACCATCCCAAATGAGAAGGGAACTAAAAGATTGAATAGTATCAAGAATCACTTTGTCAAATATGCATTTGATGTGAAAATTCTACTGTAAATAGTAAATGTTACACAAAGGCTACTTTTACATGTATGTACATTGTACATGAAAATTCAAATATACATTAAGGCATTAGGGGTATAATAACAATATCATGGAAAATCTAGAAATAATGTACTTACATATTTCTAGATAATTTGATATTTTTTAATGCTTCATTCAACTCGCCATGAAAATGTATCATCCCGAACATTGCCGTATTCATGCATCTTTGGCCAACTTCGTGGTATTTAATATTTCTGTTATCAAAGCAACCGGAAGTTAAGTATTATATCCCTAATGCCTTGAGAGATTTTACATGAACAATAGAAACCTTTATGATTTATATTTTCAAAAAAAAAAAGTTTACATTACCATCATATATAACATCGAACTGCCATGCGTGGTCAGTTTCCACCATGTCAGCATCCCAGCCATTTATGTCACATAGAACACCTGAAATCATATACAGTATTACGTGGTAAGCATGGTATAGTACTAATGAAATTATTTGTTAAAAAAGATAGACCTATAAGAAGATAAAGTGATATATAGTAGCAAAGCTAAGCAAGCACGTGGGCCCAAAGGCTTCTTTCTGGTACTCTTTATACTTTTCAGAAAGTTTCTTCATAATAACAGCTGACTGCTTCCCAGTCCCCTTACATAGTACAAAGAAATGAAAATTCATGCACCGGCAAACAGAAATACAAATTGATGTCACTAGGCAACCAGAAAGACATCTTAATTAGAGCAATACTTGTTTCAACCATAAATGTTTCTGATACTAAAATATCAGAAATGTTACCTTCTAGTAGTTTGTATATGGCATCAGAATGAGAGATCTTGATGGTTGTGACACCTCCATAAGTGGCTAGGGTGGGGTCAGCTCCAAAAGCTATCAACAGATAAACTTACCTTCTTTAATTTGTATATGGCATCAGAATGAGAGATCTTGATGGGTGTGACACCTCCATAAGTGGCTAGGGTGGGGTCAGCTCCAAAAGCTATCAACAGATAAACTTGCCTTCTAGTAGTTTGTACATGGCATCTGAATAAGAGATCTTGATGGGTGTGACACACAGATAAACTTACCTTCTAGTAGTTTGTACATGGCATCTGAATAAGAGATCTTGATGGGTGTGACACCTCCATAAATGGCTAGGGTGGGGTCTGCCCAAAACACTATCAACAGATAAACTTACCTTCTAGTAGTTTGTACATGGCATCTAAATGAGAGATCTTGATGGTTGTGACACCTCCACAAGTGGCTAGGGTGGGGTCAGCTCCAAAAGCTATCAACAGATAAACTTACCTTCTAGTAGTTTGTACATGGCATCTGAATAAGAGATCTTGATGGGTGTGACACCTCCATAAATGGCCAAGGTGGGGTCAGCTCTAAAAGCTATCAACAGATAAACTTACCTTCCAATTGTTTGTACATGGCATCTGAATGAGAGATCTTGATGGGTGTGACACCTCCATAAGAGGCTGGGGTGGGGTCAGCTCCAAGAGCCATCAACAGAAGTTTGTACATGGCAACACCTCCCTCCATAAGTGGCTAAGGTGGGGTTAGCTCCTAAAGCTATCAACAGATAAACTTACCTTCTAATTGTTTGCACATGGTATCTGAATAAGAGATCTTGATGGGTGTGACATCTCCATAAGAGGCTGGGGTGAAGTCAGTTCCAAAAGCTATCAACAGCAGTTTGTACATGGCAACACCTCCATAAGTGGCTAAGGTTGGGTTAGCTCCTAAAGCTATCAACAGATAAACTTACCTTCTAATTGTTTGCACATGGTATCTGAATAAGAGATCTTGATGGGTGTGACATCTCCATACGAGGCTGGGGTGGGGTCAGCTCCAAAAGCTATCAACAGCAGTTTGTACATGGCAACACCTCCATAAGTGGCTAAGGTGGGGTTAGCTCCTAAAGCTATCAACAGATAAACTTACCTTCTAATTGTTTGCACATGGTATCTGAATAAGAGATCTTGATGGGTGTGACATCTCCATAAGAGGCTGGGGTGGGGTTAGCTCCTAAAGCTATCAACAGATAAACTTACCTTCTAGTAGTTTGTACATGGCATCTGAATTAGAGATCTTGATGGGTGTGACACCTCCATAAGTGGATAGGGTGGGGTCAGCTCCAAAAGTTATCAACAGATAAACTTACCTTCTAGTAGTTTGTACATGGCATCTGAATGAGAGATCTTGATGGGTGTGACATCTCCGTAAGTGGCAAGGGTGGGGTCAGCTCCAAAAGTTATCAACAGATAAACTTACCTTCTAGTAGTTTGTACATGGCATCTGAATGAGAGATCTTGATGGGTGTGACACCTCCGTAAGTGGCAAGGGTGGGGTCAGCTCCAAAAGCTATCAACAGCCGAACTATCTCCAAATGGTCGTTCTCTACTGCATCATGGATAGGCCTACAATACATGGAAACTACATGTAGGTCAAAGTCTACTTTTTTTAATATCAACAATCTAGTCAATCTTTAATTTTTAGAGAAAAGGATCAAAGATCTAGGTCAATGTTACAAGGTATACAATGTTGGCATGTCAAAAAACATCTTGTCACAAGAAATGCATATATGAACATGATGAAATACCAATGTCATACCAAAGCTTTAATTTTCAGAAAAGTAGGTCAAACATATACCGGTAGGTCATGAGGTCACAAGGTCACAAGGTCAAACATGTTGGTATGTACGGTCTTGTCAAAAGAAATACATATGTGAAGATCAACAACATTCGACTCGAGTCCTGACATGTGACCGGCAGACAAACAAACTGACATATTCTGGACAAGTGCCTCTACTGTACACATCGCAGCCGAATGTATGAAAGTATTGACACAGGTAACAAGGTCAATGTTTTAGTTTTTGTAAAAATAAATTTTTCAGACAGAAAAATAATAGCGGAACCATAACACCATTTTTGATAGGGCCATTCTGAATACTAATTCTAGTATATGAACAAAGAAAATCTCGGTTCAAACTAGAACTGCCATTTAGATGATGAACTATACCCCCACAGTACGTTTTCCTCTAAACGGATTAATCATTTATGACATAACATTCAATTGTTTACAATGAATACCCTCATACAAGTTCTATATTCCAGGTAAAATGCTTCTGAATGAAAATGTAGTACTAAGTACAATGTATTATGAATCCTATAAGGAATAAGTCTTGTCAGAAGACAACACTGCTCGCCATGCAGGTTTTTGATAGTATAATGCACACTTTTATAGTAAAATGGCAATTTCTTAGAAAATAAAGGTCAAGGTCATTAGGTCAAAAGTCATGATATCAAATGAAAGCTATGGTCATGAGGATTATATATTTGAAATATCAAAACCATACCCCTTATAGTTTAAAAGAAGGTCAAAGGTCAACATCATTAGGTCAAAAGTCATGGTATCAAATGAAAGCTCTGGTCATGAGGAATCCATATGAGAAATATCAAAACCCTATCCCTTACAATTTAAAAGTAGGTCAAAGGTCAATGTCACTAGGTCAAAAGTCATGATATCAAATGAAAGCTCTGGTCATGAGGAATATATATGTGAAATATCAAAGCCTACCCCTTATAGTTTAAAAGTAGGTCAAAGGTCAACATCACTAGGTAACTAGGTCAAATGTCTTGGAGTGATACTTGTTATGGTGAATGCATGTATAAAATATGAAAGCCCTATTACTTAGTAGTTACACTTGAAGACATATTCACTTTAAGAACTTCTTAAGGTCTCAATATACCAACAAATGGATGAAAACTCGTCTATGAGAGGCAGATTTTGAATTTTTAAATTCTGTTGCCATGGCAACCAATTGTCACAAATAATTTTTTATTTAATTGAAAGTTGGTATGAAGCAGAATTTAAATATACATTAACATATCAGCTATATGCTTCCTGTAGTGTTGAGATTGTATATAATGAGTGCCATTCTAACCATGAATAAAGCCTGTGTTTGTGAAACACGAATGCCCCCGGTGGCATCTTTGTTAGTATGAACACTATTTTCTGTTAAGTACATGTATGTGAGGTCACTGGGTTAAAAGGTCAAAGGTCAAGGTCACAAGGTCAAAAATTTTGGTATCAATGGAAAGGTCTTGTCACAAGGAATACGCATGCGAAATATGAAAGCCCTATCACTTACCATTCAAAAGTTATGCCCAATGTTAAAGTTTTTGAAAAGTAGGTCAAAGGACAAGGTCAAGGTCACGAGGTCACAATTTTTGGTATCAATGGAATGGTCTTGTCACAAGGAATACACATGTGAAATATGAAAGCCCTATCACTTTCCATTCAAAAGTTATGCCCAATGTTAAAGTTTTTGAAAAATAGGTCAAAGGTCAAGGTCAAGGTCACGAGGTCAAAAATTTTGGTATCAATGGAAAGGTCTTGTCACAAGGAATACACATGTGAAATATGAAAGCCCTATCACTTACCATTCAAAAGTTATGCCCAATGTTAAAGTTTTTGAAAAGTAGGTCAAAGGTCAAGGTCAAGGTCACGAGGTCAAAAATTTTGGTATCAATGGAAAGGTCTTGTCACAAGGAATACACATGTGAATTATGAAAGCCCTATCACTTTCCATTCAAAAGTTATGCCCAATGTTAAAGTTTTTTGAAAAGTAGGTCAAAGGTCAAGGTCAAGGTCACGAGGTCAAAAATTTTGGTATCAATGGAAAGGTCTTGTCACAAGGAATACACATGTGAAATATGAAAGCCCTATCATTTACCATTCAAAAGTTATGCCCAATGTTAAAGTTTTTGAAAAGTAGGTCAAAGGTCAAGGTCAAGGTCACGAGGTCAAAAATTTTGGTATCAATGGAAAGGTCTTGTGACAAGGAATACATATGTGAAATATGAAAGCCCTATCACTTCCCATTCAAAAGTTATGTCCAATGTTAAAGTTTTTCGGACAAACAGACAAACAGATAAACAGACAAACAGACGGACAGGCCAAAAACTATATGCCCCCGAATCTTTGATTCCGGGGGCATAAAAATCACCAAAAATGATGAAAACCTACCCATTTTCAGCTACATCAGCCTCCTCTATCCATTGAAATAGAAATAAACAACATTAACACTATTCAAATTCAGAAATACACAATTTAATGTAACCCCTATGTTAACCCTGGTAACATTAGTGACGTATTTTCAAAGCGCACGGTATACTGAGACTTAACCAAAATATTACTATAAGGTCAAAGTTCAAAGTCAAGGTCACTAGGTCAAATGTTATAGTATGAAAATGTACTTGTTATGGTGAATGTATGTATGAAATATGAAAGCCCTATCACTTATATGTGACAAAATTCATGCTTTAAGAACTTCTTAACTAAAATATAACTATAAGGTCAAAGTTCAGGGTCAAGGTCAGTCACTAGGTCAAATATCTTGGTATCAAAATGTAGTACTTGATATGGCGAATGAATGTATGAAATATGAAAGCCTTATCACTTATACTTGAAGAGTTAACTGCTGTAAGAATTTCGTAACCGGACAGACGGACGGACGGACAGGGTGTTTCCTATATACCCCAAACTTCGTTTGCGGGGGGTATAGTAAAAGTAGTGATACTGATACTTCAATGCAATAATATCTCGCCTTGGTATCATTAAACATTCTATCCGTTGTTTTGGTTTTACATTATTTAATCGTTAGGCGGTTTTTTATCTTTTTTTCCCTATTTCCTGGTATGGAATGTCTGACAGGGTTTAGGTTGACGAATAATAATAAATACGGTAGTTATGAAAGTTCAGTATTAAGTATGCTGTACGATGATCCCCTTATATGACAGCTATGCCCAGCAGTTAGTTCCGCGATACCGGTATTTGTTTTTAACTTCTTAGAACTCCAGCAATTTCTCTGAACTAAATGTTTTATCTTCGCTTCTTCCAATAAAGAATCGTTACCTCGTTTTCTCAGAAAAAAATATCGTATATGTAGGGCACTACCAAACAAAGCTCAGTGCGTAAACATAAATGTCAATTTATCTGAATCAATAGCCTGCTATTCTATAGCCGTATGAAGTGAACACACAGTGTACAGCGGAGGTAGAGTGGTATCTGAAGCTTTAAGACTATTCAGAGATTGACAATCAATTGATTTTTTTTCTCCGAGGATCTCTTAGTCTATATTGTTTATTAATGACAAGGACAATCGGTACTTTTCTTAAGGAAAAAAAAAAGCAAGAATCGTCAGCCAGTCCGACGTGAAAAATCAGCTAATAAGTCTACAATGTCCACTTCTTGGAATCAGAACTTCTTTAAAACTACATGTATTACAATGTCAGAGTTCAAGGTTTAAGTCAAATTAAAACATACAGAACTTGTCGTGGTGTATGTTTTTCTGAAGTATTGCTGCCCAATAATCCATATAACATGTTTCCAGAAATAAACTAACACCCGGGCAGGTTGATTCCTGCCAGAACGATAAACATGGTAGTGGCGACAGGGCCAAGGGAATCTCCTAGCCCAAAAACTGTTTGTCACATCAATGACTCGTCAAGCCTTGTCGCGGATAGCCGATCTTTTTATAATCGGATGATCTTCCAGTCTCGGTTGCATTGCAGAAATAGATAATTCAAATCTCCGGGAAACACTGTGGTAATTCTAGAAGATTATTCTAATCTCCAGGAAACGATATTTCTGTAATATAACATGTATAACTAGCAGTAATACGCGTTTCGTCAACAACATAAAAAGATAACGGATTCTTGTAAGCTGCAGAACTACAACAAACATCAACAATGACTTGACAAGATCCAGATTAATAAATTCAAATTGCTTTGAACTTCCTCCATCTTCTAAGCAAATATTCCATGAATCGACATCCTATTCTAAGCAAGACGATAGCCTACCCAACTCGTACAAGAATCTAAAAATATTTGCTGAATCGCAAAATGCTCGACCTGCTAGCGGACTTTAACATTATGACGTCGTAATCAATGACCCGTCCAATGCCTTGACTAGCTATTCATGACGTCATAATGTAATGCGATGCTGGGCATTTGGCGATCCCTAATATCTATTAACGTTAATAAAAACCCACCGAATTCCATCCTGTGACGCACAGTTGACGCTGGCTCCATTGGTAAGCAGAAGACGCACGATGTCTATGTGTCCACTGACGCAGCTTTCATGTAAAGGGGTGTAACCGGCGTTATCCTTGGCACTTACATGGACGCTTCCCGTTGTTAAGCAATACACTACCACATCCTGAAAATAAACCATAAACCATGCTAAGTGTTTGTATTAGATGACGTATACATTTTTGCGTAGACAGAAAGGTCAAAGGTCATTAATACTATTGCGCAATGAAAAATAGCTATGATCATGAGGATTCTAAATGTGAAATATCAAAGCCCTACCTCTTATAGTTTAAAAGTAGGTCAAAGGTCAATGTCAAGGTCATTTGGCCAAAAGTAATTATATGAAATGAAAGGTCTGGTCATGAGGAAACTTTAAAAAAAGGTCAAATGTCAATGTCAATGTCACTAGGTCAAAAGTCATGATATCAAATGAAAGATCTCGTCATAAGGAATCTATATGTGAAATATCAAAACCCTACTCTTATAGTTCAAAAGAAGGTCAAAGGTCAATATCAAGGTCACTAGGTCAAAAGACATGATATCAAATGAAAGTTCTTGTCATGAGGAATCTAAATGTGAAATATCAAAACTCTACCTCTTATAATTCAAAAGTAGGTCAAAGGTCAATGTCAAGGTCACTAGGTCAAAAGTCATGATATCAAATGAAAGGTCTGGTCATAGAGATTTTGCATGTGAAATTTCAAAGCCATAACCTCTATAGGTCATGAGATATAGCCCATATTTATTATTTTTAAAAGTAGGTCAATCTCCAAGGTCAAGGTCACCTTGTCAAAACTTTTGTGTATCCATGGTGAGGTCTTGTGACAAGGAATACATATGTAAAATATATATAAGCCCTATCATTTACCATTCAAAAGCTATGGCCAAGGTTAAAGTTTTACAAAAGTAGGTCAAACTCCAAGGTCAAGGTCAAAAGGTAAAAAATTTTGGTATCCATGGAAAGGTCTTGTCACAAGAAATGCACAAGTGAAATATGAAAGCCCTATCACTTACCATTCAAAAGCTATGGCCAAGGTTAAAGTTTTACAAAAATAGGTCAAACTCCAAGGTCAAGGTCACTAGGTCAAATTTTGCTGCTGTGTTTGATTCGTCTCATCATGGTCTATCACCATGTCAAGTTTCAAGTTGCTCCTCCAAACAGTTTTCTCTTAACGGACTTAAACGCCACACGTTAACCAAAATGTTGACGCACTGACGGACGAACAGACGGGCTTCGCCATTTCATGGACCGGATTTTGCATCGCAATCCGGCCAAAAAGTTTTAAAGGTAAAGAAAATCAAAAGTCATTTCTCATAATACCTTAATTATAACGCAGTAATCTACAAGAATTTCTACAAACATCATAGGTATAATTTCCTAGCTATAAGCAGGTGTATTTAGACACGTAAGTTTGTTGAAGTTTTTGTTGCAGAAAGATTATATGGAGCTTAGGAATTACAATTCATTTCAATTTGGAATTTGATCATGAGCGTATCAGGTTGAAAGGGGCGAAAAATTTAGGAAATATCCCCCGGAATTTATCAAAATTGCTTTATTTTGTGTATACTTCTCTGAATAATATAGAAAGGTTTTTTTTTCTTTTTTTAAAAGGATTTGACTGGAACACGTTCCCTTTAACCCCCTTCCCTTCCCTGGGAAAAAATCCGCATATGAATTTACCTTTGCTTAGACCACGTTTGTACTATGTAGTGATATAATCATATGCAAGAGAAACGAACTTGAATACTTAGAGTATATTAGTACATAAAATGTAGATGTACTTTGCGATTTGCCGACACATCAATCGATTACTAGTACTTTTTGTTTCGACTTTTTTTCACAAAAGCTTGCAATAAACTTATCAAATGAACAAAACCAAACGGACATAATACTGTACATTTAGGTTAATATAATTCCGTATTCTTGTGGCTCTTGGGTTCTATTCATTAGGGAGCCTTAGGCAATACAGTACATGTTCATTCTAATCTACAAGTATATACAAAATATCTATGGTAGATTTACCAAATGCCCCAGCCTCGCAGCTCTGTGAAGAATGGTCTCTCCTGTATCTTTACAAACAACGAGTTTCTTTACTTCAACGGACGGGACTAGCGTTTGTTGATCAAATGAATCGCCGTAGTTAAGGTCAACGTTCGGGTCGAGGTCGTCACAGCCCACGTGATCCTGAAATCATCAGAATATAATTATCGCATTTCCAATACTCCAAAAGAAAATAATTAATTAGCCTGATGTTGAAAAATATATATTAATCAAATTCCCGAGATATGTACATGTAATTAATATTCTCACCTCCGCGAGAAAAACATCGTCATCTGAGCCGATCTTGTTATCTACAAAATTGCCATTATTGTTGAGTTGAGATCTTTTGTAATAAGCTTTTGTCTTCAGAACAGCAGCTCTTTTCTTCCTAAATTTAGATCGTCGTTTCGACTTGCCAATTCGTTGGGTACTTGACCGTCGTCTCACGCGCTTCTTCGGTTTGAAAAGCAATTTCATCATTATTCCTCCTTTGCTTTTCCCGTTCCTTAGTGTTTGTTTTAACGTTGAACTCGTCCCTCCTATTTCCCATGCACCATCGTCGAGTTGCTTGGCGTCTGGATTGTTCGCTAGACAGTCATCATTATTCGTTATAGGTGCCTCGTCCTCGTTCGGCGGTACAGGGGTCTCTGCGGGGACACTTTCTGTCTGTATGTCTGTCTGTGCGATGTCTGAACTATCATTTTGAAGTATTGTATGGCTTCTCTCAGCAATTGCTTTATTGTAACGAATGGAAACTTTCGATCTCATTTTTGAACCCTTTACTAAATTTCGTACTTTTTGTCTAAGATTCCTGTGGGAGCGTTCGATTCTTCTTCGCTGCTGCGTCTTACGGTCACCGACAAACGTCTGCCGCGAACCTGTAACAGAGGTTTTCTATATTTTCAAAATACAATAGAGAAAGGTATTCACTTGTAAAAGAAAACTATGAAATAATTATTTTTCACAAATATTTTTGAATTCGTAACCTGGAATCAAAGATTGTGTCACCTGAAGTTTGGTTTCTTGTTCTTGTGACAAGGACTTCCGGTTTAAAATCGATGAATCCTCTGTTCTTATTTTGAACCTTTTCCTTGCACGTCATTACCCTGGCTCGATTTCCTGTACGACAAAATTTTAAAAAATTTAATTTAATAAAATCAGGAATTTAAACCACACTTTTATTTCATGTAAATATATGATGAATGTCTAAGAGATAGAGACGAATTTCTATATGTACCTTTGACTTTCTTGGACTGAAATCTATGTTGACTTCGAAGCCTTGCCTTTTGGCGCAATTCTCTAACCTTGAACAAAATTAAACAAAAATTACAGAAATTATCTTAAAGAAAGGTATAATATTATGATCATTTTCTGATTGAAACCCGAGTTCAACCACAAATTATGTATTACATCCATTTTTGTTTTGCTCGGAATTATGCATTGAACTTCGAGAGATCTGGAGCCTGTTTTACAAAAGTACTTACGAAAATTTTAGGAAAAGTTTTCGTAACATTCATCATCAAATAAAAGCTTAAAATCTTTTTTCACTTAATATTATGTTGTCTTTCTAATAGCATTACTACATACTAAATACAAATTCAGAAACAAAACATCGTGATTTTTAGTTTAAAAGAAGCACTAGGCGATCAAGAGTTACGAAAAATCCTTGATTTTTTTTTTGTAAGTATTTTTGTAAAACAGGAACCTGTCATGCGCGGATCCATTTTTGGTCAGAGGGGGGCCCAAAATGTCCACCCATCGTGTAGGTATATTTCGGTGCACATCACAGGGAGGGGGGGGGGGGGGGCAAGGATTGACTTTGGAGGATGGTTGAATATATCACGTAAAATGTTGTTAGCTTTCCTTTCAAAATTATTCTTATGAAGAATCAACGAGCGTAGCGAGCCGAAAAAATTTTAAATATGAAAAATAAATTTGTTTTGATTCGAATGAGATGATTATTTATCACATTGAATATTTTACAAAATATATCGGCGAGCGGTGAAAAATGTGATTAAATTAGTTTTTGTCCGTATTTCATGAGAATAAAAAGGTAAGACGTGTGTTATTTTCCCCAAATAATCAGACAAATCAAAATGACAAAACCTTGAAAAAGATGAGGGAGGTGACATCGTATGAAATAAGGGTCTGTTGAAAATATGAGATCCCAAGACCCAAGACAATTATAAATTTAGTATAAAAAATTGAAAATAATTAAGGACTTGTACAGAAAAAAATTGTGTATTTGTAAATGGCGAGTGAAGCGAGCCGAAATAGGGTTTAAAACCTTTTTATGCATTTTTAGACCCATTTCAATTAGTCATGGGCCAAAGCTGGACCCCATCTCCGAAAATCTCAGGGGGGGGGGGGGTCTCCTGCCCACCCCCCCCCCCCCCCCGCTGGATCCGCGCAAGCCTGTTCTTAGTAATTGTAATTGATAACTGCAATATGATAGTAATGCTATATGTATACGCAATATTTCCGTCTTAAATAGATGAAGCATTAATCTGGAGTATTCATAATAGTAATATGAAATTAATAACAGTACGATATACGGAGCGTGTATAACTACCAAAGGTAATATTATAGTACATATCATATTTGATATTTCCAGAAAAAAATAAGAACAAAACAAATCTGACAAGAAATAATAAGTCAAAGAGCTATATATGATATTAATATATCGAATCACGCAACTATCTATTTCTGGTTGTAAAAGCGAGAAATCTGACGAAGTAATATGAGTTTGATAATATCAGTTTGTTTTCAATATCTTATGAAATGAAAATATGTAATTACTACCTTTTCTTGTTTATTATATTTCTTGTCATCTTTTCTTACAGCCACAGGCGTCTGTAATTATAAATGTCAGAGAGTAAGAATCTATCATGTATTTACGACTGTTTCAGTATGAGTTCGCGAAATTCAGTGTAACTGGGTAACAGTTTGTGTACCCTAGTAACAGTTGTGCAACCGGATAATAGCTATTACCTAATGCAAATGTAGATAAATATCATGTATTTATGACTGTTTCAAGATGAGTTCGCGAAATTCAGTGGAACTGGGTAACAGTTTGTGCACCCTAGTAACAGTTCATATTTTTTTGTCGATCACGTGGTGAGATGTTGCCGTGCGCAGTGTTGATCAATGCGCACAAAAAAGTGGTGCGCTTGCGTATGACAGTTTCCAATGTCTACACCACTGCATCGGGGCAATATTTTGACTATTACCCCGAGTTGCAAATGAGATATGAAATAACTGTATAATGATCAAAGATTTGTAACAGTAGAATACAAACTTTGCAATTCAAAGGAACATGAATCTTGGACATTTATAATAATTAGTTTGGTGCATAAAGAATGGATTTTTGACGATTTTACTTTCGATTCCCTATTGTTTACATTGACAAGAATCCTATTCAAATTAACTTAAAGGTATAATCAAAGACTTTTAAGTAATATTCCGAAAATAAATCTTTGATTGAGAATTCGACATCAATTTGACTGAACCCTGATTTGGTCAAACTGCTTTTTGTAGACTACTGAAATGCCAAAGAAGCCAGAGTGTACTGTACAAATTAAATTAATCTCTAAACAACTGGTTCCCCGCTTTTGGGTGTTGTCAAATCCATGGACAAGGTTACAAGGTAGAAAAAAATTGGTACCAAAAGAAAAGCCCTGCTGAACAGACGAAATACCTACTGTACACTCACCATTGTAAGGTTAAAGTTTATCTAACAAACAGACGAAAGATAGATGGACAGACAGTCGCACCGTTTTTAATGTCCCATACCTTTCCCATTAAAGGGAGACAAAAAAGAACGAGACATTAGCTGAAAAATTGGTACCTAAGCAGAGCTATTATCAGGCTTTTGTGTTTGATGCTGATTCCCGAAATTTGGACCCTTTCTTGAAACATGGTTCATATCTTGTTGTTTTTTAAGAAAGAAATTTCCCTTCGACAGTTAACTATATCGTTACAGACTGAAAGTTTGACATACAGACGAACTGAAGCATGCTCATAATAATGTGAATTCATTGCACCGCTCCAAAACAAATACTATAAATTCTATAAATTTTGATCACCTACCAAAGAATTGTTCTCTTGTAGTGGTTCTCTCTGTATCTGCTCGCTGCCAGAATTTTCCTGGGGTTCTGAAGTCACGTGATCGTCAGTCCTCTGCACATCAGTAGCGGGTTCAGTGCTGGGTTCAGTGCTGACAGGAGGAGGTCCACTTGAAGCATCCAAATTGCAATCTACGCTTCCTATTTTAGCAATGTTATCTTTAACTGTTTTCTCTACAGTGAAGATGCTCTTCTGAGGGGGAAACAGAGACGAGTTCCTTCTTTCGACCAAAGTTGCAGTTTTGACTGTTATTACTGTATCTACCGGTGCAAGAGTATCAAGTATGGGGGACTTAGCCCCTTCGACGTAAGAATCTGTCTTGATAATACTTGTTTCAGGAGTTTCGCTACTCGTGGTATCCTCTCTGACATCCTTTTCTGACGACACGCTCCCGTGTACCATGGGTGCAACATTAGCAATCGGTATCTTTTTGTAGTGTACGGCCTGACGTTTAGGAAAGACGATGCTATTTTCGTGATTGATCGTGTCTTGGTCTTTATCGAGATCATCATCGGCGTCTTCGTCCTCAGAATCTGGTTCGTTTTTGCGCGGTAGCGACGATAGAAGTCGCGGTCGTTTATCCTGAAAGTATGCCTTCTTGGCGGGAATCTTCACAAAAGAATCTTGCTTCGATGCTATATCAAGAGTTGGAGGATCGCTGCCCTGTTGTGAGGGACCAGCATTTTGAAGGGGTAGTTTTTGTTGGGGGCTCAGTGTCGGCATTTTGGGGGATTCTGGACAGCACGGAGATGAATCGTGCGGCAGGAGAGATATCTTAGTGTTAGCAGATGGAGAGAAATTCGTTTTTGGAGTGTCCGAATTCAAAATATTTTTCAGCCCTTCGTCCCTATTGATTGCGCTCATTATTATATGTTTCTTCGAAAACGGTCTAGGCCTGCTTTCTTTGCTGTCTTTAGTGACATCGGTTGTTTTCGCGCTTTCTGAAGTCAGTGGGATGGATATTGCGAGAGGGTATATTTCTTTAGGTGCAGGAACTGTAGAAGTCGATTGTGATTTAGGCTGTGAAGGTGCGCTGAATGATTCACAAGATGCGATCGGAGAAAATGATGTTTGAGCATTTTTCTGAGTAAGAGTTGAGCTACCGTTAGGGGGAGTAGGTATAGATGACGCATGCGTGCTGGAAACAAGATTTCTTGGATCATTGTGTCGTATACTAGACTGACTATGTTTAGTTGAGATCATATGAGGGATAGGAGATTTGATAACAGTTTCTTTACCACGATGTCCAGCTAAAAATTGCCGTGATCTTTCCAAATTGGCATGTTCTGATGAAGTCATACTCAATCGCTTTTTTGATTCGACGACTTCTTTTGCTTGTGAGGGAGTAATACCACTTGTTCCACGTATCAGAGAACGCTGCATTTGAGTTTCGTGTAGTGTTTTTGTACTTTGTAACGGAAAAGAAGCAGACTGCGGTAACATAGGTCTATTTTGTTGTTTCATGTATAACATTTCATTAGTCAAAGTTTCTGCTTTTATACTCCTTTCTCTGCTACGCTGGTATGGCACGGGTCTGTTGTGATAGCTAGCCTTCTGATATTCTCTTGGAATCTGTGGCACAGTTGCCTGAACTGAAGGGTAGACGTTCCCCTGGGTCAGACCAACCACAGGGGAATTACTATACGGATGGGATTGAGACTGCATCAGACGACCCTTGTGTTCTGTACTCAGCATATGCCCAGCACTGATCGTGCTATCAGGGCTACAGCGTTGGGGGATTTCTAAGTAATTTGGCTTGTGCGTTGTGTGGTAAATCCTTCTGGTACCATCGGTCGTCCCTTGTAGCGCTGATCGTGCTAGCATTTGTTTCTGCGCAATAACGGTTCCCATGTGTTCCTGTTTTTGTCGTACGGCCATACCAGAATTACTGGTGTGCCCAGAAGATACATGACCAGGCATCACATTCATAGAAACAGGAGGCTTTATATATCGTGAATCATTCGCCTGTCTTTGCTGGATAGATTTTATCATTGCGTAATACTGCTCATCCGAGCTTGCCGCCAATTTATTACGGCTATGCATGTAACCGGCAGCTGTCGCATTCCGCACCGAATCCGGTCTAGGTGGCATCGTCCTTCTTTCCTGTTCCGGCCATTGTCTGGCGATGGCTGTGGTCGCCGGTGGAGGACCTAGCTGTTGTGTTTGTTTATACATTTTGCTTATGGAGTGAACACTTTCGGAAATTTGGGGCGATACTTGTCGTCTGCGGTACATGGCTTCCATTGTCATCGTACTTTGTCCTTCCGACATAGTGCTGCCGCCTACATAGGTGGAATTGGATGCAAGATTGGGCGGCATCATTGTCTGCATCTCACGTATGGCCGTATATCCCCCTGGGTGGAACGGATACATGTCTCGATTCTCTGTTGAATCCGCGTGATTTTTTCTTGTTTTCGTTGACAAATCTAGTGGACTGTCAGCCTCGCGAGAAACATTTTTGCCAGCAAACCCCGACAAATCCAGCGGCGCACCGGCTATGTATTTTTCCAACTCCTTGCCGTCTAATTTGTCGATATTCCGGTGTTCCAGTGCCTTACCGGTGCTGTCTAAAATGCTCCCTTGAGACAAGGGCATTCCCCGTCCCCAGTACATGGTCGTTGTACCCCTTGGACTTGTCTCAACTCATCTGAAAAAAACAAAACAAAACAATACTGTTATTATCCCGATTTGCATAATTCTGAAATGAGATTAACAATCAATATAAATATTCTCTCTCTACATATCAAACACGATACTCCCATTACGTAACTTTGAAGGCAGTACAACACAATACTAGCACTACAATAGGTATTAGCTACAACTATCAAACTACTGACATCTTTCCCGAGATTAAAAGTTTTGGGTTGTCGACGAAGAGTTCCAATGAGAGAATCAAATTCCAACACAGCTTTCTGGATTTCGAAGGAGGTGAAAGTTTAAATTGATCATAAGCATATGGTAAAACACGTTTTACTTTCTAAAAAAATCCCACAAAAACTTCCTGTTATGACGTAGTGTGAAACTCAAACTGAAAATGGAACTATTAAAACGCGGAGATCGTGCATCAAATGAATAAATCAAAATATGTCTTCCCATTTAATATCTTTACTTAGAATATATATATATACGAGGGCTGACTGATATGTTGTGAGCCTTGGTTTTCTGGGATGATAGATTATCTCCAAAAAGGACAATCAATGGTACATACTATGTTTGTTTCACTTCTGCACACATTATTACGGGAAAATATTAAACTTAAGTTCCGCGCCGGGAAAGCTCACTAGTTAAAGGTGTGTTGTTCCATCAGGACAATGCTCATGTTCACAAGTCTGTCACTGCCATGGCTGCCATTCATGACTGGATTTAATTTGATTGCCTTATTCACCTGATCTTGCTCCATCTGACTTTCATCTATTCCCAAAATTGAAAACAGCTATTTCTGGCACCCACTTTCAGTCCGATGATGACGTCATACTTGCAGTGGATGGCTTTCTGACCAGTCAAGATAAGGAGTTTTTTAAAAGTGGTATTGAGGCCCTTAAACACCGGTGGCAAAGGTATATAGATACTGAAGGGGATTATGTAGAAAAATAATGCAAAATGTCTGATAAAATTCAAATCGTACAATACGAGACTCACAACATATCAATCAGCCCTCGTATTTGAATATTTATAGTTTTTATTTTATGCAACTCTGGATCATACATTTAATTATTTCCATTTCAAGTTTCACGACTTTCTTAAAATGAAATGATAGGAAATCGTACAGGTACAAATACCGAGAAAACAAAACCTTAAAAAAATCTTGCAAAAACGGTCATACGTGAAATGCAAAATAAATCCACCTACATTTTGATTACGTAAACAGCTCCTATTATATTATACATTCGCACGAACTTGTGCTATTTTTGTAATTGATTTTTCTTTTCTTTTTTATTTTTAAATATTAAATTTCAATTCATCTCACCGCAGGCACAGCAATTTTTCTTAATTCCAATCAGTAATTTATCTATCTATAATTTACCTCATCTTGCTATGAAGTCTTTCTTGGTATTACAAAGTTTCTCGTGAAAAAAAATATGCATAAAGTTTTTTTTTTTCAATATTTCGAAATCTATAGTTACCTTCGAGTTATGCAAGGTTATTAACAATTGAGATAAAGAAGAATCTGACAACAATCTCAACAGCACTCACAATAGACCACCAAATTGAGCATCGACGGACCCATGTTCATCAACGAAATCGAGGTAAAATTAACCATCAACGTTATTTGCATCTCAAAGACAATTTCATGAGTTTTATACATGTACTTACATGTCTCAGGTAATCAAAATTTGACGAGAAAGAATTGAATGTCTGAATATTTTAAGCCTGGGAACGAGAGATACACACTTCCTTCTCCTAACATTTTACGTAATACATACATGTCATGCCTTTTAGAATTTTTGTCTGTTTCCTGTTGAGACCCCAGAAGCTTTTAGACTTTTCTTAGAATTATCCAGTGTAAAGTCACAGTAATCAAATATCATGTTTTACGTCCCGGTCAATTTCTGAAAGATACCCTCAGGTCAGGTAAGAAAACGCACACATGCATGAATTATCAATTTGAAACTTACGATAAGGGATCGAATCAGGGGAGAGAAAACAAGAGGCCCAAGGGGGCCACATCGCTCACCTGAGGAGACTGTATGTATGTTTTCAATCAAAGTCAGTATAAGAACTGAATAAAATCACTTTTAGTGAAGCTTTGAGAAGGACAATGTGTACTTACTTCCTGTAAAGTTTGGTGACATTCTGTGCAGTAGTTTAAGAGGATATTAAAGTCAAAAATGTGTCATCTAATAAGAGCCAAAAGAGGACATCTTGGGTTTCCGATCGGCTCGAAAAACACAAACTTGGTAGACTAAGAGGGCAATGAGTACTTGCTTCCTGTGAAGTTTCAAGAAATTCTGTGAAGCGGTTTCAGAGGAGAAGTCGAAAATGTGTCAGCCAATCAGAGCCTGTAGCTGCCACCTTGGATATCCGATCGGCTTCAAAAAAAAAAACTTAAACTTGGTAGAGGGCAATAAGTACTTGCTTCCTGTGAAGTTTCGTGAAATTCTATGCAGCGGTTTCAGAAGAGAAGTCGAAAATGTGTCAGCCAATCAGGGCCTGTGGCGGCCATCCTGGATTTCCGATCGGCTCGAAAAACACAAATTTGGTAGAGGGCATTGAGTTCTTGCTTCCTGTGAAGTTTCGAGATATTCTGTGAAGCGGTTTCAGAGGAGAAGTCGAAAATGTGTCAGCCAATCAGAGCCTGTGGTGGCCATCTTGGATTTCCGATCGGCTCAAAAAGCACAAATTTGGTAGAGGGCATTAAGTACTTGCTTCCTGTGTAGTTTCATGAAACTGTGCAGCGGTTTCAGAGGAGAAGTCGAAAATGTGTCAGCCAATCAGAGCCTGTGGTGGCCATCTTGGATTTCAGATCGGCTCAAAAACACAAACTTGGTAGAGGGCATTGAGTGCCTGCTTCCTGTTAAGTTTCATGAAATTCTGTGCAGCGGTTTCAGAGGAAAAGTCGAAAATGTGTCAGCCAATCAGAGCTTGTGGCGGCCATCTTGGAATTCCGATCGGCTCGAAAAACACAAACTTTGTAGAGGGCATTGAGTTCTTGCTTCCTGTGAAGTTTCGAGATATTCTGTGCAGCGGTTTCAGAGGAGAAGTCGAAAATGTGTCAGCCAATCAGAGCATGTTGGCGGCCATCTTGGATTTCCAATCGGCTCGAAAAAAAAAAACGAACTTGGTAGAGGGCATTGAGTTCTTGCTTCCTGTGAAGTTTCAAGATATTCTGTGAAGCGGTTTCAGAGGAGAAGTTGAAAATGTGTCAGCCAATCAGAGCCTGTGGCGGCCATCTTGGATTTCAGATCGGCTCAAAAAACACAAACTTGGTAGAGGGCATTGAGTTCTTGCTTCCTGTGAAGTTTCGTGAAATTCTGTGCAGCGGTTGCAGAGGAGATGTCGAAAATGTTAAAAGTTTACGCCGGACGGACGGCGCGCTATGACAATATATAGCTCACTTGAGCTTCGCTCAGGTGAGCTAAAAAGGGAATTTCCTATACTAGTATTAAGCTTGAAAACATTAACATTTTTTTACAAGTAAGTCCATATATTGAGGTAGATGAAGAATTTTCTGGTCTTAAAGATTCTCAAAAGGATTCAGTTTGATTGGATATGAATTTTTGATTTTTTCCTGGATAGCAAATTAGATGTTTGTGAGGGTTTTTTTTTTTTAAAGAATTCTCTGAAAAGATACCCTCCAGGGGACGTACAACAAAACATTCATTTACTATGGCCTAATGCAATACACTGTAACCACGAAATTCTAGGTTCTCTCTCGCATTTTATATTATGGGGATCAAAGTATGTGCCCGAAATCACGTAAACAACTTTCCAGCTTTTCTCCGATATTTCCTTATAGAATTTTTTTTTAAATCAACGCACCTTTTGAGATTATTTTCCACAGAGCCTTGACCTCGGATCTACTTGTACGCCCTTTTAGCACTTGTTAACAATTTAGATAGATAGAAAAACCATCATGCAAAAGTTCAAGGAAATATACGCATCAGATTGAGATTATGATTAGAAAAATGCATCTTATTTTAAGGAGAATGCTAAAAATGTACAACATTTGCCTCTATCATTGTAAATTGCTGTTATGACGTCACATTCTCGCTTGGAATGTTGGGAGAATTTACATTTGTGTTCACTTTGGGTTTCTAATACCTAGTGAAAGCCATTGACCAATTTTCTTATAGGAAAATAGCCCACCAGAGCTAATACTTATAAAATAATTCCTGCATATCCAAGCAGAATCTGCGAAGCCATGGCTGCCCACAGGCAGCATATCATTTTTATTTAAGATATCGAGATCAAGTTAATTACATTCTATTGTAATTTGAAGTGGGAGAAACAAAAATTTTTTTTTCAAAAGGAAGAAAAACAGGAAGTAACCCACAGTATATCCTACGCGTGGACTGCAGACGGACAGACTGAGTGACGGACGGATTTTTCCACTATCATCCTTCTAGGTGTGCGCTGTGGTAGTTATGAAATCAGAGAACGACACCTGCCATATACTATTCGTTTATTTTTTCCAATATTTAAATAATTTATTTTTCATCAAGTGAATGTCGAGAAATATACACAGCAAACGATATTTCCAGAGGATTGACTACTTTAGTCATTTGACGAAATCAAATGTTACTGCAAATGTCATCTCCAATAGATAGCAGAGTGAATCATCTGTGTACAGTGCCATATAGTGCCAGTGACATTCTGTATGACGATGTATAAATGATACTGTGTCAAACAGAGTACTTAAGAGATAAAGTATGTACCACAAATAGGACGAATAGAACGAGACTTGTTTCATTATGTCCATAACCCTAATAGACTACTTCCGGTTTTCATTCTAAGACACAGGAGCTCGATGCCAACAACCTTCAATGACACCCGCCTCTTCCCATCTCTCTCTAGTCAAAGTAAAAATAAGGAAAGTAGGGGCGGATATTCTTGTGGATCGTTGGCATCGAGCTCCTGTGTTCTAAGAATATAAATTCAGTTTGCTAAAACCTAGCACCTCACATCGTATAAAGACTTTGGTACATTATCAATTACTAGTACTAAAACGCAAAGGGGTAATTCGTTTTGTAAAAAAAGATGTTCAAAACATGCAAGGACAATGAGGGTGTCGAAAACCCCTGGTATTTGTCAAAAATACTTATTTGCACAATTTTTCACACCAATAATTTTTTTTCTCAGAACTTAGATTAATTGTTTGCAAATTCCAATCTACGATACAAGATTTGAGATTAATTGTTTGCAAATTCCAATCTACGATACAAGATTTGGAGTAGCATATATTCAAGATAGGTAATACCGAGCCGCTCAGATAAAATTTAACCTGTCGACCGGTACAAATGGTTCTTGATTTTAAAAAAATCGAATGTTTGATGATAATAGACCTACTGTAAACTACTCACTCAAGTAAAAGGAATACATTCTCCTACTCGACAGGGATACAATGTAGATACAGCTATATATCGTGATCACAGGATCCTTCGCTATGATTCGTAAGCTTTCTGTGTCACATATACTATGTACTAGCTCCTTTAAAGGAGTTATGTATATAAAGACGTCAGTTCTAGCTGTTAATATTGATAAATAGATAAGAGCGAATGAGACGTCGTTCGTCACATTTCATACACGTAGGTACTGCATCTCTACCTGTGCTGTACCAGAGAGACTGACCTTTCCATCTCTCATAATGAATTCATTAAAATGAATAGATTTTATATCAGAGTTTGGTTTTTGTTATTGCTGTTTTTTTTTCTTTTTCTTTGCAACATATAACTATGATTTATCTTATTATTGAAAAAAAAGCTATCTTTTTTCACATTTTAGTTCAACAGCTTAAAAGTTATGTAAAAAAGTTATGACCCAAACAAGTTTCAACAATATCATTTCACTGTGACCTTGAATATATGACCTTGGCCAAGTGTCGTGACACAATCCTTTGGCCCAAAAGAACAACCTCATTGAATACTTAGTCAATTAAAATCGATGAAGAGAATAAAGAAGTTTTTGAACGTGCAAGGTCTTTTTGAATATTTCTTTTCATTTTGACTTTGACCTTCGAATTATAATCTTGGTTCCTCTGGTCCCTTGGGTCCTGGGCAACAACGCCTTAAATTGCCCGGACACGATTTATGGACAGTCGGCCAGAGCTTGGGTATGAAATATTGAAAAGTGGTAAAAGCGTCGCCAGCCAATCAGAAGTTTGGGCCCATTTGTCCTGTGGCAAATCAAACTTTAAAAAATAAACGCATCTTATTCCTGCGAAAGTTGTTCTTAGAAATATAGCCTAACGCAAAGGAATGGAAAATGTGTGTGCCAATGATGGAAAAGAGTTTATTTGCTTATTCCCCGACCCTGACAGCTGTTACGAAAAAAAAAACTTACTTGTTATTATATCTGTGTAATAGATACAGTGTAATCACGAGATATCAAATTAATTATATCGAAAGTGAGCTAAAATGCGTTAGACACTCGTTGGCGAGAAGGATTATCCTAAAGTGGATGGATTTATTTGTCGGCGAAAAATCCGATATTCACATAATTGCCTCATGTTTGCAGAAGACGACGTTTTAATTAAACACTATCTGTTTTAAATTCCTTTTGATTGACTTTAAACAATTTCTAAATATAATCTATTTATTATTCTCATCCCATCTACAGGTCGATACGTCTGTCGTCAATCTAAAACTGCCAAAACCATTCATATTGCATTCTTCATTCTGCTGCCATGGTTTTGTCTATGGATATCATCCTATGGTTTTGTCTATGGATACCATATTATGGTTTTGTCTATGGATACCATACTATGGTTTTGTCTATGGATACCATATTATGGTTTTGTCTATGGATACCATACTATGGTTTTGTCTAAGGATACCATACTATGGTTTTGTCTATGGGTATCATACTATGGTTTTGTCTATGGATACAACACTATGGTTTTGTCTATGGGTACCACACTATGGTTTTGTCTATGGATACCATACTATGGTTTTGTCTATGGATACCATACTATGGTTTTGTCTATGGATACCATACTGTGGTTTTGTCTATGGATACCATACTATGGTTTTGTCTATGGATACCATAATATGATTCTGTCTATGGATACCATACTATGATTTTGTCTATTGATATTTTGTCTTTGGATACCATACTGTGGTTTTGTCTATGGATACCATACTATGGTTTTGTCTATGGATACCATACTATGATTTTGTCTATGGATACCATACTATGGTTTCGCCTATGGATACCATATCTATGGTTTTGTATATGGATACCATATCTCACGTTTTGATGGTTTTTTTTTTGGTCGCAAATCAGAGGAGGATTTGATATCACATCATACATATAACTGTCTTGTGTGCGCGATGAAATGTCCGATACCGGTCAAATTAGAGGATTCTACAATGTAATCCGGATAACCAGATATGTTGCATTCTAAGAGTAACCGGCAGTTCTAATTCTGCTCAAGTTGACCATATATAGGTATCTTCGCGTCTAATTCAAGTACGTTAAAAAATCTCGGGCGAGCGATAAGACTAAATGTTGGTCGGTAGACTGACATGGGTCAAATACTTAGCAATATCTGTACTGGACCTAAAGCCCCTAGTTAAATCAACATATCGTTTCCGGAGAAAGTATTGGTCAATTAGCTCCATTGGCGGTCCTTTCGGTTTACGAATGAGTTCAAGTTTTGAAGTTTTGATAAAGAAAAGAAGATGATTCCTTTCATAAGATTTGGTCGATTTCAATAATTCTGTCAAACAGGAGAACTAATAAAATGCTAGTCTATAAGCACTCTACTTTATCACATTCAGGGTTGGTGTACCGGTATCGATATTAAAAATCAAGTGTACGAGGAATCAGGAGTTTTTGCTCTCTGTAAAGACTGCTGAAATTCTATACAGTGGCTGCATGATAGGTCTAAAAATGCGCAAGCCAAACAGAACCACTAGCGGCCATCTTTGTTGACGGACTGCATCATAAACAAATTCCTGGTAGAGACCATATACAAGGTTTGGTAAAATTCTATGCAGCAGTTTCTATTCAGTAGTCGAAAGTGTGTTGTCAATAAGTATCCAGAACAGTCATCTTTTTGGGGATGGTGTCAAAATGTCAACGTAAAACTAATTTGGAAATTAAAAATTTTTTTTTTTAGAAAAACACAGATCCCCCCTCCCCCAATCCCTCTAAGTTACTTTGACCTTGGGCCAAGATGACGTGAAACCTTTGAGTTATGGGCAACATCATACTAAAACATGAAAGTGATTCATTATATTGTTTTAATAGGCATAGCCCGAACATGATTAGCATATACAATTTCATTCTAAGCATACCTGGTGACCTTGACTTTTGTCACATGACCTTGGATATAGGTGATCCGAAACCTATGGATCATGAGCAACACCAAACTTAATTAGAGATTGGATACACAATTCAAAAGATACAGCCTGGACATGATTAACTATACAATTTCAGCCTGGACATGATTACATGTAGCATACACAGTTTCAGTCTGGACATGATTAGCATATGTAATTTCATCACTAAAGTAAGAAAGTACCTTGATCATGTGACCTTGGGACAATGTGATAAGAAACATTTAATCCTGAGGAACAACATACTAAAATATGAAAACAATGGTAACAACGGATCAAGAAATATAGCCCAGACAGAATAAGCATGTACAATTTCATTAAAAAGAACTAAATAATCTTGACCTTGGACACATGACCTTGGGTCAAAGTGATAATAAACCCTTCGATCATGAGGAACAGCATACTAAAGTATCAAAATGATCCCGTATTACGATTCGAGAGATATAGCTCAGACAGTATAGCATATAAAATTTCATTAAAAATGAACTAAGTGACCTTGACCTTGGGTCAAAGTGATGTGAAATCTATGGGTCATAAACAACAGCACAATAAAATATGAAGATGATCTGGCAAACGATTCAAGAGATATAGCCCGGACAATTTCATTAAAAATGTACTAAGTGACCTTGACCTTGGTCACATGACGAAGTAAATCTTTCCTGTTAGTCTTGGATATGTTCTGCTATGTAGTTTTGAGATTTACAGAGAATGCACACGTACGAGTACGGTACGGCGGACTATCATGACAGCTTCATTGCATCTTTGGCTTAGGTGAGCTTAACAGAGCTAATTCGGATAGTTTATACACATCTTTTTTTTTTTCATTTTTCTGTAGTTTTCCAACGGATCATATAAAATACATGTATAAGAAAACATATAAAAAGATATTACTAGTACATGTATATTTTTAAAAGTCTCTGAATAGTTCTAAGAATTGATGGGCGACTGACGGACAGATGGACGACAGACAGACGGGCGTCTTATGAAAAGGCAATTCTTGAAAAGTCTTTGTCGAGAAGACCTTACTCCGTGAGCTGATCTGACTGTATCAATGTATTTGACTAACAGTTGAATATACACAATATAAATGTCAATTACAGTTGCGTTTGGTGGCTTCGTTCATAAATATGGCACAAACAGGACATCTTCTGAAGAGCAAAATACATGACAACTAGAAAGGTGTCTTGTTGCGGTTGCAACAAGAGTGTCTTCCTCCTATACAATTTTTGGTTTGGAAATATGAAGGACGTCACATTACATGTATTTATATTATATATTTAAGTTTTCAAATAGCAGTAACATTAAATTTTCAAACCGATAATTGTTGGTGAGCAACCATTTGATTTGGGGGGGGGGGGGGGGGGGGGGGGGGGGGGCAGGAATTCTATTGCCAGCCGGTAAAATTTTTTCAGCAATTTTCTGAGCAGGCCATTTTTTTCAGCCATTACCAGAGTCGGAGAAAAATTTTCGCCGGTTCTTCGGGCCGGATTTAAACAAATTGTCAAATGTTGTGAATGTCTGTGTAAGATGAGTTAATAACCGTTCCTTCAGATGTCTCTTTGCAATTAGCGAATTTCAGACAGATAGTATGATGTTTAAATAGAACCTTTTCTAGATTTTTGTGCCTATGCGTATTAGGTCTCTGGTAGATACAGCTATGTGAACAGTTTGTATTTATATTAATTAATTTTTTGACTTTAAATTGTCTGGCACAAAGGGCCAGCAAAAATTTCCATATCATGCAATGTATCCTTACTTTTGCATGGTCCGGGAATTAAAAATTGCCGGCCCATTGGGGCGGAATATTTTTTTCAGCATTTTTCAGAGCCGGGATTTTTTTTTTTTTTGCATATTCTTCCTGCCCCCTTCCCCCATAAAAAAGGCGAGCTCGTAGCTGTAGAACCAATTTACTTGAGAAGAGAAATGGTAATAACAAGTTACGTTCAATATATATATATAAATACCATGAGGTTCTCGCTGTGCTGGTTCAAATTTGGACCCCCCCTTCCCTTTTTTCAAAGTTTATTTTGAATTTCCATCATGGCGACATCGTTCAATATAAACAGAACTGTTTTCGAAAAACGAGGGGAGGGAAGAATGTTGGAGAAATTGTTCATCAATTTGTAAATAAACCAACCGAAAATTATGTTCGAACGTTTGCTAGAATTAGAAATTAAACTTGATGTTCAAAATATAGTTATTGAAGTTTAGAAACAGGTTTGTAGGTTAGAAATCGGATTCAAACTACCACTTTTTGTGTGTAAATTCAGGTTTGTAGCTGATCTCTTCTAAATTAATCAACTGTTTTAAAATCAAATTGTGTATATCGAAATGTATTTATGAAATGCATATTCATCATTGCCGTGAAATCGGAATTTGAAAATCTCAACACTGCTTTTCTCGAGTCGGACTCGGACTACCAATTTTAGTGTGCGCCCGATCTGTTGGCGTGAAGGTGTATCGAAATACCCAACTCAAAATTTCGATGCTCATATCTTTTCAACAGTAAGAGATAGGAAAAATCAGAAAGACTAAATAAGACAGATATATGGATAAAAAATAATAATATTGAAATTTTTAGGAAACTTCATAAGCTTAATTTTTGTTTACTATTATAAGCAAAAAAGTGTCTTCCTCCTATGAACTTCTGAATTTGGAAATATGAAGGACGGTGAAGGACGTCATCGTAATAAATCGTTACAATGTGCATCTAGCATTTCATATCTTGCATGGCTGTCGACTTTCAAAAAGAATGGAAATTGTAGATAGCAAAATACGAGATATTTAAGCTTACAAATAGCAAAACATGAAATTTTCGGTCCTTTTGAGTAATTCGACGCTCCCGTCAAATATTTGAATCTACTAAAAAACATGATAAAAAAATAACAGAGACCAAAAATAAAAAAGACCAATCTAGCTTTTACTTTAAACGTAACGTTGGAGAACTTTCATTGTCCTAGCTTACAGGGTTCTTGAGAAATCGCTGATCCAATTTTCCACGGTTACGAAAACAATAGGTCTTCCGACGGAAGTCGGAAGACCTAATGACTTCGAGGACAAAGAGTATCTACTAGTATAGCTGCAACGGAGAAGTGATGTTTGCTGTATACATGGGATAGTAACGTCTCTCTCAGAATACACTGCACAATTCACTTCTCCGTTGCAGCTGCAACTGTTTCTCTTTGTTCTCTCTTTTCTTCAGATGAGAAAGAAAATTCAAAAGGAGACTCGATCAGCTAATCGGAACTTTTGAATTGGGGTCTCGGCTGGCGAATAAGAGCCCTGATGAACGAATTGGAACCTTGGTTACCAAATCCGAGCCTCTGCTAGCAGATTGGTGCCTCGACTAGCGAACTGTTGCCTCGGCTAGTGAATTGGAGCCTCGACTAGCAAACTGAAGCCTCGGCTAGCGGATTGGTGCCTCGACTAGCGAACTGGTGCCACGGCTAGTGAATTACAGCCTAGACTAGCAAACTGAAGCCTCGGCTAGCGGATTGGTGCCTCGACTAGCGAATTGGTGACTCGACTAACAAACTGAAGTCTCGGCTAGCGAATTGGCGCCTTGATGGGCAAATCGACGCTTTGATGGGCGAATTTGAGTAATGGCTTGCAAATCGCAGCCTTGGCTAGAGAATCGGAGTTTTGGCTATCAAATCCTTTATGAGCCTTGGGCTGCAAATAAGAGCCTCGGTTAGCGAATCAGAGTCTTGTTAAGCAAAGATGTTTAGGCGTATTATAGAGAGAACTCAGAGCAAATGGTCACCACTATAATATACTAAACATGCATCCATATCTCAAGTATAGCATAATATGATTTTATAAATAGTGAGACATACTAGTTTACGAAATTCAAATAGTATATACATGAAACCGAAATTTTTTTAACAAAGAAGTAACATCGATATACGAGAACTCGGATACAAAGCAGTCTTTAATATTTTGAGGTTTCTGTGAACATAAATATTTTTATCTTTAGTATTGTGATCTGAAAATTCATCAGCCACTGTGCAAAAAAAGACTCCCCCTCCCGACCTAGCCGCTTCTCATCCCTTTCTTACAGTTGTGGAGAAACATATATGGTAGATCTAAATATTTATTTCATTCGTTACAAAAATCATGTGGAAAAGGAAAAATTGTCGTATTTCAGATTTTCTCATCCTCAATTTGTCAAACTCGAAGAAACAAGACAGCTCAATTCAAATACGCAGAATTATGGAGATTTACGGTTATATATATCTCGTTCATGACACCTGACATTCTGTTAATTCCGATGTAACAAAATATCGATTCTGCATTTATGTCAAACTCCACTACAGAATCACTCAGATTTATTGCTCTTCGAGACGAGAGTCTTCTTATCTCTCCATGTTAATATCATACTGTTCCGTTTGTTCGGAGACCGATTTGGTTCTACAGTATATTGTATTGAATTCTATGCTGATGTGTCTGATGGCAAAAAATTACAAAAAAGAATTTCTTTCAATCCAGGCTACTGTTGATTCGCCGTTATTGTCAACGGTGTGTGTGAATACAAAAGAAAGGAGGGGATCTCCATCAAGACTCGGTTGCAGCATCCAAAGCAAAACATCGAACATTCCTATGCGAAAAAAAAAAAAAAACAAAAACAAAAAAAAACACACACACACACAACAAGTGACACAAAAGGGACAAGGAACACCAAACACGATACCAAACACAAAAGACTAACCATAAACCAACGAGATGTACCTGTATATTATATGACTTTTGTTTATGGCATATCCAGGATTTCAGAGAAAGGGGCATATAGATGATACAATACAAATCTAACCCCCTACCTCTTCAAATGTGAGAGAAAAACCAAGAAAACAAATTAGACGACTAACTGTAATTTTGAGAAAAAAAAGTAAAAACGGGAAACTCAGCATTTTTGGTCAATTCCAGGATCCTCCCCATTATACATGGGGTATAAGTATCAAATGATTCAAATCCTTTCCTGCTCCGCCTGGCCGGGTAGACGTTAGGGAGCATCCATTTGATTATTTTGGGGGGGGGGGGTGAAGATTTTGAAAAAAAAAAACCGGATCGAGATTTTAGGGGGAAAGCTCAGTTTGCCACCGTAAAATCAGCATTTACCACCTGCAAACATAACGTCAGAACCTAGTTATTCCCTAAATGAAAAAAAAAATCCGGCCATTTTCCGGCTCATAAAATGGCTGAAAAACATTCCGGCTGGCAAAAGTCTTCCTGCCCCCCCCCCCCCTAAAATCAAATGGTTGATCCTTCACTATGTAACGATATCTAAAACCGTGCACAGTCCTTACTAAATCGAATATTCATATCAGTTCAACAGTTCCCAGAAATCGAACAGATATATTGTTGTTAAAATCGATAATACGACTTTTTTTTATATCTTACACAAGCTTATTCTGTTATACCTATTTGTACTTTCTAACCTAGATCGAAACAGGCCAACTTGATTTTTTTTCTCAAGTTGGCCTGTTTCGATCTATTTCTAACCATGCAGAACCCTTTATGGAAACAAATGTTATTCTAATCTACGGAAGCCTATAAAGAATTGGTCTACTCCTTTTCTCAATACATGTATCGCATTTCTAGGAAATCACGTTCTATTAAATAAGTGCTATCCATCAAGTGTCCGTACAGCCGCACTATCATTATTATTGTTTATATGTATATCTTTATATGTCAACCCGGTACCTGGTACAAATCTAGAAATCTTTAATCGGATTTACGAAATCTAGACGACACAAACATATCCATTCATCAACTTTCAAACATAAAATATTAAGCGCTGAGAAATTGCTGTTCCAAAAGTAAGCATCTTCATTGAACATTATAAATATTGCTCACTCGCGCATAGTCTGTTGGTGTTCAATCTAATTTTTTGTCAAAATAAATAAAATCTAAGTTATTTACGTTACATTATACATCTTATATATCAAATTTCTCACGTTGTCAACGATGAGATATGGATGTCAATATAGGAGTGGATTCAACTGATTTGGCTTCATGTGTTTGTGAAACACGGATGCCCCGTCGGCAGCTTTGTCCATGTTGTCATTACAACACTGTTAAACATCAAATATTGATTACAAGGTCATTTTGGTTCCAATGGAAAGATTGTACATGTACGTGTAAAATATGAAAGCCCTGTCACCTATCATGCAAAAGTACTAGTAGGTCAAATGCCAATGTCAGGTTCGTGGGGTCAGAAATTTAGGTACCAACCACAGGCCGTAAAAGCGCCTGATATGTGTGCGTGCGTATGTGTCCTGTGTGTTAGGCCGTAAAAGCGCAATACAACAGAACACATACGCACGCACACATAACCAGGCGCTTTTACGGCCTGTGGTACCAACGGAAAGGTCTTGATAAAAGGGATATTACCAAAGATAAATTTTAGATACCCCGAAAATTCACTCAAACATTTAGCGATAAATGACGAATCAACGAGAGAGGTGTTCGAGACAAACGTGTCACCGTCTGTCAAATCGAAAATAAGTCTGCCCCTCATTAACACAAAGGCACGAAAATGATTGTTTCGCACAGACTGAGAGTAGTGCAGGATAGGGTAGCTGGACCTCATTTTGGTAACTGTACCTAACAAGAGCTGATCGAGGGGGAGGGGGTCAGGAGACTAAGGACCCCCCTGGAATATACCAAAACTGCTGTTTTTTTTTTCTTTCTTTCTTTTTTAGAATCATATGCTGGAACCCCCTTCCCCTCACGGCTTGGATCCCCTGGAAATTTTTTTCTAGATCCGCCCATGCTCGAACCCATTGGTAGGGGATATATATCTAACTCAAGTAAAAACCCAAAGGGGATTTTGTAGTATTTGTTCAAACTTCCTTTTGCAGATAAAAATGTATTTTCCTGATTACAAATAGATACTCAACAATCAGTATGACCAAATCCCAAAAGTTTATGTATCAAGATTCAAGATTAAGATTCAAGTTCCAGTGTATCGAAGACAGCCTCGAAGAGGGTAGAATGGAGCCAAAATACCAACAACTTTAGAGGGAGATGGGGCCATATTTCATCCCCTTATTCGTAAAAGCATACCTTATATGTATCACGAATCGGAAGGGGGGGGGGATTTCTGAATGATGTGATAGATTTCATTCCCAGAAACTTAGAACTTGTAAAATAAAGTGCATATTTTGACATTTATAGGACCTAGAGCATCATCCCTACCATACCCAAACCTCCTCCCACCCTCCACGGAGATTACTATTGGATCTCCATACGCCGACGATTTTTTTTTTTGGAGTGCTTGATGAAGAAACCTTGATGCATTACGTCATATAGAGGTCTAGACTTAAAGTAATTATAAAAGCGATTTCCCAATACTCGACTCGAAATGGCCTTGGTATATTTCAGTGACTTTCATACATTTACCATGTTTACATGTGTTTGTTTTTTGTTTTTTCTCATGCTTTATTCTTACAAATGTCTCAAGCATTTATTACTAACGTGGATTCAGCTATTTTGAACGGATGTCTTTAATATTATTTATCTGAAAAATGTTTAAAACGTCTATTGTGTTTACTTTTTTATGACATTTCAAAGGTTGTCGACATTAGAAAAGGGGGAGGGTAGGGCATTGACTAGTTGGCCGCTGACCATGCAGTCTTCCCTCTAACTGTTTACATGTATATTGTAACATCACTCCAGTCCGTCGATGTTGATTACATAAATTATTTCCACAGATGACAAAATTACCTGTCAGGTGTTATTATATATGGTTCCGGGTATGCACATTTGCCGAATCATTCACTCCAAGAGTAAAAACACAGCTGGTTGTGGTTCGTACATTTGTACGTGATTAGGTCGTCGACCTGGCAAGTCATGAACTAATACCTATTATTCTATCCTCATGCATCTAATAGACTATATATATATATTTGTGTGTAACCACACTAAATCAATCCAATTTGCTTTCCTTATACAAAGTTACGAAAAATGTAAGTGCCGCACGTAACCTCGTCTGGTAATACTAGTACGTCTACGTGAAAAAAATTACCCTTCCGTAAATTTACTCAAACAAAATGGAGTATAAACTAGTATCTAAATGATTTAAATATGTAAATACATATCATATGTGTAACAGAAAGACCAATACTATGTACATGTTCATTACATATCAATCATACGGTTTCGACCATTGTTCTTTCAGTCAGTGTTAGTACTTACCATAATCTGTTTGTATACAAGCAAGCCTCGATAAATAATGTCGGCATTAATTCTCATTTTAGGTTCATAACCTGGATCAAGCTGTCCATTTGTCGTTTCACTACAATCATTAAGGTGACAGGTTGAATATGGGTATACGTGCTACACAAGCATGTGGTCGGTGGGGATTTGTCTATGTACACATTACCGGACTGTACGATGCACTGTGAATGTGTATTGATGGGACTTTGCTGACGTCAGTCTATAACCAATGTCGAGGTCGTTTTCTCGTACTTTACTCTGTGATATATTGATCTACCGACATGAAAAGCATTCTAAGATCTTTTGTTTATTTCGGCATCTGAATTATAACTATAAAGTTGACTGCTTGAGCCTTCGTGTTGCGTTTTTATAAAACAACAAATTCCGGATCGATGTTTTATGCATAAATATGCATCTTAAAAATCTGCAGGAGACATGCGCGGATCTTAAAAATAATAAATAAATAAATAAAAGGGGAAAGAGAGAGAGAATGAGAAGGAAAATATACATTTTGATCTTAAAAAAAAGAAAGAAAGAAAAAAAGAGATAGGCCGGTTCAAAACCACCTCATATCCGCGGTCGTAATGGAGTCGTATAACATTTTGCGATGATCATTTTTCCCCGAATATTCAAATAATCCAGTACTGTTGTCAACATAGCGGCAGCGGTAGAGACTGGATTATTCAGTCAAACTGTAGAGCTGATCCTGGATTTTCTCGAGGTTGGGTCCAGTGGAAGAAAATAGCATAACATATAGAAGTAAAATGAGAACATACGGTAAAATTACGACTGCAACCAAATTCTGCACATGCAACATTAACTTTTTGTAAACCGGATCTGTCTGTTGAACGCGTATTGTTGGAACCTATACCGGGACCAAAAAACAAAACAAAACAACACATCCTCACACCCTCACACACACACACGATTAAAAAAAGAAAGAAGGAATTATAACAAAAACAGAGTATTCTGAAATATCTTACCAATACGAAGCATTTGATGGTTATTTGGACAGATAGCAGCCGTAAAATGCTGTTGGTATGGTATTGGGGTAAGGACTGAATTCAAAGATTACATACAACAGAAACATTATTGCTAGCCTATGTACGGATCTAAAAATACCGGTTTTTCTCTTTTAATATACGGATCGGAGCCCTTGGTCAGGACGACCCCCCCCCCCCCCCCAACTCCCTTAAAAAAATAGATCGGCGTATAGTAATTACTAAGTTACACAGAAATGTCAAATATGACATCTTTCTCATGCGCGGATCCAGAGGGGGGGGGGGGACCGGGGGTCTGGACCCCCTCTGAGATTTTCGGAGATGGGGTCCAGCTTTGGCCCATTTCTAATTGAAAAGGGTCTAAAAATGCATAAAAAGGCTTTGAAACCTCAAATTTCGGCTCCCTTCGCTCGCCATTTACAATTAAATACAAACTAGTACTTATTTTTCTTTTTTTTTTTTTTGCAAAATTCCTTAATCATTTTCAAATTTTTATACTAAATAATTTTATATAACTGTCTTGGGTCTCATGAATTCGTATTTTCAACAGTCCCTTACTTCATAGGATGTAACCTTCCTCATCTTTTTCAAAGTTTTGTCATTTTAAGATGTCAGTATTCTCATGAAATATAGACAAAATGTGAATTAATCAAAATTTTCGCGGCTCGCTCCGCTCACCGATATAAGGAGTGAAATATTCAATGTTATAAACGAATCAAGACAAATTGATATTTCATATTTTTTAAAAAAAATTCAGGATCGCTTCGCTCGCCAATTCTGCTTGAAAAAAAAATAAACGTGAAAGGAAAGCTAACAATACCCGCCTCAAAAAAATCAATCCTTAGAGCACGCATTGCCCCCTCCCCATGATGTGCACCGAAATATACCTACATGATAGGTAGACTTCCTATAATTTTGGACCCCCTCTGACCAAAAATGCTGGATCCGCGCACGTTTCTTTTGTGTAAATATACACACAGGGACTCTGAAATATTTCTTTTCTATTGAGGTCCGCTGACGGAAGAAGATAAAATGTACTAGCGTGGAAGTTAACGTCCGCTCGTCTCACTTGGCGTCATTCCCATCTTCATCTCTTTTTTATGATTAATGTACACACCCCGCTTTCTCTAAAATATATCTATAATTCGGTCCGTTCATTTGTCTGTGCGAAAACTAAAATAAAGATACGTTTTCCTTGCGGTAATATCAATATTCTATAAATCTAATTCGTTCGTCTGTCCATATTTCTAATAGTCACAAAGACATTTACCTTTGTCATATGTATGATGGGAGGTGGTATGGCTTTCATATTTTACATGGGTATCCATGGATACGACAAGACCTTTCCTTTTGTAACAAAAAAAATCGTAACCATTTTATTTTAAATCTAACAGGAAGTATGACTGACTTTTGAGACAAACACCCACAACTTATTCCATTTAGTCTTCCATGAAAAAAAAAGAATGAAAGGCCACTACCCTGACATTCTCTCGCACGGAGTTAAAAGCTGGTGTGCGGAGAGGGGCTGTTCTTACGGACTATATATGTACATGTACAATCAAACAGCTGATAAAAAACGTGAGCTGCCTATCGTTGTCTATTTCGGTTGGTAGTAGTACTTGGATCCTGATTTTGAGGACATTCAAGGAGGAAGTTGCTGAAACTGTGTCTTCGAGGAGCTGTTTCCATATCCTTATTGTAGATAAAAAAAGGCAATCTTATTCAAATTTAGCTCTCTTTATTTCATGAACTGCATAGATGCAGTTTACGAAAAAAGAGAGATGAATTTTAATCATTGGAAAAAAGGTTCCTTTGACAAAGTGTTCCGGCAGAATGGTACCATGTACCGGTCCCCTGGTGGAAATTTACCCCAATATTCGGTGCTGATATGGCAACCAATGAACGGATTTACCCTGTACATACTCGTAATAGTAGCTAAGGTTCTGTTTCACCTTTCACCAAGCCTCTCCCTTCAAAACATGTCCATCGTTGACGTGACGCTTCTTGTGGTGTTGTATAGGCCCAAAGGTCGTCTGGGTACGGATACCTGTAAAGTGCGAAACGAAACAAAACGAAACGAAACGAAATAAATCGAAACAAAACGAAACAAATCGAAACGAAACGAAACAAATCGAAACGAAACGAAACAGATCGAAACGAAACGAAACAAAACGAAACGAAACAGATCGAAACGAAACGAAACAGATCGAAACGAAACGAAACAAAACATAAAACTTAAAGAAAATGAGAAAAAGAGGAAAAATAGCAGAAAACGAATATTTCAAGACAAGATCTTATTGAAGGGTTAGGGGGTACCACTCTCCTCCTGCCGCCTCCCCCCTCCCCGTGGGGGAGGGGTCTTGGGCGGTCAAGACAAATGTTTAAACTTTAAAGTGTAAATTGGTGCAATAGTGAAGTTATTTGGGTTATTTCCTTTTTTAAACCTTGAAAAAAGAAATAGACCTGTTTAGATGAAAAACTAAGGTGAGCGAAGCGAGTCTGAAGTATTTGAAAAATGAATTGAAAATTGTGGCGAGCGAAGCGATCGGGAAAAATTTTTAAGGTATATATAGATGAATTTCGTGGTAATTTTTAAAATTGAGATTATGTACATGAACGCATAAGAGCAAGATTATTTATATTAAAAGTAATTTCCTAATTATTTTGGGTTACTGTTACCCTCCCAATCATCTGTCCCTCCTCTCGCCCCCTTTCCTCTCCTCCCGCCCCCTTCTTCCCTCCTCCCGCCCCATTTCTCTCCCCTCCCTTTGTCCCTGTCCACCCCCCTCATTATTGCCTTCAACCGTTAGTTCTTGTGGCTGGAGGGTTTTTTAAAGAATCAAAGTTGACGATTAAAACATAATATATACGGTATATAGCACAATTGCATTTTAAAGGAGAGTAATTGGGATGAATAACCTCGTCACAGACGGAAAAATATTATTTAGCAGGGAGGAGTCTAGCGTAGAGGAAACGGAACTGTTCCGTTATGTGTATTTGAAAATTTTATCAGAAAAATGAGAACAATTAAAAACTTGGGGGCACATTTCGTTTGAAAAAGGATAAGATTTTTTTTTTCCTGAAATGTGCCCCCACCCTGTTTTATGATCTCATTATGGTGTCATAGCGTGGTTTTCTATCCCCTCCCTTTTATTCCTCTTTTAAAATACATGGATGGCATTTGACATTTACTTTTTTTAATTGTCAACTTTGACTCTTTCAAGAAACCCTCTCGGCACTAGTTACAAATGTAGAACTCTTGGATTAAGGCAATATTACATGCTGATCTTGTCTTGAAATATTCGTTTTCGGCAATGTTTCCTCTTTTTCTCATTTTCTTTAAGTTTTATGTATTGTTTCGTTTCGTTTCGATCTGTTTGGTTTCGTTTTGTTTCGTTTCATTTTGTTTCGTTTCGTTTCGATCTGTTTCGTTTCGTTTCGATTTGTTTCGTTTCGTTTCGATTTGTTTCGTTTCGTTTCGATTTGTTTCGCTTCGTTTCGTTTCGTTTTTGTTTCGTTTCGCACTTTACAGGGACCCTCTGGGTACGCGTATGCACCTGTTTTAGCTCACCTGAGAAAAGCTCAAGTGAGCTATTGTTATAGCATACTATCAGTCGTCCGTCGGCGTCGTCGGTGTCTGTCATTAACTTTTTTCAGATTTTGACTTTATCTTCAGACCTGCTGCATAGAATTTCACAAAAATTGACAGAAAGCAAGTACTCATGCAAGGTCCTCTACCAAGTTTGTGTTTTCGAGCCGATCGGCCAGCAAATATGGCCGCCGAGGGCTCTGATCGGCTGACGCAATTTCAACTTCTCCTCTGCAACCACTACACAGAAATTCACGAAACCTTACAGGAAGCAAGAACTCAAGGTCCTCTACCATGTTTTTTGTTTTTTGTTTTTGTTTTTTTTGTTTTTTGTTTTTTGTTTTTGTTTTTGTTTTTGTTTTGCTTTTTTTTCGTGCCGATCAGTCAACAAATATGGACGCCGAGGGCTCTAGATCTGATTGGCTGACACATTTTAGACATCTTCTCTACAATCGCAGCACAGAATTCCACGAAACCGTGTTTTTCGTGCAGATTGGTCAACAAGGGCTCTGACTGGCTGACGCATTTTCAACATCTTTTCTGCAACTGCCGCGCAGATCTTCATAAAACCTTACAGGAAGCAAGTACTCAAGGTCCTCTACCAAGCTTGTGTTTCACAAGCAGATTAATCAACATGGCTACTGAGGGCTCTGTTTGACTTTTGCATTTTCGACATTGATAATAGGAACAATACGCATCCAGTTTTGATCCAGATTAGAATTTCACAGTACCAGTCAATCTTGGAAAAATGCTCAAAACTTCCTCGGTAACATTCACAAATTATTTAGAAAATGTAATTAGGGTAATTGTAAAAGAAATATGATGTTATATACCGACAAAAAGATTATTAAAACTATTTTTATAACGGCGGCATTGTTAATTGTACATTCTAATATGACTTGATTCTGTTTCCCTATAAAGACAACAGACGCGAGCCGGGCTCTATTCTCCAATATCGGCCCTGTAGCGATAAGCCACGCCTACCCATTTTCTGAAAGCAGATAAACCGACAGGAACTGGCTTTTACCAAGAATCGAAAGATCTAAGTTTGGTCATCATTAGAATAGAAATAAAAAATGACAAGCCGGGTTCTATTGTCTCATAATGCCCTCGCGTCCTCAGCCAGTCATATTTATCACCTCGCCGCTGACGCGGCTCGGTGATAAATGTGATTGGCTGAGGACACTCGGGCATTATGAGACAATAGAGCCCGGCTTGTCATTTTTTATTTCTTAAATATAAGTGAGAGTGAGTGTTCGATTATATATCTCTGACCACGTGTTTACGGTCTGATAAATCCGGAATATTATATTTGGAGAAAATCATGTTTTAGCACGATATTTCTTATTGAATCTTATCATTGCAGTTCATTTTGACATTTTGGTCAACAAAAGCGACCGATAGTTAGAAAATTTTCGACATTTCACTCATATCGTAAAAAAAACCCCACCCCAACTTCTACGTAAAATATAGGTTATTTCTCATAATCGTGTCAAGAAAACTACTATGTATTTGATTAAAGATACTTGAAATGAAATAATTTCACGTACAGGACACATTTTAAATAATACTGGTTGAGCTGGTATCGCAAGTAAAAATTGGGCAGATTACAGCTCCTTCGCTCCTTGACCCCCACCCCCCCCCCCCCCCCCCCCACCCCGGCATTTAGGATTGAAGCAAAACGCCAGAACGGATCTAGAGTGTCGTTAGACTAGTTAACAGATCTCTTAGGAAGATAGGTAAAGGGGGCGCTGCTACTGGTCTTTATAACATTACTTTGCCTCTTGAAGTACTATATTGATGTTCAAGTTGTTTTACAGGTATATGTATTTTATTTTTTAAAGACAGGACCACATTGTAAACTAGTTCATTTTGTAGCTAAATGTGCTATCCTGAATAAATAAAGTAGCACTATCAGTGAAGGAAGATCGAAGTATATATACGAACGATATGACCCGAATTCAATTCCGAAAGTATTTTTGATTCTTATATATCAAGTCTAGAGGAGTTCCGATAGCGTCAGTTGATCAATGTCTACGAGAAGCGGCACACTGAAAACACCATCGGTTGTTGAAAATCCACCGTCATCGTTTGCATTCAGTCGTGTCACAACTCTAAAGTCACTTATTTTGTGAAAGAAGGCTCGTTCGATTGTTCATGATGTATGAACAAGAGGAAGGTGCGATATTCTTTCAAAAAAATAACTTGAAATGCGATTGTTTACATCAGCAGATTTTGGCGTCTATTTTTGTATTTCAACAGCTTACAAGCAAATCTTCGTTTAACACTCTCATTTAGAACAATGGTTGAAGATACTTGGTAATACTTAAACTGCAGCATAAAAAGTCCCCATGCCAGAATCCAAAAAGGGTAATATCAATGGAAACTGGGGAGCTTCTTTACTTTTTGTCTACTGTCCGCGCAGCTCGCTTCAGAAATCGGAAAATTAAAGTTTTCTCTAATTTTTGGGCATATTTTCCGATTAAAATTTACATAGGGGGATAGATCTCGAACTCTCATAACTTACAGTGTATGATAATGATATGTCTGTACGACCTATAGTATGCTCACGGTGAAAGAAAAAAAAATTAGATACTGGTCGAGGACCAGTGGCTGCCTAGGACCAGTTACCGCCTACTGCATTTTAGAGGGACTTAGGGTTGAAATAATGACATGAAATTTTGTCAGAAGGCTTTTAGACATATATTTTCCTGATTATGAAAAAAATAATATCATCTGGTCGCTAGATTTGTTAAAATAACAAGAAGAGGATTATTGACATGACTTCTGGGGTTGGGGAGAGGGTACATGTAGGTGTATTCCATCTATCAATGTGGACGTTTGCCTTGGGAATTTTTCATAAAAAAGGCACCATACTATCAAGTAAAGATTACTTTTATTACTGTGAAAGCACTGGAACAAAATATTTAAGTTTACATGTACAGAAATAGGAGCCAAATAGGCGGTAACTGGTCCTGCAGTCTTGCAAAAAGTGTCCAATTTCAGTTACACTTTAAGACATTATATAAACGAAACAATCAATTTTTCAGAGAAAATCGTATATAATCCAGTGTGATAAGGGTACACCATTGTCAATCAAATATTTCATGAATTACAAATTTTATTAGCAAAAAACCCTGAAAAATAGGCGGCCACTGGTCCTCCACCAGTAGGGAGTTTTCTATGTTAATTTTAGCATGACGTTGTCGACGTTCTCCATAGACTCAGTGTTAAACATTGGCGATGTTGCGCTAAAATTAACAGAAAACTCCCCATCTAAAACTATTTTCTTTCACTGTGAGTGTAATATTTGTTGTACACTGTTAGCATGGTTATAGTTATGAGACTTCGAGATCTATCCCCCGATATACATTTTAATCTAAAAAATTTCTGACAGAGTAGAAAAAACTTCAATTTTCCGATTTCTGAAGTGAGCTGTGCAGAGAGTAAGTAAAGAAGCTCCTCAGTTTCCATTGAAATTGCCAAAAGGGATAACTCGGCAATTAACTGTTTACATAAGTAGGTCTAATTTCAATGGAAACTGAGGAGCTTCTTTACTTTTTGTCTAAGGTTGCGCTTAATAGCTGTGGTATCCTAAAGACAATGAAGAGCAATTTCAAAGAGTAAAGATAATGATTGTAATCAACAGTACAAATGGAAAGCGCAACACTACTGGTCGGAAAGGAGTTATCGCCAAGCAGTAATTATCACCGTTTGACCATTATCTTCGGTTATACAAATGACAGAGACTTGATTCTTTCAGCACTAATACTTCTTATATTTATCAAACTGTATATGAATTTTCAAATGAATCCATGCGATGAAAGCAAAGATTTTAGCAGTTAAATTTCATGAAAATGCGTGGTCTTCCCCCGAGCTCCTCAGGGGTGATGGCGGTGCACCTGACCTTGCTGTCTTCTCTATCAATCATTGAAGAAACTTCAAACTATTTTCAATCATTTTTATCACAACTGATTAGAAAAAGAATAGAGGAATCCGATGGTATAATTTTATATGGAATATTGAGGATAATAGATGAGAATGAACCCACGTGGCGATAATTGCTTCTCCAACCTCTTTAAAGAGTGCTTAAAAGTAGCGCATTTTAATTGCTTATAAAACCAGTACCAGTCATCAGAATTAATTAAAAATTTTTGGAAGTACAGGTAAAGAGTTCAAATTTGTGCTATCCAAATTTCTTGTGAAGGTCTTGAAAATTAAAGGAAATAGAGCAAAAAATGCTTTAAAAATCGGCGATAATATGTCCACCAGTATCAAAACAGTAGAAAATACTTTATTCTCTAAAAAAATCCTGGTTGGAAATTTCATCTTAAAATCTTTTTTTTTTATTACCTATATACATGATATAGCCCCGGTCCCCTAAACTGAACAAAGGCCAGTTTCCATTGAAATTAAAGTAGGTCCTGTACTGTACAAATTCAAATTTGAGTGGAGTTGACATAATCTCGTTTGAGGTTTGGGTATGCATCTATTTGCTATGCTGTTGTTAGTGTACTAGCAGTAAACAACAGCATAAACTGATAGTAAATATGCATTTTCTGAATTTCAAATGAGATTAGAGTTGTGTTAATTACTGTTAGCTAGTGATGTGACGATAGTTGCCAACTTTCGATAGTCGATTGTTGAAACCCCTTCGATTTTGATAATTGATATTAAAATTGACAATCGATTGTCGCTCAGAGATGAAAGGTAACTGTTATCAAAATTGTTTTTGTGACAAGTAATCAAAATGACATCAAGCTAAGTGTACAAAAATAATAACAATGGTAAAGACTACAAATTAAATTGTTGATTTTAGTTTGAAATTGTATTTCTATGCATTTGCAGTGTATGTGTATGTTTAAAAGGCTGCATCCTCAGTGGTATTTCACTAGTTTTGAACATGATTTTTCAAAATTTGATTGTTCTGATAATCAAGTTATATGATATGATAGTTACATGTAGATTCCGATAGTGCCCCGGTAGTCGATAGTAAAATTTGTCCAATTGCTCATCACTAGTGTTAGCCACTGGCCGTAAAAGTACCTGGTATGTGTGTGTGAATGTGTGTTGTGTTTAAACTTTAACACACACAGGATGCACACATACGCGTGCATACCAGGTGCTTTTACGGCCTGTGGTGTTAGCGTAGTAGTAAACAAAAAATAAAAAAAAAAATAGATTGATGCAGCTTGGGGACAAGGTATATCAGACCATATTACCTGTCTGGATCTCACTAAGTAACGTATAGTAATGTACAATGTACATGTACAGTAAAATATATTCATTTTCAATAAGGCCAAAAAAAATTAAGATTTCGTTTGACGGGCACCGCCGCATTGCCTAAAAACCCACCGCATTTCCGATTTTTATCGCGTGTTTTACCATAATTTTAAAGTAGTCAATTAAACATCGTCGTGCTAATACAAATTGTTTGATTACATATTCTTTACTTCACTAAATATATAAATTGTAAAGCTGTAACTCAATACTTGTTTACATAAAATAGTATTATTTACCCGAGCTTCCGTATTCAATTGTTGTTTGTACGGTAATCGCGACCACGCGTATATTCCATATCACGGACGAGGTAACGTAACGTAAAATGCAAGAGCATTATTCTTTATTAAATTATCTAATTTATTAGAAACTTGAAAACGTTTTTGTTTAGAACTCACAGTTTACGTCAGATTGATCAGCCGGGAACGCCGGTGACGGGATCGAGGGGAGGAGCAGAAATACTAAACGATCCTAATTTCGATTCGGATAAACTAGTCAACTAAACCCTAAGCACATCGCAGATACTTCAAAATTTCCGAGGGATAGAAATTCAAATTAGCAAACAACTTGCTCAAGTCCGACAGTGAAAAGGGATGACGAATCGATCAGGATACCCTTGTGTAATCGTTGTTAAAATTCAAACTAAATTGTCAGACATGCTGTGATCGGGAAGGCAAACTTGCTCAATGGGACGACGGTCCCTTCCACTTGGACTTTAATGGGCCATTCTCAAAAAAAATGGGCCATCTTTCCTCACGAAAGGGCCATTCCAAAAATGATCAATTTTCGAGAAGCTATGCATATGCATGCATTATGCATCAGACGTTAGCACATTTTTTTTGTCGCGAGATTCCCAATTTGACCATTTCCAATGAATAATTTACAGTACATTTTTTGCATGGATCACAGAACAGACAAGACCAAACTTTCAGCCACCTTTCCTGATTTTTTTGTGTCCACGGATGGGCAGCTTCATTTTCAGCTTTGTTGATATTAGGGAAGACATTTTGTACAAATTTTTTTACATCAATTTGTACCCATTGACTGACCACTTTTAAAAAATGACAAGATAATTTTACGGACGAACGCATACACAAGTACCTTAACGTAGATAAGATACGTAAGTGGACGTTGGAGATTTAAATCTCAGGCGCAGATGTCGGAGAAAAATCAATATTGTATCAAAATAGCAAAGGACCTTTCAATTGTCAGTGAACAGAAGAATTTTGTGCCTTAGAGTTCTGACTGGCCATGTACAGAAAGCTGTGGTCTCTGTATTACTGCTCCTGGTGTAGATCTACGTTACAACGTAGATACGAGAACAGAACTTTTAATAGATTTAAAAAACAAAAAAATGGACGCCGTAGAATGATGGCACCAGGGCGCAGCGAGTTGCCGATTTTATGGGCCATTTTCTATCAGAATGGGCCATCCCAATCCCTGGACATGTTTCTTTGTATTTTCCCTACTCTTTTGCCGACGACAAGGGTCAAATTTTCGTTCTAAGCACTGAGCAACAATTACGAGTTTCACTCACTTAGGTGCACCTGAAAGTAGTTCACAAAATGTTAACGTCATTTGAAGTTTTAACCTTACACAGGGCAACGGTTAGAGATTGGTGATCCTTTTTAGCATAAATAAGATGTACACCATACATGTATTTAGTCTACATCTTCATACTGGTCTGCCATAGGACATCGTCTGTCATATGATACATATAATAAGTGTGACCAAATCACAGAATATCTAGCAAACTTCAGGTTTGGAAATGCAATAAGTATATTACAGGAAGACGTTGGGTTATCTTGTTATGGGTTATCTTGTTAATCAATGTACTAAACATTACCACTTCATACTATACTTAAGTTTAAATGTATTTTCAGCATCAAAACACTTGAATTAGAAATTTGGTTAAAGATAAATTACAAAAAATGTACATTCATCATATTGCACGTTTGCAAAAAAAAAAAAAAAAAAAAAAAAAAAAAACCTGCCTCCCTCACTTTTTTTTCTAAAAAAGTGCCCGTCAAACTAAACATTAATTTTGTATGGCCTAACATTGTCTGTTTCTAGATGCCATGTATGAGATGGAGGAGGACTCTGATGAGATTACAGCAGATCTGTGGCAGGAAGCCTGCTGGATCGTCATCAGTTCGTACTTTGACGAGAAGGGCCTGGTACGACAGCAGCTGGACAGCTTTGATGAGTTTATACAGATGTCGGTACAGAGAATCGTAGAGGATTCCCCACAGATAGATCTACAAGCTGAGGCCCAGCACACATCTGGGATGGTCGAAACTCCGGTATGTGGAATTATATATTTTTTTCTCTGAAAATACATTATGAAACTTGCTTGAACTGTTGAAGGTCAGTACTACAAATACGTTACACTAGTACTAATACACAGATGTGTACACATGGACCTATAAATTATGATGTCAGATTCAGAAGGATTTTGCACTGTGGCTAAGTTACATGAAGAAGACATAAAAGGTCCTTTTCTCTCATATTCAAAAATTTTGTCAAAATACCATGTAATGCATTGAATAATTCTCATCCTGAAATAATGGCAATAGTGCAATTATGGCAATATGACAATAGTTTCATAATGTATTTTCATTACCTATGATGGCAATAGTGAATACTGAAGTGATATCAAACCAGGGATTTTTCAAGTCCGTTTTTGGGTCCGATTATCGGACCCATTCCCAACGCCAAAATGGCCTGTATTTTCCCAATTTATGGTTGAAATTTCCCAATTTGAACCTCCTGATTTTTTTGAAGTGTTCTTCAATAAAGAGCAAAATAATGACGACTGAAATACATTGCAGAAATACGACATTGAGGATCGATGTGTAAACTGGTCAGAAATCTTGTATCCGGTATAGGTTTACGTTTTAATCATCAAATCGTATTTCCAGTATTGAGAACCCATGACCATGTGATCATAGTACACAGTTTTTTTTCCTTCATAGTTCATTGTAGCTCAAAGGTCCACAAAAATGATTCCACCAGTTATTTTGCAATGAGACTTCACATATCCAATAAATGACCGTTTTCCTATAAAATAATTGAGTGCCGTAAAAATTTAATATTTTTGACACCCTTATTTAGCCAATAAACAAAACAACCCATGTGGCCTCAGCTCGGGGTCATGAACTTGTGTATTCTTCCGCCAACTTTGTCACATACTAATGTCAACATGTAGGAATCACACATCAATAAAAATATTTTTATAATTTTTTTCAACCTTTATTTAGAAAACTTGCATACTCAACATGTTTAATTTCACATTATAACATGCAAAAATAAATTACCAAAGGTTGCATACAGAATTCTCATAGGGACTATACAGGTGGTCAATGAATCAAGGGAGAAAACTGTGTACTATGATCTAAAAATCCCTTAAACATTTTCCAAATTTAATGAAATTTTGCATACTTAAAATTGACTATATTTCTAGATGATGTTTAAAATTTCAATTTAATTGATTACCATCTTCATATCTTTTAAAGAGGAACAAATTAGCATATATCATGGTTAAAATTGCATGCCGATTTGATGTGAAGCCAAAAAGTGTGAAGTTCAAGCTAATATTTCTAGCATTTAATTAAACAATATTTAATTAACTGAGCATTAAAAAATTAGAACAATCATATTCTTATGTCATTGAGAGACTTGAAGTTTTTTTTTCAATTCCTTATAATTTAATTTTTAAAAATAAAAATAATACAATTTATTCATTTTAAAAGGGAAAAAATTAATTAAAAATGTAAATAAAGTTTTACAATACATGTATGAGGAACAAAAAAATCCCCAAATACATACTCAATCAGATAAATCACCTGCAGGCATTACATTGTTTGTTTAGCCTTATTTAATAGCCAAATAGACTGAGGGGGTCAGCCAAATCTGAGGGCCAGAATATTGATGAGCTGTTTGTTTGATGCCCCATAAAGGGATTAAGGAGTGATGCACATGTTTGATTTGATTGTAATCTTATTAATGTAAGATGGTGAAGTGTACAAAGAAGACAACTGATGTTATTACAGTGTACATAAGTGGTATATATGGATAATTCAACTAAATTATGTACTGTTTTAAAAGAAAAATCCACTGTTTTGAGTAATGTAGAATTCCATGTCCATGCATTTATATAGAGTAAAAACATATTTCAAGCAGTCTTACATATCTTCAAAATGAAAAGTTTGTATCATGAACATTTTATTTTCACAAAAATATAATAAGGAATGTCCCTCTGGTATCATAGTATGACTTAAAAAGACCAATTTCGATACTACACTCAGCCAGTTTAGTACCTGAATTTTCTAACCATGGACTAGACACTGGATCCACCTGTATATGCCAATTTCATCACATTATCATCTGAAACATTAAAAAAAGGGAATTAAGTCAGGTTTACAACAGACAATGCATATTGAGAAACTAATGTACAAGCTGAATGAACTAAATTTACAAGTGAAATGGTTAAATTTCTATGCCAGATTACAATTTAAATATTGTACTTTTTTTAAATGCCATGGCATCTGTGATCTCATTAGAGTACAATTATTGGGGAGGGGGCAAGGGGGCAAAAAAGGGTATGGACACGGAGGGAAGGGGGACAGGAGGCGGGCTACTGAACAACCCATTGAAATTACATGCTTTTCCATGTTTTAATTGAAATAGTATGTGCGGATAAGAGAACGAAAGATTTATTCCTGATGCATTAAATAATCCTTTTGAATAGGCCCACTTGGGCCTCTTGTTCAATTTTTCGTTGGATATTTTTTTCAAGTTTTACTTCAATTCATGGTCATAATCAGTATACATGTATGTTAAAGCGGTTATAAATTTGACCCAAACTTAGCTTTTTTGCACCTAACCCAGCACTCATTTTTTCAACATAATGGAAAACGTCAGAGGAAACTCTAAAATTTTGCTTCAAAGTTCGCCTGACAACAAAGAATAATGCAAGCAGCGGATTCCATTCATACCTGTTGATTACATGTTCGAATTTCAGTGCAGAAAATTCATAAATATGACTTTTACGGCTATTAAGGGTTATTCCCGACTTTCACATGCATCGCCCTGTAAGATCATAGTACACAGTTTTTTTTCCTTCATAGTTCATTGTAGCTCAAAGGTCCACAAAAATGATTCCACCAGTTATTTTGCAATGAGACTTCACATATCCAATAAATGACCGTTTTCCTATAAAATACTTGAGTGCCGTAAAAATTTAATATTTTTGACACCCTTATTTAGCCAATAAACAAAACAACCCATGTGGCCTCAGCTCGGGGTCATGAACTTGTGTATTCTTCCGCCAACTTTGTCACATACTAATGTCAACATGTAGGAATCACACATCAATAAAAATATTTTTATAATTTTTTTCAACCTTTATTTAGAAAACTTGCATACTCAACATGTTTAATTTCACATTATAACATGCAAAAATAAATTACCAAAGGTTGCATACAGAATTCTCATAGGGACTATACAGGTGGTCAATGAATCAAGGGAGAAAACTGTGTACTATGATCTAAAAATCCCTTAAACATTTTCCAAATTTAATGAAATTTTGCATACTTAAAATTGACTATATTTCTAGATGATGTTTAAAATTTCAATTTAATTGATTACCATCTTCATATCTTTTAAAGAGGAACAAATTAGCATATATCATGGTTAAAATTGCATGCCGATTTGATGTGAAGCCAAAAAGTGTGAAGTTCAAGCTAATATTTCTAGCATTTAATTAAACAATATTTAATTAACTGAGCATTAAAAAATTAGAACAATCATATTCTTATGTCATTGAGAGACTTGAAGTTTTTTTTTCAATTCCTTATAATTTAATTTTTAAAAATAAAAATAATACAATTTATTCATTTTAAAAGGGAAAAAATTAATTAAAAATGTAAATAAAGTTTTACAATACATGTATGAGGAACAAAAAAATCCCCAAATACATACTCAATCAGATAAATCACCTGCAGGCATTACATTGTTTGTTTAGCCTTATTTAATAGCCAAATAGACTGAGGGGGTCAGCCAAATCTGAGGGCCAGAATATTGATGAGCTGTTTGTTTGATGCCCCATAAAGGGATTAAGGAGTGATGCACATGTTTGATTTGATTGTAATCTTATTAATGTAAGATGGTGAAGTGTACAAAGAAGACAACTGATGTTATTACAGTGTACATAAGTGGTATATATGGATAATTCAACTAAATTATGTACTGTTTTAAAAGAAAAATCCACTGTTTTGAGTAATGTAGAATTCCATGTCCATGCATTTATATAGAGTAAAAACATATTTCAAGCAGTCTTACATATCTTCAAAATGAAAAGTTTGTATCATGAACATTTTATTTTCACAAAAATATAATAAGGAATGTCCCTCTGGTATCATAGTATGACTTAAAAAGACCAATTTCGATACTACACTCAGCCAGTTTAGTACCTGAATTTTCTAACCATGGACTAGACACTGGATCCACCTGTATATGCCAATTTCATCACATTATCATCTGAAACATTAAAAAAAGGGAATTAAGTCAGGTTTACAACAGACAATGCATATTGAGAAACTAATGTACAAGCTGAATGAACTAAATTTACAAGTGAAATGGTTAAATTTCTATGCCAGATTACAATTTAAATATTGTACTTTTTTTAAATGCCATGGCATCTGTGATCTCATTAGAGTACAATTATTGGGGAGGGGGCAAGGGGGCAAAAAAGGGTATGGACACGGAGGGAAGGGGGACAGGAGGCGGGCTACTGAACAACCCATTGAAATTACATGCTTTTCCATGTTTTAATTGAAATAGTATGTGCGGATAAGAGAACGAAAGATTTATTCCTGATGCATTAAATAATCCTTTTGAATAGGCCCACTTGGGCCTCTTGTTCAATTTTTCGTTGGATATTTTTTTCAAGTTTTACTTCAATTCATGGTCATAATCAGTATACATGTATGTTAAAGCGGTTATAAATTTGACCCAAACTTAGCTTTTTTGCACCTAACCCAGCACTCATTTTTTCAACATAATGGAAAACGTCAGAGGAAACTCTAAAATTTTGCTTCAAAGTTCGCCTGACAACAAAGAATAATGCAAGCAGCGGATTCCATTCATACCTGTTGATTACATGTTCGAATTTCAGTGCAGAAAATTCATAAATATGACTTTTACGGCTATTAAGGGTTATTCCCGACTTTCACATGCATCGCCCTGTAAGATCATAGTACACAGTTTTTTTTCCTTCATAGTTCATTGTAGCTCAAAGGTCCACAAAAATGATTCCACCAGTTATTTTGCAATGAGACTTCACATATCCAATAAATGACCGTTTTCCTATAAAATACTTGAGTGCCGTAAAAATTTAATATTTTTGACACCCTTATTTAGCCAATAAACAAAACAACCCATGTGGCCTCAGCTCGGGGTCATGAACTTGTGTATTCTTCCGCCAACTTTGTCACATACTAATGTCAACATGTAGGAATCACACATCAATAAAAATATTTTTATAATTTTTTTCAACCTTTATTTAGAAAACTTGCATACTCAACATGTTTAATTTCACATTATAACATGCAAAAATAAATTACCAAAGGTTGCATACAGAATTCTCATAGGGACTATACAGGTGGTCAATGAATCAAGGGAGAAAACTGTGTACTATGATCTAAAAATCCCTTAAACATTTTCCAAATTTAATGAAATTTTGCATACTTAAAATTGACTATATTTCTAGATGATGTTTAAAATTTCAATTTAATTGATTACCATCTTCATATCTTTTAAAGAGGAACAAATTAGCATATATCATGGTTAAAATTGCATGCCGATTTGATGTGAAGCCAAAAAGTGTGAAGTTCAAGCTAATATTTCTAGCATTTAATTAAACAATATTTAATTAACTGAGCATTAAAAAATTAGAACAATCATATTCTTATGTCATTGAGAGACTTGAAGTTTTTTTTTCAATTCCTTATAATTTAATTTTTAAAAATAAAAATAATACAATTTATTCATTTTAAAAGGGAAAAAATTAATTAAAAATGTAAATAAAGTTTTACAATACATGTATGAGGAACAAAAAAATCCCCAAATACATACTCAATCAGATAAATCACCTGCAGGCATTACATTGTTTGTTTAGCCTTATTTAATAGCCAAATAGACTGAGGGGGTCAGCCAAATCTGAGGGCCAGAATATTGATGAGCTGTTTGTTTGATGCCCCATAAAGGGATTAAGGAGTGATGCACATGTTTGATTTGATTGTAATCTTATTAATGTAAGATGGTGAAGTGTACAAAGAAGACAACTGATGTTATTACAGTGTACATAAGTGGTATATATGGATAATTCAACTAAATTATGTACTGTTTTAAAAGAAAAATCCACTGTTTTGAGTAATGTAGAATTCCATGTCCATGCATTTATATAGAGTAAAAACATATTTCAAGCAGTCTTACATATCTTCAAAATGAAAAGTTTGTATCATGAACATTTTATTTTCACAAAAATATAATAAGGAATGTCCCTCTGGTATCATAGTATGACTTAAAAAGACCAATTTCGATACTACACTCAGCCAGTTTAGTACCTGAATTTTCTAACCATGGACTAGACACTGGATCCACCTGTATATGCCAATTTCATCACATTATCATCTGAAACATTAAAAAAAGGGAATTAAGTCAGGTTTACAACAGACAATGCATATTGAGAAACTAATGTACAAGCTGAATGAACTAAATTTACAAGTGAAATGGTTAAATTTCTATGCCAGATTACAATTTAAATATTGTACTTTTTTTAAATGCCATGGCATCTGTGATCTCATTAGAGTACAATTATTGGGGAGGGGGCAAGGGGGCAAAAAAGGGTATGGACACGGAGGGAAGGGGGACAGGAGGCGGGCTACTGAACAACCCATTGAAATTACATGCTTTTCCATGTTTTAATTGAAATAGTATGTGCGGATAAGAGAACGAAAGATTTATTCCTGATGCATTAAATAATCCTTTTGAATAGGCCCACTTGGGCCTCTTGTTCAATTTTTCGTTGGATATTTTTTTCAAGTTTTACTTCAATTCATGGTCATAATCAGTATAAATGTATGTTAAAGCGGTTATAAATTTGACCCAAACTTAGCTTTTTTGCACCTAACCCAGCACTCATTTTTTCAACATAATGGAAAACGTCAGAGGAAACTCTAAAATTTTGCTTCAAAGTTCGCCTGACAACAAAGAATAATGCAAGCAGCGGATTCCATTCATACCTGTTGATTACATGTTCGAATTTCAGTGCAGAAAATTCATAAATATGACTTTTACGGCTATTAAGGGTTATTCCCGACTTTCACATGCATCGCCCTGTAAATCCCTTAAACATTTTCCAAATTTAATGAAATTTTGCATACTTAAAATTGACTATATTTCTAGATGATGTTTAAAATTTCAATTTAATTGATTACCATCTTCATATCTTTTAAAGAGGAACAAATTAGCATATATCATGGTTAAAATTGCATGCCGATTTGATGTGAAGCCAAAAAGTGTGAAGTTCAAGCTAATATTTCTAGCATTTAATTAAACAATATTTAATTAACTGAGCATTAAAAAATTAGAACAATCATATTCTTATGTCATTTAGAGACTTGAAGTTTTTTTTTCAATTCCTTATAATTTAATTTTTAAAAATAAAAATAATACAATTTATTCATTTTAAAAGGGAAAAAATTAATTAAAAATGTAAATAAAGTTTTACAATACATGTATGAGGAACAAAAAAATCCCCAAATACATACTCAATCAGATAAATCACCTGCAGGCATTACATTGTTTGTTTAGCCTTATTTAATAGCCAAATAGACTGAGGGGGTCAGCCAAATCTGAGGGCCAGAATATTGATGAGCTGTTTGTTTGATGCCCCATAAAGGGATTAAGGAGTGATGCACATGTTTGATTTGATTGTAATCTTATTAATGTAAGATGGTGAAGTGTACAAAGAAGACAACTGATGTTATTACAGTGTACATAAGTGGTATATATGGATAATTCAACTAAATTATGTACTGTTTTAAAAGAAAAATCCACTGTTTTGAGTAATGTAGAATTCCATGTCCATGCATTTATATAGAGTAAAAACATATTTCAAGCAGTCTTACATATCTTCAAAATGAAAAGTTTGTATCATGAACATTTTATTTTCACAAAAATATAATAAGGAATGTCCCTCTGGTATCATAGTATGACTTAAAAAGACCAATTTCGATACTACACTCAGCCAGTTTAGTACCTGAATTTTCTAACCATGGACTAGACACTGGATCCACCTGTATATGCCAATTTCATCACATTATCATCTGAAACATTAAAAAAAGGGAATTAAGTCAGGTTTACAACAGACAATGCATATTGAGAAACTAATGTACAAGCTGAATGAACTAAATTTACAAGTGAAATGGTTAAATTTCTATGCCAGATTACAATTTAAATATTGTACTTTTTTTAAATGCCATGGCATCTGTGATCTCATTAGAGTACAATTATTGGGGAGGGGGCAAGGGGGCAAAAAAGGGTATGGACACGGAGGGAAGGGGGACAGGAGGCGGGCTACTGAACAACCCATTGAAATTACATGCTTTTCCATGTTTTAATTGAAATAGTATGTGCGGATAAGAGAACGAAAGATTTATTCCTGATGCATTAAATAATCCTTTTGAATAGGCCCACTTGGGCCTCTTGTTCAATTTTTCGTTGGATATTTTTTTCAAGTTTTACTTCAATTCATGGTCATAATCAGTATACATGTATGTTAAAGCGGTTATAAATTTGACCCAAACTTAGCTTTTTTGCACCTAACCCAGCACTCATTTTTTCAACATAATGGAAAACGTCAGAGGAAACTCTAAAATTTTGCTTCAAAGTTCGCCTGACAACAAAGAATAATGCAAGCAGCGGATTCCATTCATACCTGTTGATTACATGTTCGAATTTCAGTGCAGAAAATTCATAAATATGACTTTTACGGCTATTAAGGGTTATTCCCGACTTTCACATGCATCGCCCTGTAAGATCATAGTACACAGTTTTTTTTCCTTCATAGTTCATTGTAGCTCAAAGGTCCACAAAAATGATTCCACCAGTTATTTTGCAATGAGACTTCACATATCCAATAAATGACCGTTTTCCTATAAAATACTTGAGTGCCGTAAAAATTTAATATTTTTGACACCCTTATTTAGCCAATAAACAAAACAACCCATGTGGCCTCAGCTCGGGGTCATGAACTTGTGTATTCTTCCGCCAACTTTGTCACATACTAATGTCAACATGTAGGAATCACACATCAATAAAAATATTTTTATAATTTTTTTCAACCTTTATTTAGAAAACTTGCATACTCAACATGTTTAATTTCACATTATAACATGCAAAAATAAATTACCAAAGGTTGCATACAGAATTCTCATAGGGACTATACAGGTGGTCAATGAATCAAGGGAGAAAACTGTGTACTATGATCTAAAAATTCCTTAAACATTTTCCAAATTTAATGAAATTTTGCATACTTAAAATTGACTATATTTCTAGATGATGTTTAAAATTTCAATTTAATTGATTACCATCTTCATATCTTTTAAAGAGGAACAAATTAGCATATATCATGGTTAAAATTGCATGCCGATTTGATGTGAAGCCAAAAAGTGTGAAGTTCAAGCTAATATTTCTAGCATTTAATTAAACAATATTTAATTAACTGAGCATTAAAAAATTAGAACAATCATATTCTTATGTCATTTAGAGACTTGAAGTTTTTTTTTCAATTCCTTATAATTTAATTTTTAAAAATAAAAATAATACAATTTATTCATTTTAAAAGGGAAAAAATTAATTAAAAATGTAAATAAAGTTTTACAATACATTTATGAGGAACAAAAAAATCCCCAAATACATACTCAATCAGATAAATCACCTGCAGGCATTACATTGTTTGTTTAGCCTTATTTAATAGCCAAATAGACTGAGGGGGTCAGCCAAATCTGAGGGCCAGAATATTGATGAGCTGTTTGTTTGATGCCCCATAAAGGGATTAAGGAGTGATGCACATGTTTGATTTGATTGTAATCTTATTAATGTAAGATGGTGAAGTGTACAAAGAAGACAACTGATGTTATTACAGTGTACATAAGTGGTATATATGGATAATTCAACTAAATTATGTACTGTTTTAAAAGAAAAATCCACTGTTTTGAGTAATGTAGAATTCCATGTCCATGCATTTATATAGAGTAAAAACATATTTCAAGCAGTCTTACATATCTTCAAAATGAAAAGTTTGTATCATGAACATTTTATTTTCACAAAAATATAATAAGGAATGTCCCTCTGGTATCATAGTATGACTTAAAAAGACCAATTTCGATACTACACTCAGCCAGTTTAGTACCTGAATTTTCTAACCATGGACTAGACACTGGATCCACCTGTATATGCCAATTTCATCACATTATCATCTGAAACATTAAAAAAAGGGAATTAAGTCAGGTTTACAACAGACAATGCATATTGAGAAACTAATGTACAAGCTGAATGAACTAAATTTACAAGTGAAATGGTTAAATTTCTATGCCAGATTACAATTTAAATATTGTACTTTTTTTAAATGCCATGGCATCTGTGATCTCATTAGAGTACAATTATTGGGGAGGGGGCAAGGGGGCAAAAAAGGGTATGGACACGGAGGGAAGGGGGACAGGAGGCGGGCTACTGAACAACCCATTGAAATTACATGCTTTTCCATGTTTTAATTGAAATAGTATGTGCGGATAAGAGAACGAAAGATTTATTCCTGATGCATTAAATAATCCTTTTGAATAGGCCCACTTGGGCCTCTTGTTCAATTTTTCGTTGGATATTTTTTTCAAGTTTTACTTCAATTCATGGTCATAATCAGTATACATGTATGTTAAAGCGGTTATAAATTTGACCCAAACTTAGCTTTTTTGCACCTAACCCAGCACTCATTTTTTCAACATAATGGAAAACGTCAGAGGAAACTCTAAAATTTTGCTTCAAAGTTCGCCTGACAACAAAGAATAATGCAAGCAGCGGATTCCATTCATACCTGTTGATTACATGTTCGAATTTCAGTGCAGAAAATTCATAAATATGACTTTTACGGCTATTAAGGGTTATTCCCGACTTTCACATGCATCGCCCTGTAAGATCATAGTACACAGTTTTTTTTCCTTCATAGTTCATTGTAGCTCAAAGGTCCACAAAAATGATTCCACCAGTTATTTTGCAATGAGACTTCACATATCCAATAAATGACCGTTTTCCTATAAAATACTTGAGTGCCGTAAAAATTTAATATTTTTGACACCCTTATTTAGCCAATAAACAAAACAACCCATGTGGCCTCAGCTCGGGGTCATGAACTTGTGTATTCTTCCGCCAACTTTGTCACATACTAATGTCAACATGTAGGAATCACACATCAATAAAAATATTTTTATAATTTTTTTCAACCTTTATTTAGAAAACTTGCATACTCAACATGTTTAATTTCACATTATAACATGCAAAAATAAATTACCAAAGGTTGCATACAGAATTCTCATAGGGACTATACAGGTGGTCAATGAATCAAGGGAGAAAACTGTGTACTATGATCATGTCGTCTTCCAACAGCAAATTTGATACCAAAAAATGACAAAAGGGAGTACATCTTCTTTGTAGAGAAGAGATACGTTCTTCAAAATAAAATTTTGGATTGTGACTATAAAAGAAACAACAGAAAGTAGTTCATGTTCAGTAAACAGAATAGGGCGACTCGGACAGTGGGAATGTCCCCTGTCAAACACTCAGACTTTGAGTTTGAATCTGAATCCTGATTGATCATGATCATTAAAGTAGCCCCTCTGACTCTGAACAGATGCCTGTTCCTGATCCTAGAAGATTATCATTATGTCCTTCGAAGTAGATGGTTTTACTAGAACTTTGTTTATTTTATTGAAGACACTTTGAATAAGAAGGAGTTATATCTCTGTGTAAGGATTTATTCCATTAAGAATCAAATTAAACTATTGGAAATTCCCAATCCCATTAAAACGCCGTGATTTTTCCCAATTTTACCGGACTCTGGACCCAAAGTAAAATACCCTGAAAAATCCCTGCAAACTCTAGAGTTTAAAAAAATGAGAGTATATGAACAAGATTTATTATTCGTATATGTACTACTGGTAAATGTATCAGTAAATAATGTGCTGTAAACATGTTTTTGTAGCCCAGGTATCTTCTGAAGTTTGAACAGATCTACTTATCCAAGCCTACACATTGGGAGAAAGATGGAGCACCTAGTCCTATGATGCCAAATGAGGCTAGACTCAGAAATCTGACGTATGTACACAGTGATTTTTAGCTCTACTGGTCTCAGACCAGTCGAGCTTATGCGATACCCCGTCATCCGGCGTCCGTCTGTCCGTCCGTCCGTCCGTAAACAATTCTTGTGCTCGCAACTCCTCTGAAACCATTGATGATAGAAAGTTAATTCCTTTTGCATCCTACTTGGTATGTGGTCTAGTTGTGCACCTGACATTTTGTTTCAGCCCCTGACCCCCAGGGTCTCAGAAAATGGGCGTGGTTATGAAATTCTATGTAATCTTGTGCTCGCAACTCCTCTGACACTATAAATGATGGAGACCTAAATCTTTTTGCAATATGATGGGTTTGTGGTCTAGTTGTGCACCTGATATTTTGTTTGAGCCCCTGACCCCCAGGGTCTTAGAAAATGGGTGTGGTCATTTTTTCCTATACAACTCTATGTAATCTTGTTCTCACAACTCCTCTGACACTATAAATGATGGAGACTTAATTCTTTTTGCAATATGATAGGTCTGTGGTTTAGTTGTGCACCTGATGTTTTGTTTGAGCCCCTGACCCCCAGGGTCTTAGAAAATGGGTTTGGTCATTTTCACCTATACAACTCTATGTAATCTTGTGCTCGCAACTCCTCTGACACTATAAATGATGAAGACTTAATTCTTTTTGCAATATGATAGGTCTGTGGTCTAGTTGTGCACCTGATATTTTGTTTGAGCCCCTGACCCCCAGAGTCTTAGAAAATGGGTGTGGTCATTCATTTTTTCCTATATAACTCTGTAATCTTGTGCTTGCAACTCCTCTGACACTATAAGTGATGGCGATGTAATTCTTTTTGCAATATGATAGGTCTGTGGTCTTGTTGTGCACCTGATATTTTGTTTGAGCCCCTGACCCCCAGGGTCTTAGAAAATGGGTGTGGTCATTTTCACCTATAAAACTCTATGTAATCTTGTGCTCACAACTCCTTTGACACTATAAATGATGGAGACTTAATTCTTTTTGCAATATGATAGGTCTTTGGTCTAGTTGTGCACCTGATATTTTGTTTGAGCCCCTGACCCCCAGGGTCTTAGAAAATGGGTTAGTCATTTTCACCTATATAACTCTATGTAATCTTGTGCTCACAACTCCTTTGACACTATAAATGATGGAGACTTAATTCTTTTTGCAATATGATAGGTCTGTGGTCTAGTTGTGCACCTGATATTTTGTTTGAGCCCCTGACCCCCAGGGTCTTAGAAAATGGGTGTGGTCATTTTCACCTATACAACTCTATGTAATCTTGTTCTCGCAACTCCTTTGACACTAGCTATAAATGATGGAGACTTAATTCTTTTTGCAATATGATAGGTCTGTGGTCTAGTTGTGCACCTGATATTTTGTTTGAGCCCCTGACCCCCAGGGTCTTAGAAAATGGGTGTGGTCATTTTTTCCTATATAACTCTATGTAATCTTGTGCTCGCAACTCCTCTGACACTATAAGTGATGGAGATGTAATTCGTTTTGCAATATGATAGGTCTGTGGTCTAGTTGTGCACCTGATATTTTGTTTGAGCCCCTGACCCCCAGGGTCTTAGAAAATGGGTGTGGTCATTTTCACCTACACAACTCTATGTAATCTTGTGCTCGCAACTCCTCTGACACTATAAATGATGGAGACTTAATTCTTTTTGCAATATGATAGGTCTTTGGTCTAGTTGTGCACCTGATATTTTGTTTGAGCCCCTGTCCCCATGGGTCTTAGAAAATGGGTGTGGTCATTTTCACCTATATAACTCTATGTTATCTTGTGCTCGCAACTTCTCTGACACTAGCTATAAATGATGGAGACTTAATTCTTTTTGCAATATGATAGGTCTGTGGTCTAGTTATGCACCTGATATTTTGTTTGAGTTCCTAACCCCCAGGGTCTTAGAAAATGGGGTGTGGTCATTTTCATCTATATAAGTCTATGTAATCTTGTGCTCGCAACTCCTCTGACACTATAAATGATGGAGACTTAATTCTTTTTGCAATATGATAGGTCTTTGGTCTAGTTGTGCACCTGATATTTTGTTTGAGCCCCTGACCCCCAGGGTCTTAGAAATGGGTGTGGTCATTTTCACCTATTTATCTATGTAATCTTGTGCACACAACTCCTCTTACACTATAAATGATGGAGACTTAATTCTTTTTATAATATGATGGGTCTGTTGTCTAGTTGTGCACCTGATATTTTGTTTGAGCCCTTGACCTCAGGGTCTTAGAAAATGGGTGTGGTCATTTACTCTTATGTAATTGTGCTCTCAACTCTTCTAAAGCTATTAATGATGAAAACTTTGTTCTTTATGCATAAAATAATGGATCTGCAGTCTTATTTTGTTATTGATAGGTCATTTGAGATAGCAGCCCCTGACCTGTAGGATCTTGAAATATTGGTGTGGCATTATTTTTTGAAATCCTTTATCTCGGATATAATGAACTGTACGAGTGATATTCTAGTTGCAGTGTAATGGATATGTTGTTTTGTTGTGCTACTTATAATTTGTTAGAGCGCCTGCTAGCTATGGTCTTTGGTTTAAAATAAAATGGAAATTGTTATTTATGTGTATGTATATTATTCACTTGTCAATGAGTGAATAAAAAAAATCAACCAGGAGAGCTACAGTCTCGTCAGAGACTTCTGGTTTACTAGCAAATTGGGGCAGAATTTTGACCCTTTCCCACTGCCAAGTTCCTTCCATTTTCCCCAAAAAAGTGACCTTAAATTCCCCAAAATTGAGAGTACAATTTGATTCAACATTAAATGATTAATAGACTGTTCCAAATATTCCCAATTTTCTTTATTATGTCGCTGATTTTTCCCAAATTGAAAGGCACAGGCACCTTTGAAAAATAGTTAAAGAACCACCGGTACAATTTAACACACAAAGAATGATTGAAAACAAAAACAAATCCAAAGTTTGTAAATTCAGGGGATTTGGAATTCTTGAAGAAAATGTGTTCTTAGGATGTCATTTTTAGCTCGCCGGGACGAAAAAGTCTGGAGAGCTAATGCCATACACTAGGCGTCGTCGTTGTTGTCGTCTTCCGTAGACAAAACTTTAACCTGGGCTATATCTCTTGAACTATAAGGGTTAGGGCTTTGATATTTCACATGTAGATACCTTGTGACGAGACCTTTCACATAAGACCATGACCTTTGACCTTGTGACCTTGACCTTGGACTTTGACCTACTTTTCAAAAACTTTAACCTGGTCTCTGACAAAAACCTGTATAGGCGAGCTATGTAATCTTTGATTACCCTATGTTTAAAATATGCAATTGTACTTTTTTTCATTTGAGTCCTTAACAGTTTTAATTTTGACATAATTTATGCTTGCTTCTCTTCTTTGTTGAACAATGAACATGTAATAATATAAAATCAACCTTACCTTTTTGTTTCGTAAGAATTGAAATGCTGGTATAGATTTCAGTTTCAAAAAATTAAAATTTAAATAAAAAATTTGCTCTGATGGTTTTGATTGATCAACACTTTTTGAAAAAAATTATCCAAATTCAAGAAGTTGGATGAATGTACACACATGTATAAGTGAACGTTTATAATCTGAATGATAATTTTATACCTGAATTGTGCCTTCATTTTACCCTCATGGAATTTTTACAGGTACTCTGCACCACTATATGTCGATATAACAAAGACGGTGGTAAAGGAACATGAGGATCCTGTAGAAACACAGCACCAGAAGACCTTCATCGGAAAAATACCGATTATGCTTCGTTCTACGTACTGCCTACTGAGTGGACTACTGGACCGTGATTTGACGGAGTTAAACGAATGTCCACTAGATCCTGGTGGATACTTCATTATTAATGGCTCAGAAAAAGTGCTTATAGCTCAGGAAAAGATGTCCACAAATACAGGTATGGTAATTAGAAATTTACATGTACATGTATATGAAAAATCTGAATCTGACATCTTAGGATTTGTAATCAATTATATGTAATGTTTACATGCGTTGATATGCTTTGATTCAAATAGAAGAAATGTGTTGGAAACGATTCAGATATATTATTTTGATTCACCAAGTATGAAAATAATTCTGTTATAGATTTATATTATTTAAAAGTCAGGCACATACATGTACATTAGGATTAGTGATATGGTTCTGTAATGTTATGATCAAACATCATAAACTTTAAACTTTTTCTGACAGTATATGTGTTTCAACAAAAAGACTCCAAGTACGCATTCAAAACAGAGATCCGTTCTTCTTTGGAACATTCGTCCAGGCCGACCAGTACTTTGTGGGTAAACATGATGGCCAGGGGAGGAGGGGTAAGATACCACCATTCTTTGATAAACTCTCAGCACTTTGTTATACTTGTCAACTCACCTTTCATGTGTCACAACTGCAAAGGAGTTGTACTTGTATGGTGTGGAATTGCAATTAGGAAATCCCCCTTCCCATTGACTTGATATATGTCTTATGAAAGTTTAAGAGCAATTCTCTAAGGCCACACCAATTTAATCTTTAGTTCTTCGTTACCTACTGTTAGGGATTTAAAATATAGACAATTGGTATGATAATATCGTTTCATATCAGTGACTCATAAACTGTAACACTGTCTGACTTGTTCATGCATCCTGATCGTCCTGATTTATCAAAGTCTGAGGAAATCTGTCTTCCTAAGTCTGATCAATTGTTGTTATTCCTAAGTTTGAAACGAATATAAAAGCAACCCCCCCCCCTTTCCTTTAGAAGTCCAACTCCAAGGATATAATAGTTTTGTATCGAAGCATAATTCTGAGTCTGACATTTACATCAATGGTGGTTTCAACATCTAGGGATAACAATCATCAAGAATATTGTCGTGTATAGAGGGGGGAGGGGGGCTACACAAAATTAAAAGATTTTCAATATCAGGTGAAAAAAGCTTTTAGATTAAATCTTTCGTAATTTGCATGAACATCTCTTTTTATAGTTCAAAATTTATTTCTCAATTCAGGTTGAAATGTTGCAAAATTACCAATTTCATTGGCTCTGGCATCAGGGACTAGAAAAAACCCTGATGTTGGTCAAATTTCTGTCTTGTTTTGTGGTGTTTAAGGTCTCTAGATATATCAATGTTATCTACCATGAAATGAAAGACCTACATGTAGTTTCTAAATATGTCATCCTTCAACAGTTCCTTCAAATTCAATAACTTTTGTTTATTTGGTATACATTATTCTCCATGATTGACACTTAGATTTTTGTCTTATCGGATATTTGAAGAATTGAAGTAATGATACGAAGATTTGAAGAAATGATGTGAAGAATTGAAGAAATGATCTGAAGAAATGATGTAAAGAATTGAAGAAATGATCTGAAAAAATGATGTAAAGAATTGAAGAAATGATGCAAAGAATTGAAGAAATGATGCAAAGAATTGAAGAAATAATCGTTTCTTCGCATCATTTCTTCAATTCTTTGCATCGTTACTTCAATTCTTTGCATCATTACTTAAATTCTTTGCCAGGTGATACCGGTATATAGTAGAGAAAAGATTTTCAGAAGCGATGTCACCTAATGCACACTGTAGTTTTTCGTCCTAACAAAAGAGTTGTACTAAAAATTAGAATATAAAAAGGAAATGATTCTGCAAACTTCTTTTTGATGTCCATCATCTTTCAAAATATATATGAGTAACTGAAAAATTCAAAATGAAAAATACTAAAAATTTAAGACGAAAATTTGAAAAATCACATATTTATTGCATTTTTTAGTCCGAAGATAAGAAATGACCTTGAATTTCATGTCAATGACCTTGGGAATTTTTAAGGTTATAAAATGAAATAAAATAGTCTTATCCATTTCTATATACATTTTCACTATCATACTTACCACTTCTTAGAAGGAAACCCCATTTTCAACGGTATTATATTCAAGCTTTAGCCCCTAAAGTTGCCATAGCAATACTTTTTGAGGACAAAATTTGGACGAAAAGCTTAATCTGCCCAACCTCAATTTTCTTTCATTCTATTCAATGAACATTACTTTTCAGAAAAACCAAGCAGAGGTCTCAATGATGTTGCGTTTAGTCATAATTGACACTGAAAAATGACAAAAATCATACAAAAATGACCCTTAATTTTACCCTTATTTTTGACTTGAATTTTACTGATTTTGGCTTCGCACAGTAAGATTCTTGTAAGATCTATCACAAAGCTGAGTGCATTAGGAGGTGCAAAAGGTTTGAAAATGAAGTTTCTACTACCATGGTATCCATGGCAACACAGCTCCTAAAAGTATGTTACTCCACTGTCTTTAAAGAAGCGCAAAATACTGATCTCGATGCCATGGCAACAAGAAGTCACATTGACTGGAAACTTATTTTTGCAATCAGCGTATAATATATACCAAATGTGCAGAAAATCATGAAAATCCGAGACATGCCGTGGCACCAGAATCTTGATGGTAACAGAGAATGGCTCTTTAGGGTCCGCTCACCAGTTTCTCTTACCCGGTCATGCGGGACAGAAATATTGCGCAATCATACATACAATGTAATCTGAGGTCATCTCAGTTTATTTCTATATATTTCACATTATTATACTATATATCAATCTGTTCGTTATATCTACAGCTTTTATATGATACTAGTCTCAAGGTCATGTTAAGATTGCTATACATATTAAGTATCATACATGTTTGCTGAAAAAGGTTAAGAAAATTGGCCTAAAATTCATGGTTTTTGCCATTTTTCTGTGTATTGTTTCTGGTCTCCAGGAAAAATTTCAGAAATAATGCTTATATTTCCTTAAAGCTATTATCTTATACTCCATTGTAGCCAAATTTTAAAAATTTCAAACACATGTAACTCAAAAACTGTGTAAAGACCCAAAAACTTCATATTTTCCCTTATGAAGTCTTGTCAAACAGGGAAAATCCGGTACGCCTTTTAAAATATCTATATTTAGACTAAATAAGTCATGTGACCTGAAATTTTTATTGCTCTTACACAAGGCAGGCATACTCTACAATATGCATCTTACCATTAAAGACTATCTTCATAACGGTCTTCTCAACCCACCTTTCAAAACCACTCATTTTCCCCTATTTCAGCTTTTCCACCCTGGACATTTTGGGTTTACTCTAAAAACTGGTGAGTGGACCCTTAGAATGTTTCAGCCCAATATTTAAAAAAAAGTTTCTTTATTGATTTGTACCCAAACTCAGTGGGATGGCTTTAATGTTTATGTTACATGTACATGTATGCATTGTAATAGAATGTCACTAAGAATTTTTCCGACAGTCATGGATCAAATGTAAGTAATACTATACATGGTCACTTTTACATGTAAATTTCAGGGAGCCAAGAAGAGTGCCATCGGACAGAGGATTATAGGTATTTTGCCGTACATCAAGCAGGAGATACCCATCATCATTGTATTCCGAGCCCTGGGATTTGTGTCCGATAGAGACATTCTAGAACACATCATCTACGACTTTGATGACCCAGAAATGATGGAAATGGTATGATGCTGTTTGTGGTGATCGTTAAATGAAAACTGAAAAGTTATACATGTACAGATTTTGATTTGTTCATCTGAATTGACCCTTCCGATTGCGGGAAAATAATGCAAAATTTCATGAGGTCACAATGCTTTTACCTCGGACAAAGAAGCTTTGAACCTCGGTCAAACATCGAAATTGCATTGTGACGTCATGGAATTTCTCAAATTTTCAATTAAAAGGTTCAATTAAGGAAAGGTACATGCATTTGTCAATATTATAGTTTATAATATACAGTCCCACCTGTGTTAACGTACACCTTTATATACCGGACAACTGTACATAACGGACAATTTCAGTTCCCCCCAACGTTTTTTGTGTTATAAAGGTCTTTTGTATAGCGGACACCTCCGTTCTCCGGACAACGGACACCCTTCTGGTACCCCAATCGGTGTTAATAACCTCCTATAACGGACATAATTATCTCGGTTCCGCCTCTGATAACGCACAATGCCTTTGTAAAATCCTTCGATCCGCGTCCTTTTCTATCATGGCCTCACAAATTAATTGTAATTAGGGGACGGGTAATTAGTTGTCAGTTTATGTTTACCTGTTTATACATTAATTAAATCAAGAACGTATAAAGAGAGGCTTCGACGCTTGATGAAGGGTGTAATAATGGAAAATCGCAAGAGTACAAGAGCCTTGTATTCACATTAGAAAGCCTTCGTTTCACAACAGAAAGTTTATATCGCGATTCACGATTAAATATAAATTCTTTAAGTCAAAATTGTATAGCTACTGACCACGCGTCGGCACGTGTCGCGGATAATTTAACGATCGATATTTTTTTCAATGAGTTCGACATACTCTTTTCTCTCTCGGTCTTTTTATAAATGTAAACAGCATATGAATACTATTGCTGAACAACATCAGGAATTTATTGTAATATTTCAGATTCGGTTGATAATGACGTTCATGATTTTATAGGTACTCATGGACCGACGACACGCACGGTGAAGCGACAAACGTCTGTTAAATCCTTACATCAAAGTTATCCGTAAATGTAAAGATTTAAACCTACGTTTTATCAACAACGTTTTATGTACCCGTGTACATACATGTAATACGATCATCTAGCGGTTTAATGTCAATCAAACCTTGGCTTCCGTATACACGCTGTACGCTGACCTACTCACGGGCCCTCCTGAAGAAGTGAGGGGTCTTTAAACATGTAAAACGCGGGGATTTCAATAGGCAAGATGAGAAACCGTAATACATTCCGATCATTTTACGTGACATGGCGTTTGTTTGCAAAACTTGCTTTATTTACATTGTAAGAGAAAAAAAAACTACCTTCCTTAAATTTCCCTTTTTTGTAGTCTCAATTATCTGAGAAACATGTATTTAATTCTACTTGGCCTGGCCCAGTTACATGTATTAGTACATGTATTCTGTATCATTATTAATTTACCTTGTAAAACTACTTATCAAAAATTGACGGAAATTATTGCAAACTGTTTATCAAACTGAACCTCTTCATATAGGACACCTGTTTATAAAGGACAATATTTGATTTTCCCCGAGCTGTCCGTTATAGACAGGTTAGACTGTAATCATGACTTGAAAATATAGCCATCACTGATTGGCTGATAACGTGTCTGGAGCATTTGATTATATCGGTATAATCACATCAAGAGAGCTTAATTTAGAACAACTCTCATATTTTCCCCAGTATCTTTCTAGAATTGGCATTGTAGTTATGACGTCATAATAGTAGCGGCATATGCATATATTTTGTGTCATCAGAGAATACCTGTAAAATCCTTACAGCAATGGATGCTATCAAGCTAATTGTTGTATTTCATGATCATGCAATAAAACAATTAATTACCTTGTGTTCAGTAGATATAGCAGTATAGCAACCCTCAGCATATTTTATTCACCTCAGCCTGCGGCCTCGGTGAATAACATATCCTTCGGGTTTCTTTACTGCTATATCTACCTAAGGTTGCTTTACTGCTATATCTACCTCACACAAGGTAATTAATTGTATAATGGACTTGAAGAAAGATTAAAAAAATCAAGTATTTCATGATAGATGATATTTCAATCCATTTCTTTTATGTTCTGAAGGTAAAGCCATCGTTAGATGAAGCCTTTGTGATCCAAGAACAGAATGTTGCACTGAACTTCATCGGATCCCGTGGTGCGAGGCCGGGCGTCACCAAAGAAAAGCGAATTAAATACGCAAGAGAAATCCTACAGAAAGAAATGTTACCACACGTTGGTGTCAGCGACTTCTGTGAAACTAAGAAAGCTTACTTTTTGGGGTAAATGAAAAAATAGAATTAATGTATCCATTGTACAGATAGAGGTCATTTTGATCTTTAGATACAAGTATGTATAAGAAGGAAGATAAGAAGATCAAGCATTCAATAGACCACTTGCCGAAATTCTTAATGGCTGACAAAATGACAAAAAATGTCCGAGGTAGGCAATTGACCCTTCCGAATGCGGGAAAAAATTGAGAAATTCCATGATGTCACAATGCCATTTCAATGACCGAGGTTCGAAGCTTGTTTGACCGAGGTAAAAGCATTGTGACGTCATGAAATTTTGCATTTTTTTCCCGCAATCAGAAGGGTAAATTTTTGTGCATTGTTACGTCCCAATTGACTTGCGTCATTTCCAAGTGACCTGTCAACTTTGAAATCTGAAAAAGAGGGAGATCTCCTTCCTTGGCTCTTGAAAAAGAGGGAGATTGCGCATGAACCCATTTTGCTTCATTTTTAATGAATCGCAACATTTTGTGCAAAACCAATTTTCAAATAATTTCATTGTGCTAACATTTCAATGCAAAAACATTTACAATATGTAAACTATGAAACATGTATCAATAATTTATTGCATTCTATACGTCTTTTCTTGCATTTTATCATGCAGTTTCTTATGAAATGCTCTGAAAGTTAAACCTTCTTTGGTAAATATGCCAAAAGGGGGAGAAAGAGGGTGATTGGGCCAAAAAGAGGGAGATTTTGGTTTCCCTTGAGAGAGGAATGCCAAGGAGGGAGATGAGGTCAAAAAGAGGGAGTCTCCCTCCAAAAAAGGGAGAGTTGACAGGTATGCGTCATAATGAAAAACAATGCCAAAAGATGCTGACTCGGACATTTTGAGCTTTCTGACAAGATCGGAAAATGCTTTATTATAGATACGTTTGGAGATAATGACAATGGTATGGATTTACAATGTACTGTAAACCGTCTTATTCGCGAGGGTATTATTTTCGCGATATTCACAAGGTCCTTTGATTCACTAAAATAAAACGCCGCGAATATGTCCCAACACTTGTGCAGAAAAATATGTTTATACAATGTCGCGAAAACAAAATGTCACAAACCAGTCACCTCACTTCTGTTCACAAAATTAAGACGCCACGAATAAAAGGCGGTTTACAGTACTTTCTCATTTTAGACATGAACGAATAGATCTACAGTCTTTTCTATCGAAGAAATGCGTAATAGAATTTCGTCACTCTTAATTCAAGAATTATGAAAATTGTACGTCCATTGTGAATGTGATATTTCAGCTACATGGTGCACAGATTGCTACTGGCTGCCATTGGTCGGAGAGAAGTGGATGACAGAGATCACTATGGTAACAAACGTCTAGATCTGGCAGGACCTTTGTTGGCATTCTTGTTCAGAGGGTAAGTGTAAATGTATTTTGTATTGGTGAAACTGCGCAAATGAACTGGAGCTTAGACCCATTTCAGCTATCTGTATTGTCATAGGCCAGGGCCAGTCCAGGGCCGTTCTCCAATTCTTTAGAATTTGTTGAAACTTTAGCAAGAGCTCCTAAAACTTAATTTGGGAAAAAGTGTTGATTAACCACAAAATGGTAACGAAAAATTATTTAAAAGTGGAATTCACTGTACATTTTGTTCGTTTCTTTTAAAAAATTGCCTTATATCTTGAAGTAGTGTCTATGACAGTAAATTTGGAATCAAGAGTTTTTGCGAAAATTCCCCGTGCGAAAATTACCCTGCTGCATTCTTACAAAGACAGATTCCTTTCTATCGTCAATATTTCCCCCAACCTTAACGTCTCGATGTAATAATCGCTAAATTTTCCCCCAGCGAGAAGAACCACGTTTACAGTATGTGTATGAAAGTTCTCATAATATTTACGTTGTACCATTATTTCTATTAATAGATTATTCAGAAATTTGATGAAGGAGGTACGGTTATATGCTCAGAAGTTTATTGACAGAGGAAAGGACTTTAACCTCGAGCTTGCAATTAAAACCAGGATTATCACAGACGGTCTTAAATATTCTTTAGCTACCGGTAACTGGGGAGACCAGAAAAAGGCCCATCAAGCCAGAGCTGGTGTGTCTCAGGTAGGGATGTGTTTAGAATTTACTCTTCCGACTTTGAGACACAAAGTGCTAAATTTCATGATGTGATGATGCTTGTACTTTGGACAAATAAGATTCAAATCTCAGTCAAAAATCAAAAATGCATTTTGAGGTAGTGAATTTTCGCTTTTTTTTCGCTCATTTTAAAGGCTTAATCTTGATACATGGGAAAAAGACATACAGTAAATAAATGAAATTTTGCTTCTACTTTACATCTACAAGATGTCTTACCTTTGATACAATTCTTGTTTTATTTTATCATTATAGGTGTTAAACAGATTAACATTTGCCTCTGCCTTTATTTCATCATTATAGGTGTTGAACAGATTAACATTTGCCTCTACCTTGTCACATTTGAGGAGACTGAATTCTCCAATCGGCAGAGATGGTAAACTTGCCAGGCCACGTCAGTTACATAATACACTATGGGGAATGATATGTCCTGCTGAAACACCAGAGGTATGTTTGTCTGTGTATAGGCTATGATTTGTTTTCAAATTTGAAAAAGTACTTGTGGTAAATATGTGAAGATTTTGGTTTCAGGAAACAAAAAATAAATTAGTGTATACAGGGAAAATTTTGAGAATTTAAGATTAGATTAATAACATGAAGGAGTTTTGAAAACATATTGGAAGTGGCCAAATTCAAGATTGAGCAATTAAATCTTGTGTCATATTAGGACAAAAATAAGACTGGGTGACTTCATACCTGTATACAGTACTCTTCATGCAGATTTGAAATTAAACGTACATGTATACACTCATAAATGATCTTTGAACCAACTGACTAAATACATGTAGGTAGAATACTGCATAGATTATTGATGTTTGATTTACTTCGATACATAAAATGAACTCATATACAGGGCAGTGCTGTAGGACTGGTGAAGAACCTAGCATTGATGGCCTATATCTCCGTAGGATCACAGCCATCACCTATCCTTGAGTTCTTGGAGGAATGGAGCATGGAGAATCTAGAGGAGGTCGCTCCATCTGCCATTCAAGAGTGAGACTCTTACAGTAATCTGTTGGAAAAATTTTTAACATCGTTATGCAAAACATTCCTTTATGAAGTTCTGATCATGTACTGCTTTGAAAAAAACGATGTGCATTTCATCAGTGAAATTTTCATTCTTGTATTGAGAGAAAAAGTCCCAGATAATTAACGATAACCATGTTCTTGTAGGTAAAAAAGTTTGAATACCTTGTGTTCACATGTTATATTTTAAGACTTCAAACCTCCCCAGCTGATTAGATATACAATGTACTTGACCTTCTTAATGTACACATACACTGTACATGTAGTTGCTGACTACCTCCAATGTAATTACTGATTTTTTTTAATAACTTGAATGTAGCTTACTCGAGCTCTTTTTTCAGTGCCACCAAGATATTTGTGAACGGGTGTTGGGTTGGTATACACAGAGATCCAGAACATCTGATGAACACACTGAGGAAACTGAGACGTGAAATGGACATTATTGTATCAGAGGTGGGAAACCTTTAGAGGATAAATTCGTTTTGCTTCTTGCAACTGTATTTCAAAAAGCTCCTATACACGTACATTTGTATATGTATGCGAATGTCTTTATTGAGCAGAGTGTATGCTAGGCATAATACATTTTGGCTGTATTTTGTAACTTCCTTAGAAAATGTCAGTTGCACTGACCTGTTTACTCTTGCTGCATATCTATGCAGATATACCATAAACTATTATGATTACATGTAGATTACTTTCGTTGTCCAACTTTATACAGAGGATCGCCAAGACTAGTTTTGTAATCAAAATAGTAATGGCTTACTGGTATCTATTATAAAATGAAAAGACACATTTAAGAATTGCATCAAAACATTTTCAAGAAGCTACATAAGAAGAGCTTATTCAGGGGTTTTAAAGCCCTGTCCCTACATGTAAATGATAATCTCTGTATGACATTCTTTGTCAATTTTACATGTAGGTGTCCATGATAAGAGACATACGTGACAGAGAGATAAGAATCTACACAGATGCCGGTAGAATCTGCCGTCCCTTGCTGATTGTAGAGAATCAAAAGTTGTTACTGAAACAGACACATATCAAACAGCTTAAACAGAAAGAATATAATAACTACAGGTACGAGGATGTCTATAGTATATAGCATAGTGGGTTTTGATTCTAGAATATGTTCTTTATTTTTAACCTGAAGTAGAGGGACTAAAGTTGTGAGGGTGGTGGCTAAAAAGGTGTGATGGGAATCAATGTCTACATTTTCATTTATAACTCCAGGAACGCTAAGTGACCTACATCTCATCTTGTATAAATGGCTTATCAAAAGCAATGATTTGATGTATACATGTAAGTCAACCAACAAGTGCTACCTCGGACATTTGGCAGTCCCTCATTTGCTTATATTTGACAAGAAAGAGTGAAAAATTGATTTTGATTCTGAATGATAGATGCATCTGTCCATTGCAGAATGATCCATTGATATACTCTATTTAAAAAATGTATATACAGTATGTCGGTGAGAAATGTCCATTCATGTGTTAATTTCTTTTATTTTACAGTTGGCAGGACTTGGTAGCGAGTGGAGTTGTTGAGTACATAGATCCTTTGGAGGAGGAGTCGATCATGCTGGCCATGACCCCTGATGACCTCACGGACAAGGACGTACAGTACTGCTCCACCTACACCCATTGTGAGATCCACCCTGCTATGATCCTGGGTGTTTGTGCCTCTATTATTCCATTCCCAGATCACAATCAGGTAAGTCGGGCTGACTTTGTGTTAGGGCTTTGATATTTCACATGTAGATACGTTGTGGCTAGACCATGACCTTTGACCTAGTGTCCTTGATCTTTGACCTACTTTAAAAAAAAAAAGTTCAATGGGGAACCATGTAATCTTTGATTACGCTATGTTTAGAATGACCACAAATTACATGTATATGAAAAAAATTCTTTCACAATATTTCATTTATCTTAGATTTAATTTTATGAAGAGTTTGAAGGAAAACATGAATAAGTAACCTTACATCTATTTAACCCTTTTATTTTTCAGTCTCCCAGAAACACATACCAGTCTGCTATGGGTAAGCAGGCCATGGGTGTATACATCACTAATTATCACGTCAGGATGGACACACTGGCTCACGGTCTACTCTACCCACAGAAACCTCTAGTCACTACACGGTCCATGGAATACCTCAGATTCAGGGAACTTCCTGCTGGTAAGTATTAGTTAACAAGTATAATAAATAAGAAATGTCGGTAAGCAGGCCATGGGTGTATACATCACTAATTATCACGTCAGGATGGACACACTGGCTCACGGTCTACTCTACCCACAGAAACCTCTAGTAACTACACGGTCCATGGAGTACCTCAGATTCAGGGAACTTCCTGCTGGTAAGTATCAGTTAACAAGTATAATAAATGAGAAATGTCGGTAAGCAGGCCATGGGTGTATACATCACTAATTATCACGTCAGCTGGACACACTGGCTCACGGTCTACTCTACCCACAGAAACCTCTAGTCACTACACAGTCCATGGAGTACCTCAGATTCAGGGAACTTCCTGCTGGTAAGTATCAGTTAACAAGTATAATAAATGAGAAATGTTGGTAAGCAGGCCATGGGTGTATACATCACTAATTATCACATCAGGATGGACACACTGGCTCACGGTCTACTCTACCCACAGAAACATCTAGTCACTACACGGTCCATGGAGTACCTCAGAGTCAGAGAACTTCCTGCTGGTAAGTATAACCAATGGCGTCTATGGTGAAATATACTTACGAATTGGTACACACGTTTGTCTTGGTCTGATATGATAGAAGAAACTTGGACCATGTCACCATTTTCTTCAATACAATTGTGGACTGTTTCACATTTTTTATGGTACAAAAGTGACCACAGATCATTGCTCTACAATGTATCCTGTAGAAACTCATTAGGTTTGCTAAAAAGCAGTCCCACATTAAGCATTTCAGGAAAGTTTACAGCGTTAGTTTTGATTGTTTCAGGGATCAATTCCATTGTGGCCATTGCATCATACACCGGTTATAACCAGGAAGACTCAGTCATTCTGAATGCCTCAGCTGTGGAAAGGGGATATTTTAGGTACGTATAGCAGAATGGAATTATACGGTATTGATTTTGCATTTTGTCATATAAGGAATCGCCTGCATCATCAGGCTTTAGGAGACTATGATGAATTATATGTACAGTTCACTCGCGATAAGCTGAACTTCAAGGGTCCATCAGAAATAGTTCCATTTATCAGGAGTTCGACTTACATGTACTAGGTACATGACCAGCAATCTATTTTCAAAAAGACTTATTTCCCTTTATCTATCACCGCTCAAAAATGCATGTGTTATCTACTTTTAACGATCAAGCTACTTTAAACGCATTTATATGCTACATTTTACTTCATAGCAAGAGAGTATTTATAATCCGTCCTCCAACCTCCCTATAATCAATTGATGTCTATTTGAGAAATGACCTGTACTTGAGGTTTGACTTATGGAGGTAAATTTTGAAGGTAAAATGAATCATGCGATTTTAAAATAAGTTCGACTAAATGAAAAGTTTGACTTATCGGAATCCAATAGATGAAAATCAGGACTTTAAAAATGAGTTCGAATTAAGTGGAAATTCAAGTTAACTGAGTTTGAGTAAACGAAAGTAAACTATATGTTTTGAGTGCATTTGATTTTGACATCCTTATCAAAGGTCTTTTTCCACCAAATATTAATTTTCTTCTCACTTCAATTTTACTTCAGATCCTTTTTCTTCCGGTCTTACAAAGATTCAGAGTCCAAGAAAGGATTGGACCAAGAGGAGGTGTTTGAAAAACCTACAAGGGACAGTGTGCAAGGTATCTTATACAGTCTACTCTCGACAAGTCAAACTTCAAGGGACCATTAGAAAAAGTTAGACTTAACAGGAGTTCGACTTACTGAGTACATGACCAGCAATTGATTTTTAAGAAGACTGATGTCCCTTTCTCTATCACCGTTCACAAACATTTTTGTTGTCATCTTTTAACGATAAAGCTACCTTTAATGTATGTTATGCAACTCCAAAGAAAGAAAGTATCAATTATCTGTCCACCGATCCCTTATGATAAATTGATTTTTGTTTGATAATCAAAATTTATTTGTGGTTTGACTTATCAAGAAGAATTTTCAATGTAAAATGAGTTATGGGACCTAAAAATAAGTTCGACTTAACGAAAAGTTCGAGTTATCAGAATTCTAGTTATCAGGAGTAAAAAATGCATAGAAATCAATGGAAGAAAAATGGGACATTAAAAAATAGTTAAAGTTAAGCAGAAATTCGAGTTATCTGAGTTTGAGTAAACGAGAGTAAACTGTATTTATTTGTACATGTATAACTTAAACCTCCTTGTGATACTGTGTGAAATTTTAACCATCAACCTATGGTATTTAATCCAACCTGTTAACAATTGTGCCACAACCATACAAATAATATGTAAGATCCAATCCTCTTTTACCCTCTTTTTGTTTTTGTAAAAAAGTTTAATTGCATACATGTACATGTATGTACATGTGTATTTTAATGTACCTCCAGGTATGAGGCAGGCAGTATATGACAAATTGGATGATGACGGAATAATCTCCCCTGGAGTGAGAGTATCGGGAGATGATGTGCTAATCGGTAAAACTCTCACACTACCTGCTAATGAAGATGAGGTAAGTTATGAAAATTATTTTTAAAATGCTGTTGTCTTCTTTCTTGTCTATAGCTTCTATTTATGAATTCTCTGCGACACAATAATGTCGTCTTAAACTATGGATTTCTTATTTGTTTTAGCTTGAGGGTACTGCCAGGAGATTTACAAAGAGAGATGCCAGTGTATTTATGAGAAGAAGTGAAACTGGAATCATTGATCAGGTAGGTAAAGCTCATTATTCATTTCAGAAGATACATATTGGCATGAGGCATATTTAAAAGGATTAATTCATCTTCTATCAAACTTTTTTTTTAGCTGTTTTGAATTTTTCTATAGTGAAAGGTACATGTAAGTCAGAGAAATACATGAAATTTCAACACTTACAGGTATGTTCTTCTGGTAAATTTATGGCAGGGCAAAAAATATTATGTTACCTCTACAATGTAAATGACTTGTACATGCACAAACATGGTTTTTGTGCGAATAGCACATAGCGATTGCCTGATTTCTTCACTCATGGGTGCCCCGTCTACTGAGTATGTATAAACGATGTTACTCTGTTTACATGTACCTTGGGACTGCTTCAGCGTCGTGATCGGCATAAAGTCTGATCACTGTCTGAATCAATGAATTATCTATATGAATCGAGCTGCCATGTTATGTACATGCATGATCTAATAAAAAATTGCATCTGTATGTACTTAGATAAACACAGGTTGTGTGTTGGAAACCGCTTTCCATTACCCGTTTTAGAGGAGAATATATAAATGAAACAAATGAAACGGTGCTATCGATAAAGATATTAAGTTGAATCATTGAAACGTAAAACTAAGTTCAAGTAGGCTTATTGTGCCCTGCTTCACAAAATAAAATCTGTATACGGGAAAATTAGGAACTTCTATTATGAAATATGATATTAATAATTATGAAAAATATAAGATCAAAACATTCCCGTGTAGGATGTATCATGTTTTTACATGTATATACTAAAAAAGAAGTGAATTTTCCTCCAAATTCTTAGCATACATGTACACCTAACATTGAACATGAAAGGTTAAAGAGAGAGCGCGTATCAAATTAGAAAATAAGATTATTCTTCTTTCCTTGTATACGGTATCATCAATCGATAGTCATATTGGATTGTTGTATTTCTTAAGGGGGGGGGGGGTAGATTTAATGGGAAAAATGATTTTCTGATGTTATTTATTTTTCATGTTCAAAGTCGGACATCATCTTTCAATTCATTATGACAACATGATGGATTTTAGTATTGTCTTTATAAGTCCATAAACTGGCCTACAAAGGTGTTCAGGAACAAATATAACTTTGAAAACATAATACTTTGTCATACATTATAAGTGATACATATTCTGGCTATTCGCACTCAGTACCTTCAGTGCTTTGATCTAAGACATAGTGATACATTCTTGTATTCCGCTTTGTAGGTGATGATCACACTTAACCAAGAGGGTTACAAGTTCTGTAAGATCAGAGTAAGGACGGTTAAAACTCCTCAGATCGGTGATAAGTTTGCTAGTCGTCACGGACAGAAGGGAACCTGTGGTATTACATACAGACAAGAGGTTAGTCCTTCTTTCTTTTGTCATATTGATGTATATGTGTATGTACAATTATGTTTTCTGTATCTAATTTATCGGGGAATGTATGTAGATGTATTTCTATTCATGTAACACTAGTACATGTACCATTGACCCCTCTTCTTGTGATTTTTTTGTTAGTTCATGGTACCACAAAGCATTTGTCACATGTTTGATTGATTGAGATTTGAAGCTTGTTTATCCAATTTAAATCATTGTGAAATCATGAAATTTAGCACTTGCTTCCTTCAATCAGAAGGGTCAAATTGTAATTCACCATCATAATGTGATTAACATAAAGTCTGTAATGATTGTGATATTAATTTGTTCTTGTGTATTTTCAGGACATGCCCTTTACCTGTGAAGGAATTTCACCTGATATTATCATTAACCCCCATGCTATTCCCAGTCGTATGACAATTGGTCACTTGATCGAGTGTTTACAAGGGAAAGTAGCCGCTAATAAAGGAGAGATAGGTGACGCCACACCCTTTAACGACGCTGTGAACGTACAGAAGATCTCAAACCTACTACATCAGTATGGTTATCATCTCAGAGGGAATGAGGTTGGTACATTTACATTTCCTTAACACTGTCTCAACTGTTTGTCGAAGTTAGTATTTTTGCTTGGAGTGGCAGGAGAAAACTTGCTCAGATATTTTCATCAACATAAAGTTAAACAAATGAGCTTTTGCTGGATTAACAAACATTACCTGATGCTAATCAACTTGTATCTTGGGATATTTTTTGTTGAATAGTATTATAAAGAATAGAAGCATAGAATTGTCAATGTGGTTCCAAAGTTAAGCAACTCCAATTTTACCAACTTCATGCTAGCCAATTTGAGAAAGATTTCATGAGATAGTTTATTGTGCATTCCATACCCTAACATAAAAATGATTTTACCAAAGACTGAAATGATTCAATTGATCATTTCAGTACATTTATCATGTTCAAAGTTAACTTTTGATATATACATGTATTAACAAGATAATGATCTATAGCATGCTTCATGTGCACTATGTTCAAAAGTGAACAAAATATTGTTTATATTCAGAATTTAGACAATTTCTTCTAAATTGCAGGTTTTATTCAATGGTTTCACCGGTAGAAAGTTGAATGCCCAGGTGTTTTTAGGACCCACATACTATCAGAGATTAAAACACATGGTGGATGATAAGATTCACTCACGAGCTAGAGGACCTCTACAGATCTTAAACAGACAACCTATGGAAGGAAGGGCTCGGTATGACCACTTTAAAATGAATCAAGTTGTATACGCTGTGTATTAACCTTTGCTACTTTCACAATTAGCCTCAAACTGCAAAAACTTGGCTTGGTGAACTTGAGGTATTTCAAAATAATCAGGGGCAGATCCACAAATCATAAAGGTTTACCTTTATAAAATCTGGAAAGAAAGTATCAGTGAATGATTCTAAACAGTATAATTATACGGTGTAGACTGTATCAATTTCTAATAAATGAATGTTAGTAGAAAAAGTCAATAAATTCATTATCAAAATTACAGTCAATTTTAATGATGCATCATTTCATTTCTTGTTATTTATAGTGATGGTGGATTACGTTTCGGAGAAATGGAACGAGATTGTCAGATTGCCCATGGTGCAGCACAGTTTTTACGAGAACGGCTGTTCGAGGCGTCAGATCCTTACAGGGTACATGTCTGTAACTTCTGTGGTCTGATAGCCATAGCAAACCTTAGAAATCAGACGTTTGAATGCAGAGGATGCAAGAATAAAACACAGGTATGCTATTATTTGTATTATTACGTGCCTGTTCTTTTTGAATGTCAACATGTTTTGATTTTTAGCTCTACTGGTCTCAGACCAGTCGAGCTTATGCGATCACCCTTTGTCCGGCGTCCGTCCGTCTGTCCGTCTGTCCGTAAACAATTCTTGTCCGGACAACTCCTCTGAAACTGTAAGAGATAGAAAAATAATTCTTTTTGCATTTTACTTGGACCATGGTCTAGTTGTGCACCTGACATTTAGTTTCACTCCCTGACCCCCAGGGTCTTAGAAAATGGGCGTGGTCATTAAATTCTATGTAATCTTGTCCGGACAACTCCTCTGAAACTGTTAGAGATAGAAAGTTAATTCTTTTTGCATTTTACTTGGTCCATGGTCTAGTTGTACACCTGATATTTAGTTTCAGTCCCTGACCCCCAGGGTCTTATAAAATGGGCGTGGTCATTAAATTCTATGTAATCTTGTCCAGACAACTCCTCTGACACTATAAATGATGGAGACTTAATTTTTTTTGCAATATGATGGGTCTGTGGTCTTGTTGTGCACCTGATATTTTGTTTGAGCCCCTGACCCCCAGGGTCTTAGAAAAGGGTGTGGTCATTTTCTCCTATATAACTCTATGTAATCTTGTTCTCGCAACTCCTAAGCTCTGACACTATAAATGATGGAGACTTAATTCTTTTTGCAATATGATGGGTCTGTAGTCTAATTGTGCACCTGATATTTTTTGAGCCCCTGACCCCCAGGGTCTTAGAAATGGGTGTGGTCATTTTCTCCTATATAACTCTATGTAACCTTGTGTTCGCAACTCCTCTGACACTATAAATGATGGAGACTTAAATCTTTTTGCAATATGATGGGTCTGTGGTCTTGTTGTGCACCTGATATTTTGTTTGAGCCCCCTGACCCCCAGGGTCTTAGAAATGGGTGTGGTCATTTTCTCCTATATAACTCTATGTAATCTTGTGTTCGCAACTCCTCTGACTTTATAAATGATGGAGACTTAATTCTTTTTGCAATATGATGGGTCTGTAGTCTCATTGTGCACCTGATATTTTGTTTGAGCCCCTGACCCCCAGGGTCTTAGAAATGGGTGTGGTCATTTTCTCCTATATAACTCTATATAATCTGTGCTCGCAAATCCTCTGACAATATAAATGATGAAGACTTAATTCTTTTTGCAGTATGATGGGTCTGTGATCTTGTTGTGCACCTGATATTTTGTTTGAGCCCCTGACCCCCAGGGTCTTAGAAATTGGTGTGGTCATTTTCTCCTATACAACTCTATGTAATCTTGTGCTCGCAACTCCTCTGACACTATAAATGATGGAGACTTAATTCTTTCTGCAATGTGATGGGTCTGTAGTCTGGTTGTGCTGATATTTTGTTTGAGCCCCTGACCCCCAGGGTCTTAGAAATGGGTGTGGTCATTTTCTCCTATATAACTCTATGTAATCTTGTGCTCACAACTCCTCTGACTAAATTCTTATTGCAATATTATGGGTCTCTGGTCTAGTTGTGCACCTGTTTTTATGTTTTAGCCCCTGACCCTTAGGGTCTCAGAAATGGGTGTGGTCATTTTTCCTATATAACTCTATGTAATCTTGTGCTTGCAACTCCTCTGACACTATAAATGATGTAGAATTAATTCTTTTTGCAATGATTGGTCTGTGGCATAGATGTGCACCTGATATTTTGTTCTAGCCTTATACCCCTAGGGTCTTTGAAAATGGGTGTGGTAATTTTTCCTATATAGTTGTGCTCTCTTCTCGTTTAAAGCTATTTATGATGGGGAGTTAACGTATCCAATGTACAAATGAAGGTCTCACTGACGTCTCGTCCATTTAAACAGTGTTGAAATTATCTCGGTAACCTTCGGCAGTGTCTCGATAGTTTCCGTGGCATGAGTGACGATCAGCATGTTGACCTTTGATGATGGAAACGATTATTTATGTTTTATTAGGTATATTTGGGTAAAAATATGCCATGATTCTAACTATATAAAACACTTGATATTTATTTGTACAACGGATACCTTAATTCTTTATCCAAGTCTTGATGTGTCATTGGTAATTCATTTGAGCTAGCAGTCCTTGGCCCCTAGGATCTTGGAAAATGGGTGTGACATTCTTTTTAGAAATACTTTATCTCGGATATTATGAATTATATGAGTGCTATTATAGTTGCAGTATAATGGATATGTAGTTTTGTCATGCTACTTATAATTTGTTAGAGCACCTGCTCCCTATGGTCTTGGTTTAAAGAAATAAAAGAAAGGAAATTGATGCTTTAGAAAAAACAACCAGGAGAGCTACAGTCTCGTCAGAGACTTCTGGTTAAAGTTGTCCTGTCTTCATCCATTCATCAGTACATGTATTAGATTATTGCTTTAAATCCTGTATACAGCAATATCACAACTTTGAATTGATTCAATATACAAATGTACATGTACATGTATCTTACATAAATCACATGTAAACCCTTATTCAGACACTCTGAACCGTTAGTGGTAAAGATTTCTATCTTAGACTGAATTCCTGACGACATGACTTTTCATAGCCTTAATTCATTTGTAACACTATGGTGTGCACATTAAACATGTACACAAATATCAGTATAATACATAAAGGTAACAATGTGTATTTTCAGATCTCCCAGATCCGTATCCCGTACGCCTGTAAGCTGTTATTCCAAGAACTTATGTCCATGAGTATCGCTCCAAGAATGATGGTGCTACATCAATGAACACAAGTGTACTACGTTTGTGGACTGTTAATGAAGCCAAATCAATGATCAAATGTACAGCTTTACGGACTCTTAATGGAAACAACTCGGACACGACACATTTCAGTATTAACACTGAAAACAGTCACTAATGGTGTACTTGTGTGTGGATTGATCACATGGTATACTTGTGTATGGACGAATCATACGGTATACATCTGTACAAATAGACCGTATGGTGCACTTGTATATTGATAAATCATATAAGTATGGTATACATAAGTGTGGATTAACCACATGGTGTACATTTTATGGACAGACCATATATACATGTACATGTGCCATTCTTCAGGGCTAGTCAGTGTCATCCTTAAAGCAAGCTATAGCTTTTTGGTATACATGTATAGGCCAATGTGTACATTTTTGTCCAGGAAAGAACATTTTCAAGTACTTTGTACATTAAAAGACCCCCAATATTTATGATCGCCATTGTCGGGCATGCATGGAATTTAAGTTCTTTAAGAATCAACAAGTGATTTAAGAAGACTTGGTGCAAATGTGAATCAAACAATATTTTTTCATACATACATGTACTTGTATGATTTACATAGTGGTATACATGTATGTGATGTTAAATTAAAGATATAAATAAATCTCATTAGATGAGACATACAATGTACATATAGCAATGCTTGGTAATTCTCCTTTAAACAAAGGAGCTGTTAAGATAAGGGCCCTATTTAGCCCTAAATCTCGTGACTTATTTCTTCTTCATGGCGAATCGTATACAGAAAAACATGAATCAGTATTGAAATATAATGTATTTGCAGACCTTTTACATGTTTTACATTATGTTAAGGAACTCTTAAGGTTGTAAAATTAAGGTCAAAAGAGGTAGGGGTGCTCGGATAGAAAATCCGATAATATCGACAAAAACGTATAAATTTTTTAATATTTTATCTAAAATGGATAAATATAAGCTAAAAGACATCAAATATGTCTACATTGTGTATCAGAAATAAATTTCGAACGTTCTACCTCCTTTAATCGGTAAATAATGAAATCCGGAACTTAAAATACGGTCTAATTCTTCATTCAATGGCTACAATGTAAGCCTTTTAGCGCGAAATACACATTCACGGAGAAATGGACATCACTCTTGCTTATTTCGTTTCTAATTCTTGTATCTTTCATTCAATCATATTGAGTACACAATGTTTGATGGATTAAAGAGGAAAAATAGTCAAATGTGCTATATTTAATAGCCAAAAAGATCGATTCTTATAAAATGCACCCCCCTTTCCATTTTTGGCCGGATTGCAAAGCAATTCCGGTCTATAGATTGACAATGTCCGTCTGTCCGTCTGCCGTCAACATTTTGGTTAAAGTTTCTGGTTGAGGCAAAATCTAAGGAACTATATGCAGTAGAAACTTTATATTATACATGAAGGTTGCCCATGACAAGACCTTTCAATTTCTGCGGTAACATTTGACCTAGTGACCTTGACCTTGGACTTTGACCTAGTTAAAGATTTTGGTTAAAGTTCCTGGTTTAAGCAAAATCTATGGAACTGTATGCAGTAGAAACTTTATATTATACATGTATGTTGCCCATGACGAGATCTTTCAATTTATGCCGTAACATTTGACCTAGTGACCTTGACCTTGGACTTTGACCTAGTTAAAGATTTTGGTTAAAGTTCCTGGTTTAAGCAAAATCTAAGGAACTGTATGCAGTAGAAACCTTATATTATACATATAGGTTGCCCATGATGAGACCTTTCAATTTATGCCGTAACATTTGACCCAGTGACCTTGACCTTGAACTTTGACCTAGTTAAAGATTTTGGTTAAAGTTCTTGGTTTAAGCAAAATCTAAGGAACTGTATGCAGTTTAAACCTTATATTATACATTTAGGTTGCCCATGACGAGACCTTTCAATTTATGCCCTAACATTTGACCTAGTGACCTTGACCTTGGACTTTGACCTAGTTAAAGATTTTGGTTAAAGTTCCTGGTTTAAGCAAAATCTATGGAACTGTATGCAGTAGAAACTTTATATTATACATGTATGTTGCCCATGACGAGATCTTTCAATTTATGCCGTAACATTTGACCTAGTGACCTTGACCTTGGACTTTGACCTAGTTAAAGATTTTGGTTAAAGTTCCTGGTTTAAGCAAAATCTAAGGAACTGTATGCAGTAGAAACCTTATATTATACATATAGGTTGCCCATGATGAGACCTTTCAATTTATGCCGTAACATTTGACCCAGTGACCTTGACCTTGAACTTTGACCTAGTTAAAGATTTTGGTTAAAGTTCTTGGTTTAAGCAAAATCTAAGGAACTGTATGCAGTTTAAACCTTATATTATACATTTAGGTTGCCCATGACGAGACCTTTCAATTTATGCCCTAACATTTGACCTAGTGACCTTGACCTTGGACTTTGACCTAGTTAAAGATTTTGGTTAAAGTTCCTGGTTTAAGCAAAATCTATGGAACTGTATGCAGCAGAAACTTTATATTATACATGTATGTTGCCCATGACGAGATCTTTCAATTTATGCCGTAACATTTGACCTAGTGACCTTGACCTTGGACTTTGACCTAGTTAAAGATTTTGGTTAAAGTTCCTGGTTTAAGCAAAATCTAAGGAACTGTATGCAGTAGAAACCTTATATTATACATATAGGTTGCCCATGATGAGACCTTTCAATTTATGCCATAACATTTGACCCAGTGACCTTGACCTTGAACTTTGACCTAGTTAAAGATTTTGGTTAAAGTTCTTGGTTTAAGCAAAATCTAAGGAACTGTATGCAGTTTAAACCTTATATTATACATTTAGGTTGCCCATGACGAGACCTTTTAATTTATGCCGTAACATTGGACCTAGTGACCTTGACCTTGGACTTTGACCTAATCAAAGACTTTGGTTAAAGTTCCTGGTTTAAGCAAAATCTAAGGAACTGTATACAGTAGAAACTTTATATTATACATGTAGGTTGCCTCTGACAATACCTCTCAATGTATGCTGTAATATTTGATTTAGTGACCTTGACCCAGTTGGTGACAAAAACTTACTTTGCAATCCGGCCATACCGTCTTTAGCGGTGTTTTATTAGTTTTTCGTCTCTAGGGTAGTGTTCCCCCCGGAGATACAGAACCCCACTTTGTCAAAAAATTTGTATCATGGATACACATCGCCAGTAAAAGTGGCTTTCTGTATATCTGGGGGGAACAATGTTCAATAAAACTTTTCCGTTTTCTATTGATTTCTATGAGAAAAAGATAAGTTTTGATCCAAAAATTAGCATTATTATGCAAAACAGATAAAAAATAACTTCATATTCTGATGGGATGCCGTATAGGTATACATTTTATCAAAAAAGGCTCTTGAAATTTCAATTTTCAAAATTCCACTTTTCAGGGCTGATTGTACGCCTTATCTTAACAGCTCCTTTGTGGCTTAACAAAGCAAACAATAAATTTTGTCATCAAGGTTGAATATCTTTGTATTGCTCTTGAAATAAAAGATGTTTTACTGACGTTTATTTAATCTGTTCTTTTCATGCCCTACCATATAATGGACTTGTGGAAGGGAAGACATCTAGATTTTTTGGCTCCATAGGTCAAGGTCACTGTCCGGAGAAAGATTCTGAGGGTACCCAGTCATTTAGTTTTGATACATGGGTATTGGTCAGAAGGGAATTAAGATCACTGTATCAAGAGTAATAACTTGAGTAACCTTACACTGATCAAAACTAAAGCATTCAAAATGCTCATCCAATAGACCATTTTCCAATCTTGTTGGAAAGCACAAAATCTTTTGGCGTTGTTTCACATTATGACGTCACTAATAAAAGACGCAATTTCGTAGCGATCAAAAAGTGCAAAAATTGCTTACCTCGGACATTATTCGTCACTTTGTCAGCCATTATGAATTTTGGCAAGTGGCGCATTATGACAAATGAAAATCATAGTTGGTGAAAAAATAAAGCCTGTGTTTGTGAAACACGAATGCCCCCGGTGGCATCTTTGTTAGAATGAACACTATTTTCTGTTAAGTGCATGTATGTGAGGTCACTGGGTTAAAAGGTCAAGGTCACGAGGTCAAAAATTTTGGTATCAATGGAAAGGTCTTGTCACAAGGAATACACATGTGAAATATGAAAGCCCTATCACTTACCATTCAAAAGTTATGCCAAATGTTAAAGTTTTTGAAAAGTAGGTCGAAGGTCAAGGTCATGAGGTCAAAAATTTTGGTATCAATGGAAAGGTCTTGTCACAAGGAATACACATGAAATATGAAAGCCCTATCACTTCCCATTCAAAAGTTATGCACAATGTTAAAGTTTTTGAAAAGTAGGTCAAAGGTCAAGGCCAAGGTCATGAGGTCAAAAATTTTGGTATCAATGGAAAGGTCTTGTCACAAGGAATACACATGTGAAATATGAAAGCCCTATCACTTCCCATTCAAAAGTTATGCCCAATGTTAAAGTTTTTGAAAAGTTGGTCAAAGGTTAAGGCCAAGGTCATGAGGTCAAAAATTTTGGTATCAATGGAAAGGTCTTGTCACAAGGAATACACATGTGAAATATGAAAGCCCTATCACTTACCATTCAAAAGTTATGCCAAATGTTAAAGTTTTTGAAAAGTAGGTCGAAGGTCAAGGTCATGAGGTCAAAAATTTTGGTATCAATGGAAAGGTCTTGTCACAAGGAATACACATGTGAAATATGAAAGTCCTATCACTTCCCATTAAAAGTTATGCACAATGTTAAAGTTTTTGAAAAGTAGGTCAAAGGTCAAGGCCAAGGTCATGAGGTCAAAAATTTTGGTATCAATGGAAAGGTCTTGTCACAAGGAATACACATGTGAAATATGAAAGCCCTATCACTTCCCATTCAAAAGTTATGCCAAATGTTAAAGTTTTTGAAAAGTTTCAAAGGTCAAAGTCAAGGTCACGAGGTCAAAAATTTTGGTATCAATGGAAAGGTCTTGTCACAAGGCATACACATGTGAAATATGAAAGCCCTATCACTTCCCATTCAAAAGTTATGCCAAATGTTAAAGTTTTTGAAAAGTAGGTCAAAGGTCAAGGTCACGAGGTCAAAAATTTTGGTATCAATGGAAAGGTCTTGTCACAAGGAATACACATGTGAAATATGAAAGCCCTATCACTTCCCATTCAAAAGTTATGTCCAATGTTAAAGTTTTTAGGACAAACAGACAGACAAACAGATAAACAGACAAACAGACGGACAGGCCAAAAACTATATGCCCCCGAATCTTTGATTCCAGGGGCATAAAAATTCAACTGTAGGTTGGATCACGCCAAGATCAATAGTGCCCAATGCAGACACCCTGATCATCACATAATTTCTATGTGTAAATGTAATATTTATTTACAGCTGAAGTGATCGAAATGCATCAACTTAAAGGCAGAAATGAGTGAAAACAAATCAGAAATGTTAACTTACAAAAATTCATGGTCTACGACATACAGTCACCAATATATGAAAGACGATGGCATTTGGCTCCCAAAAATGCATGCTCCGACATTCATGATTCATGCAGATCTCAAATAAGCAATATACAAAAGATGTTGCAGTGACAGAAAATAATTGCAAATATGCCTGAAATGTGTATAATATCCATATTATAAGGTCCATGTACATGTTTGTCCTTTCTGCTTCTACAGTCTTCCAAAATTTCATGGCATAGAAATTGCACTGCAAAGATGGATAACAAGGGACATCTAAGTTAATGATTAGCAATTCAACTAGAAGGGTACGCCTTAGATGATGATGAAAACAAGAAAGACTTCAGTTTTCACTTTTAATTGAAAATCAAACATTACACACATAAATAATGGCAAATCATTGCAACAATGTAAATTCAATTTTAAAAGGTAGAGAAAAAAAATTCCATCCAGACCTACAAACTGGTCATTTTCTACTTGAGAAAACCAATCTACCTCATATCACAAAACTCTTCAACAAACATATTGTTTCTCTTGCAAAACAAAACAAGTATATCAGATAACCAGAAGTCTCTGATGAGACTGAAGCTCTCCTGGTTGATTTGCACATATACACTCAAGAGAATGAATGCTCGGCTTCACCTTGCCTAATACAAGTACTTTTTTCATCGACCAAATATATTTCTGTATCCCCCCTGTAAAACACTGTATAACAAATTTATCCCGCTGAATCGCTTTTGGTTTGTGTATGTTACGTCAACATATTCTAAAGCATTTTGGTGACGTCAAGAGCATAAAGCGTCTTAGTAGAAGCAGGATATCAAAATAATATCCTGTTAGTAAAATAATACAACATAATATTTGGTTCTTCTCGACCATTCAGATTGCAAGAAATTTGCCAGAGGCGGGATAAATGTATATCAAGCTTTTTTTTTTATGAGAACCTACAACCACATGCCAATGCATATCCATCAATTTCTAATTAATTTTTTTCATCAAAATTCAGAGCAAAAATTTTTTTTTTTCGAAAAAAAAAACGGAGTTCCCCCCCCCCCCCCCAAGAATATCAAATGGACCATGCCTTAGATTTTATATTTCTCTAGAATGTGAGAGAATTACTAAAAACGTGTATATATAACATACCATATGTATCAAAACTAAAATAACAGATGTTTTTATTTTTCAAAAAATGTGGTTCAAAGGTCAGTGATGGGGTCAAAGGTTAAAATTTGGCTCCAAAAGATGAGCCTTCTCAAGGTACATAGACATGCTCTATTACCTTATACCCTTTCATCAGAATTTAGTTGAATGGAATGATATACTGACAGTCGGATGGATAGACAAACAGATGAACAGACAGACCTACCACTATATGCCCTTTGATAAAATTAAGACTAAAGGCATAACTAACCTCTCATTTGAGCTGAAATAGTATTGCATAGGATACTCTATAGAGATATTTCCTTCTTTCTTATACTGACCAGTGAAAATACTTAGATCAAGTAATCAGACAGTTTCAGATTGAAATTAAATATAATAGGACATGTGGCCTACCGAGTGAAAAAAGTATCGGCCATTTTGTTCTAAAACCTAAAAAGGTTTTAGGCTATTTTTTTAGTAAATGTAAAACACTGTAAATAGAATATTGAACAAAGAACATGAACTTTTAGGGTGAATGTGGTATTAATGTAGACAGAAGCTAATTATTAAAATATAATACAAAATATTTTTACATACCGGTATGAAATATTTGATCCTCTATAGAAAACATTTTTACCATATATCCCAGTTCAGAATAAGGGTGTCCCATAAATTTTTTTAAATCTGCATGCGGTTGAAATGATGTTTTTGATTGGTCAAATTTTAAAAGGACAAAATGACTCGAGGTCCAATTGACAAAAAGGCCTGAAACATAAGTTCCTTTCCAGTAATTTATGGCAGGAACAGGTATCGTACCCAGATAGCTCAGTTGGTAAGAGCGTCTGCCCAGATAGCAGAAGGTCTCGGGTTCGATTCTCGGTCCGGTCACATCTTTTCCTCTCCTGTTACAGAATTGGCGCCAAACTAAATGACTCAAGGTGAAGTGGAGTTTTGTGTGAGGTTTCCAGTGCATGGAAACCTAAAAAATTGGTGGAGAGGAGTGTGGCAGGAACGGGCATCATGCCCAGATAGCTCAGTTGGTAAGAGCGTCTGTCCTGATAGCAGAAGATCTCGGGTTCGATTCCCGGTCCAGTCACATCTCTCCCTCTCCTGTTACAAATTTAACTTCTATAATTAATACTAAATTTGGAATTTTGCAAAATAAAACTTATAGTACGGTGACCAAGCCTAAAAAAGTGCTCTATTTTAGGAGTTTAATGTCCACTCCTAGTGCAAGGCTATATTTGGTATCAAATGAAAGGTTATGGTCTGATGTTTACGATTTGACATGTCGTCAAAACTTTTACGGGTGCCTAGTACGTCAAATTTGACGTTGAAATGACGTAATAAAAATCGTGGAAATTCTTCATATTTTGAACGCTAATGTAAGTCTTTTTCAAACTTGCTGAAATGTGACAATTTCTCCTGCAGAATCGAAACACCCAACCGATTCCTAATTTAGAAGTCGTTTAAAGTAATTTTCATTCACACTCGAAGACAATTTCTGTACAATACTACAATTTTAACAAACATCTTTTGACAGCACTTTACTTTTGAATTTTGATTTCGAATACTTTATGTTCATGGGTATTTTTAATATATTTTTTGTAATATTGATCTGTTTCGATGGTACCTTAGAACTTTTTTTTATTAATATACTTACAAATATTTCTTCCAATTATGATAAAACGCTTAATTGGTCCTTACAATCCACCTGCAGTAGCGATTAATAGAGATAAGTACATGGTGTGTATATGCTCGTCATGCGTTCTTTCGTTGTTAATACGTCTTTATGTATGATGTCGATTTGTGCATACCCCTTGATCCTCCGAATCCTATCTTGTGTTTAGCATAATTCGCCTTTCCAGACAAAAATAAAGCCTGTGTTTGTGAAACACGAATGCCCCCGGTGGCATCTTTGTTAGTATGAACACTATTTTCTGATAAGTACATGTATGGGAGGTCGCTGGGTTAAAAGTTCAAAGGTCAAGGTCACGAGGTCAAAAAATTTGGTATCAATGGAAAGGTCTTGTCACAAGGAATACGCATGCGAAATATGAAAGCCCTATCACTTACCATTCAAAAGTTATGCCCAATGTTAAAGTTTTTGAAAAGTAGGTCAAAGGTCAAGGTCACGAGGTCAAATTTTTTGGTATCAATGGAAAGGTCTTGTCACAAGGAATACACATGTGAAATATGAAAGCCCTATCACTTACCATTCAAAAGTTATGCCCAATGTTAAAGTTTTTGAAAAGTAGGTCAAAGGTCAAGGTCAAGGTCACGAGGTCAAAAATTTTGGTATCAATGGAAAGGTCTTGTCACAAGGAATACACATGTGAAATATGAAAGCCCTATCACTTACCATTCAAAAGGTATGCCCAATGTTAAAGTTTTTGAAAAGTAGGTCAAAGGTCAAGGTCAAGGTCACGAGGTCAAAAATTTTGGTATCAATGGAAAGGTCTTGTCACAAGGAATACACATGTGAAATATGAAAGCCCTATCACTTCCCATTCAAAAGTTATGCCCAATGTTAAAGTTTTTTGAAAAGTAGGTCAAAGGTCAAGGTCACAAGGTCAAAAATTTTGGTATCAATGGAAAGGTCTTGTCACAAGGAAAACACATGTGAAATATGAAAGCCCTATCACTTACCATTCAAAAGTTATGCCCAATGTTAAAGTTTTTTGAAAAGTAAGTCAAAGGTCAAGGTCAAGGTCACGAGGTCAAAAATTTTGGTATCAATGGAAAGGTCTTGTCACAAGGAATACACATGTGAAATATGAAAGCCCTATCATTTACCATTCAAAAGTTATGCCCAATGTTAAAGTTTTTGAAAAGTAGGTCAAAGGTCAAGGTCAAGGTCACGAGGTCAAAAATTTTGGTATCAATGGAAAGGTCTTGTCACAAGGAATACACATGTGAAATATGAAAGCCCTATCACTTCCCGTTCAAAAGTTATGCCCAATGTTAAAGTTTTTTGAAAAGTAGGTCAAAGGTCAAGGTCAAGGTCACGAGGTCAAAAATTTTGGTATCAATGGAAAGGTCTTGTCACAAGGAATACACATGTGAAATATGAAAGCCCTATCATTTACCATTCAAAAGTTATGCCCAATGTTAAAGTTTTTGAAAAGTAGGTCAAAGGTCAAGGTCAAGGTCACGAGGTCAAAAATTTTGGTATCAATGGAAAGGTCTTGTCACAAGGAATACACATGTGAAATATGAAAGCCCTATCACTTCCCATTCAAAAGTTATGTCCAATGTTAAAGTTTTTCGGACAAACAGACAAACAGACAAACAGACAAACAGACAAACAGATAAACAGACAAACAGACGGACAGGCCAAAAACTATATGCCCCCGAATCTTTGATTCCGGGGGCATAAAAAACATGTTTCAAAGAAATTTCTATTGCTAAAATGAGGGTTTATTTTGTTGCATGAAAGGCCTTTTTGGGTGAAAACATGGTTTTAAAGGAAATATCACAGAAATAGGAAGCAATGAATATATCATTTGTATTCATCGTAAAATAAAAAATAATTGAAAGAAAAAATAATTTGAATGCTCTTCCCAATAATATAAATTTTACATTCTAACTCCTAGGTAAAGTTGCAATTTGGTCTCAAAAAGTTTGATTTATGTGAAAAATTGGCAATGCAAAAGTCTGTGAAAAGGACAAGAGCCATGATCGGCGAAATTGGCTTAATTTACCATAACGCTTATCTTTGATTTATACTTTGATAATACTAAATTTCTTAACCTTAGATGACTTTATGCCGTGATAAAGCAAACTAAATTCATGTTAAGTGGAGTATGGTTTATTGTTTGCGACGTCATTTGATGTTATTTTTGACGTATGACACCGCATTCTGCCGTTGTTTGTGTAAGTACATGTACAGTGCATTGATCAGTATCAATTTACCAAAAGAAATGAAAAATACATAATGCTACATGTACATTGAGAAAGTGGGTGAAATATTTATTTGTTTGAAGAATTAAAGTATGTTAAAAAATCAACATAGATGTAGAACTACTGGTAAATGCATTCACTTATGCACAGTCGATTTAACGTCTGTTACGTTTTGTCTACATGGGGGTCGGTCTATGAACGTACGTCGTATCAGATTTGATTCAAATCAGATTGAAAGGGCGCTATAAACCACTAGCAGTTGAAAGGATAAACAAATACATTAGGCGGATCCAGGATTTTTTCAAAGGTTGAAGAGGTGTTTGAGGACTTTACATATTTTAGGAAGAGGGATGATGATTTCATATTATACGCAAAATGTATCAATTTGCCTTATATCGCAATAATATTGCGTATCATTTCGGAAGCGTTGCGTTATTTTGCAACAATATTCCGTTATTTTGCAATATAATTACGTTATATCTTAATAATATTGCGTCATTTTGCTATAATGATGTGTCATTTCGCTAAGATTATGCGTTATTTCGCAATTCTTTTACGTTGTTTCTCAGAGGTATTGCATTTTATCGCTATGTCGCAATAGATATGCGTTATAGTTATGCGTTATATGAATGGTTGTCATCATCATCAAATAGGAAATACTTACCTGATGTGTACATCAATATGTACATCGAGACAATTACCGAATTTGACAAGTTTCCATGGCGCTGCTGCGACAAGTGTTGCATGCAATCAGGACGCTGACTCCCCCGGGCACCTGGTCTCACTTCGGAATGTTATTCATTCCGAAGTTTCCAACCGTTACTATAGGAATTCTAATGATTTTGCCTGGCATTCTCGACTTTGAGACTGAATAATTGATAGATACTTCTTTAATGTTTATTATAATGATATTGCGTGATATTGCAAGAATAACGCGTTATTTCGCAATACTGTTTCGAAAATGTTCGGAAGTATTGCATACGATCACAATGTTTTGCGAATCTATAATTTTTTTTGGCGATAGCTTGCGATATTATAGCAATATATAACACAATACGGTTGTGAAATAACGCGCAATATTTTTACTATACTACGCAATTTTATTGCGATATTACGCAATCTTATTGCGATATTACGCAATTTTATTGCGATATGACGCAGTATCATTGCGATATACACAATATTATTGCAACTATATTGCATTATAATACAATTCTGTTGCGATAAGATTGCGTTATTAGGCAATAAAATTGCGCTCTTACGCATTTCCATCACGCTAAAACTCAATATTGTTGCGTTACAACGCAATATTATCGCAATAAATGCAATTTCATTGGGATAAAATTTCATTAGGCAATAAAATTGCGCTATAACGCAATATCATTGCGACATAACACAACCTTATTTGCAATATTATTGCGATAAAATTGAGTTATGCAATATAATTGCACTTTAACGCAATACCATTGCAATATAACGCAATTCCATTGCGATATAAAGTAATACCTTTTCGAAATAAAGCAACACGTTTGCGATATTACACAATATCATTACGATTCGACTAAATACAGTTGCAAAATAACTCCAAACTATTGCGAAATGGCGCTAAACTATTGAAAAATTATTGCAAAACAACGCAATAAATCTTATTTTCAATGAAAGCAAACGGGTGTCGGTGAATTTAAAGTGATTTTCCAAAAAATGTAATTTTTGCACGAAAAGTCAACATTTTTGCCCCCAAGAATTTTTATTTTGTGCTTTTTTTTGCCAATATGAATCAACATATGATGGCAGAATCACATAAGAAATAAGCAACATATCACTTAGATTTGGTACATCTTAGATTTTAGATAAGTAGGTCGATCATATGTGAAGGGACGGGAGGGGAGAAACAGATTAAATGGGGAGGTATTACCAACCAAAGTAATCGCAGGAAATAACTCAATCTAACGTATACTCTACAATATTTCCGGCTCATTTCTCTTGCAAAACTATAAGATAAATCTCTGGATTTCATTTCATTTTTTTTCATCTCCTAGAGAAGGAATTAATTCTAGACACTATGTACTCCTAAATTTTTGAAAACCATCGGCTATCTTCGCTCGCCAGCATATATATGTGTAAAATGTAAAGAAAAAAAACACGCTATTATGCGTTAGCTTTTTTGAACACTCTGGATCCGCCTACATGTATGTCCACTGGGTTTTGAGAATGTGTTCAGAGACTGCAGGATGTCTACAGCCAACTCTACAGCCAACCTGTGTTTCCTACGTAAAATTTGAAGAATTTCCCATCCATTTATTTAATTTTTTTGTCTTACTAAGAAAAATATTACTAAATGTTCTAAAAATCTCCAGCCTCGCTTTGGATCACTTAGCATCAAATTTTGATTACTATTGTTCTACTAGAAATAACTGAATTGTACCAAATGTATTGTACAAATATATTGTACAAATGAATACTTCATTTCTTCGAAATTTCCTGCTTGCTTCGCCCATCGCCAGAAAGTATCCATAAAGAAAAAATTCTAAAAGTAAATTGAAAACAAGAGGCCCAAGTGGGCCTTTATCGCTCCCCTGAGAACCATGTCACTTTTGCTGAATGACTGAATACATGCACATTGTAATGGTGATTGTTAGTGTGGTCCATCCTTAAAGTCATGTAAAAAAAAAATCCAAAAAAATATTTTGGCACAGAATCTATATGAAAGCATTATATTAATGGCATCAAGTGTGATTAATATAACAGCAAATTAGGTCTCAAAGACATGCTTTCAATGTGTTAGTTCAGGAAATAGTATGAAAATGTCCATTTCTGACAAAGTCCGAAAAGACATAAAAAATTTGACTTCAGAGTGGAACTAAAAACAGGAATACTTCTTAAGAGATCCCTCTAGATCATTCTGATGCCTTCGGTTTGTTGATATATGCTTGGACTCTGAAGAAGTAGTTTGTCAAAGAACCCTGTGACCTACTTTGCCCCGGGTGGCGACACTTGTTGACGGATCTTGATGAAAAACAACATTACTTGTAGGGAACCATTAGCATATCACACCTACCAAGTTTCTTTAAAATGCCCCAGCGGTTCTGAAGAAGAAGTTGAAAATACCCTCCCCCACCTCTTCCAATTCAATAAGAAAACAAGCAGATTCAGAGAATCGTGGTCCCCCGCTTGGGGTGTTTGACTCAGAAAAATCTGAGTCCTTTATGTAGCTCAAATATCTAGGTCATGGTCACGAGGTCAAAAATTTTTGTGTCAGTGTAAAGGTCTTGTCACAAGAAACTCACATGTGAAATATGAGAACTGTATCTCTTCTGGTTAAAAAGTTATAGCCAAGGTTAAAGATTTTGTGACACAGACAGACGGACGGACGGACGGACAGACAGATGAATGAGATTTAATGTCCCCCGCTTTAGAGTACTGCAAACGGTACAAAATATGCCTGTCATGAAAAATTTGTGAAGGTTATTTTATCACATTACTTGACCAAAAAGAACAACTTGCATATTTGATCTGCAACTGAGGACCAAAGATTATTAGAGAAACCAAACTTGAAATATCTTATCTATAATATCGCTAAAATCTCCAAGAAATATCTTGTTTTATCATGAAATTAAGTATTTGTTCATAGGCAACAGTTCCGCCGATGACGTTCTAAAAACGATACGTTTACGGCGTTAGCCAGGGTGTCTCACTTACGGGATATTTTTGTATATATAAATCAATCGATACATTTGACTAAATATTTATTACACTCAGATTGTAGATGGTAATTTTCTGTTTCCATCGATACCAAACATGTCGGAATCCGTCAAGAAACAAGCGAACTATGGAGGAGTTTGAGGGCCGAAAACTAAAAAAGGCCACATATAAAAGTACTGCACTCGATATCTGATGACGTCAAACCATTATTGAGCCTCCTTAAATAAAATCTATTAAATACCGGCAGTACTATTTTGTTTGCACGATAGATCATCTATTAATCTCCTGAAATGTATCACTTGTACAGTACTAACACGGTGGGTAATCTCGCAACGCAGAACAATTTATTTTTCAATATTTTTGCGCAAAATAGATAATTTATTACAAAAAGGGAAATGTGATGCAGTGTAACAACGCCCTAACTATGAGTTGTATCCAAAATAAGGTGGATATTATAGCTTTTTATAATGCACAAACACGATCGGCGTTCTACTTTCACTTTCATGTACACCAATCATGCCGATAGTTTTTCGGCTTTATAAAAGGATATTACCTCTCTTACTTTCGATAAAACTCGTATCTAAGGCATCCTTACACTGCATCACATTCCCCTTTTTGCGAAAAATAATTTGTAATACACGAAATTTTAGATAAACCTAGTGTTCTGCGTTGCGAGATTACCCACCGTGACTATTAAATGGGCGTGGAGGAATTAACCAATCAAATCTGTAACACAAGATATATGGCGACTTTGTTTACCATAGATACAAAAATAAAGCGGAGAAAATAATCACTATATAGGTTAATTGTTATATAATATGCATGTATGGAAAAAGTCAACATCTCAAAAATAAATTCAGAGTTATATATATTTGATTGCATATGTGCCTGAGTTATTTCGACGTACGAAAATAAGTACACAAAGCCAAACTAGCTTGTCTGTTTAAATCTAAAAGTTGATATTTTGACAGAATTCTTTCACACTTTCTATTCTAACGATAAATATAAAAAAGCAGAAAAAAAAAACCTGCAAAAGTGGGGTCCTGCCGGGGTTTGAACCACTACTCTTGGGTTCATTGGGCATGGAAAACCTACATTGTATCTATAAATGTTTTTCCGTAAAAATCCAAATGAGGATATCTTGATAAAATTCTTTCACTTGTAGGGAACCATGAGTACCTCATACCTACCAAGTTTCATGACAATCTAAGAAAAAAAGTAAGTTAGATATGATAAATATGCAGTAAATGAGTGTGTAAAATCATACACTTATTGAGTTATTTAAAGAAATAGTGCAAAAATTAGCATTTCTGACTAAGTCCGAAGAGACGTCAAAAAAGCGTCAAAAATTTGAGTTCGGAGTGGAACCAAAAATAACAACACTTCTTAAGACATCTCTCTAGATCATCCTGATGCTTTCGGTTTGTCGATACGTGCTTCCGTTCTGAAGAAGAAGTTTGTCAAAGGAGGGTACCCCCCGTGACCTACTTTTGCCTGTGGTGGCGCCACCTGTTGAGGGATCCGGACGAAAAACAACAACACTTGTAGGGGACCATTAGTACTTTATACCTACCAAGTTTCATCAAAATCCCTTTAGCCATTCTTGAGAAGAAGTCGAAAATGTGAAAAGTTTACGACAGACAGACGACAGACGACACACGACACACGACACACGACGGACGACGGACGCCGGACGGATCGCTATGACAATAGCTCACTAGAGCCTTTGGCTCAGGTGAGCTAATAAGGGAAGAAAAATTTTTGTTTGGGTCCCGCCAGGGTTTGGAGCCACTCCCCATGGGTCCATTGGGCATGGAAAACATACACTATACCTATGTACAATCTTAAAAAATATTCCTTAAAAATCCAAAAGTGGATATCTTGACAAAATTCTTTCACTTGAAGGGTACCATGCATGAGTACCTCATATCTACATAATGTCATGACAATCTGAAGAGTGGTTATAGAAAAGAAGCAGAAAATGTATGAAAATCACCCCCCCCCCCCCCCTTCCTTTTTACATAAGAAAAAAATTCATAAAAAATCAAAAAAATAAAATTTAAGCATAAAATTCATATCAAAGCAAATATTAAGTTAGATATGATAAATATGCAGTAAATGAGTGTGTAAAATCATACACTTATTGAGTTATTTAAAGAAATAGTGCAAAAATTAGCATTTCTGACTAAGTCCGAAGAGACGTCAAAAAAGCGTCAAAAATTTGAGTTCGGAGTGGAACCAAAAATAACAACACTTCTTAAGACATCTCTCTAGATCATCCTGATGCTTTCGGTTTGTCGATACGTGCTTCCGTTCTGAAGAAGAAGTTTGTCAAAGGAGGGTACCCCCCGTGACCTACTTTTGCCTGTGGTGGCGCCACCTGTTGAGGGATCCGGACGAAAAACAACAACACTTGTAGGGGACCATTAGTACTTTATACCTACCAAGTTTCATCAAAATCCCTTTAGCCATTCTTGAGAAGAAGTCGAAAATGTGAAAAGTTTACGACAGACAGACGACAGACGACAGACGACACACGACACACGACACACGACGGACGACGGACGCCGGACGGATCGCTATGACAATAGCTCACTAGAGCCTTTGGCTCAGGTGAGCTAAAAAATAACAGCCCTATCGACTCCCCCCCCCCCTTTCTTAAAATATTTTAAAAGTCTTCAAATCCCTCCTTAAAAACTCTGTATTCTCCTACGACAACAAAATTAAGTCGGTGTTCAGAAAGGTATTGTTTCAAGGAATATTAATGTGTAATATAAAAGCTCTTTCAATTGGCAACAATATCTATGTCTAATTATAGTTTTAAAGACACTGTTTTACACATGTCTATGGCAGATACAGTGGCAAATGGACAAAATAGGTTATCATCAGACCAGTAATTTATTTGCGAATCTTCCAGATTTGTGCATTTATATATTTTGCGTATGCAGGGTTTTGTTTTAAGTACCTTAGTAAAATATTTATACAAGAAAATTGTGGAATTTTAATGAAAATTCATTACATAAATAGGACGCGTCTAAAAATAGATTTGATGACGTCACTGGTACACTAAAAGCCATCAAATATTCTTTGAAAAAAAGATTCTTTGATTTCATGCGAATTTTGCCCAAAAGAAAGTTTTTGCTTGTTTATTTCATTTGAATTACACACTTTTAAAGTCCCAAAAAGGCATCAAGTAAGATAAACGCAATTTGACCCCTATGACCTTTGACCTATAAATAAACAATGAAGGCACCCCAAAATATTTTGACGACATCTCAATTTTGAAAGTTGAGACTCTCTAGTTTCATTTGGTATACAATTTAGCCTTGCACTAAGAATGGAAATTAAATCTTATTTTTTAGGCTCTTCGTCACCCGACTATTACACAAGCACCTTTCATTTGGCAATGTGAAGGATGCATTATTGCTATTTTATTTGATAAAATGATCAATCTTTGTGATTCTGGTGTTTCCATGTATCAGAAAGCACAGCTCAAGTCCGTGATCACATAATTAGGACATTCTACTCTTGCAACAAAAAGTCTCACTACTCTCTCCAAAAATCTTACACCTTAAACAATAAAAAAATAAGTAAGAAATACATGCATTTTGATTGTTTGTTATCTTTCTTGCACTGTATAAACATAATAGAAAAGATTTTAATGTTGATTGATTGATCAGAGGAAATTCCGAAACTATCCCCTAGTGTTTCTATAGAATTGAAGATAAAATCCTGGGTCAGGTCCCAAATAAAATATGAGAAAAACTAAATTTCAGACTCATCTATGATAATATTGTAAAATGGCAATAAAGGAAGATTTTGGTAGAAGTTTTCCTGGGTTGAAATATTTTTGTATGAGTTGGCTTTTACAAATGAATTTTTTTTAGTATTTTATTTTATTTTTTTTTTAAATTTGATTAACACATAGTAGATATGTCTATAAGGCATCTCTTGTTATATTATCTTCAATTAAAACATGTGTCACTTGCTTTAATGTAAACATTATGAAAATTTTATCAAACCACACAGTTTTACATCCCATTGGGGGTGGTACTCCAAGCAGTGGAGGAATTTATAAGAAGAAAGAAAGATGTAAGAGTTACCTCCCCCCTCTCCTCCTCCCCCCCCCCCCCCCCCCCCCCCCCCCAAAAAAAAAAACTTACACAAGCACAATATTCCTTTCATTTGGCAATGTGAAGGATGCATTACTGTTATTTCATTTGATAAAATGATCAATCTTTGTGATTCTGGTGTTCCCATTTAACAGTCTGTGATCACTTAGGACATTCTAGTTACCTCCCCCCTCTCCCCCCCCCCCCCCCCCCCCCAAAAAAAACTTACACAAGCACAATATTCCTTTCATTTGGCAATGTGAAGGATGCATTATTGCTATTTTATTTGACAAAATGACCAATCTTTGTGATTCTGGTGTTCCCATTTAACAGAAAGCACAGCTCAAGTCTGTGATCACTTAGGACATTCTACTCTTGCAACAAAAATTCTCACTACTCTCCCCAAAAATCTTACACCTTAAACATGTTAAACAAATAAAAAATAAGTGAGAAATACATGCATTTTGACTATTTGATATCTTTCTTGCACTGTATAAACACTATACAAAAGATTTTAATGTTGATTGATTGATCAGAGGAAATTCCGAAACTATCCCCTAGCGTTTCTATAGAATTGAAGATAAAATCCTGGGTCAGGTCCCAAATAAAATATGAGAAAAACTAAATTACAGACTCATCTATGATAATATTGTAAAATGGCAATATCTTTGTTTATTTATAGTTTCTGTCACTTATATACTCTAAATGCATGTAGATAGGGTAAGAGAAAATAGCCATATACCCATTTTCCAGAATCCTAGGGAACAGGGACTCAAGTGAAATACTGTAATGACATCTAAACTGCAAACCGATAATATTTTGGAATAAATCAATTAATTATTATCCATAAATTCTGGGAAATTAGCTATCATGAGATCACATGTAGTTTAATAGAGAGAAAACAACCACACCCATTTTCTAAGACCCTTGGGGTCAGAGACTCAAACAAAATATCAGGTGAACAACGAGATTACAGACCCATCATATTGCATAAAGAATTTAGTCTCCATTATTTATAGTGTCAGCGCTGTAAGCATTAGATTATATGGAAATGGCCACACCCTTTTCTAAGACCCTGGGGGTCATTGGCTCAAACAAAATATCAGGTGCACAACTAGACTACAGACCCATCATATTGCAAAAAGAATTATGTCTCTATCATTTATAGTGATAGAAGAGCTGTCCGGACAAAATTACATAGAATTTAATGACCACGCCCATTTTCTAAGACCCTGGGAGTCAGGGACTGAAACTAAATGTCAGGTGCACAACTAGACCATGGACCAAGTAAAATACAAAAAGAATTAAGTTTCTATCCCTGACAGTTTCAGAGGAGTTGTCCGGACAAGAATTGTTTACGGACAGACGGACAGACAGACAGACGGACAGACGGACAGACGGACGGACGCCGGACGAAGGGTGATCGCATAAGCTCGACTGGTCTGAGACCAGTAGAGCTAAAAATAAGACAATTCTATTAATTTCCTCCCTACACTTTGCTATGAATTAAAAAAAGTTGAAACCCAGATGTACAATAGACCACTGTTCTTTTGGTACAATATCTCTAGCATATATTAGACTTGAGAAGAGGAAATATGTTCCTGTTCTGTTAACAAGTTTGAAAATACGACTAAAATTTGATGTTATCCAAACTACACTTCATACAAGCATTTTCATAAATTTCTGCTAAAGTAAAAATCTTGTCAAATTCTCCTTGAAATATTGTTGGTATTTCAACAAATATATAATTTTGCACTCAACAATAAAGATTTACAACTCATTCCTTGACAAAGGGTCAAACAAATGTCTCTGAAAAAGTAACAAATTTATTGAAAACAACGGTTATTCTATATCCTGGGGAGAAAAGGGAGAGGGCACATGGATTTTCCCCTATTAATGACTTAAAAAGATTATAAATGACAGAAAGCTTGAAAGATGCTGATGAAAATAGCAACCTTCCATGTCACAATTATAAACAACTTGTGACGTATCATAACCATAGATGGCAGTCTCTTCATATAAATTGGGGTTTTTTGGATGGTATCAAAAAATGTCTCTCACAAATACATGCAAGAGTTGCAAAATTTCCCAAAATAATGGTTGCAAGTACTAAATGTATAAAACGTAAGATTTGTTGAGATACCTTTTTCGCACATAATAAACCAAGAAAATGTATGTAAAAACATTAAATTTTGAGTAAACTAAAATCTGAGATTATTTATGACAAAAACTTCATTGTATTTAAAGTAACTTGACCTGAGATTGTTTTCAAATATCTTTGTTCATCCCGTTACATTTAAACGTCCTACTTAAAGCTATACCAAAGCATTGATAGAAAAAAAAACAGAGAAGCAAGGTGAAGCTGAAAAGCATACAAATCTCCGTCGTCTGAAACCCAGAGCCTATTGCCCTACGATTACTGGTATAGGCCCAGTCTTCATGAAAACTCGCTAGCCCAACCCCTAAGGCTAGCAGAAATTTTGCTGGGCTTGTAGAATTTCACTAATAAACTATACAAATATGTAGTAAAAATCGTCTTTGGACTAGTGCTTGAAAAAGTTTTCCTGAAGACTGTACGCCGTGGGTGCAATTATCTTATGTAGTGTAACGGAGAAGATGCAGTTGGTTTCCGACGATGACAAATCTCATGTAAACTTATTTTAGTGGGATTCATCTTTTCGCAGACTTTGGGCTATTAAGATTGTGCTAATTCAAGAATATGTTAAATTCTTCATAAGTAATACATGTAGATAATCATGAAAAATAAGTTGAGTGCCCCATTTCATGGATACATTATTATGTCAATTTGTCATGTTTCCACTAAAATTTGGTTGCTCTAAAATAAGCAAACATACAGTACCTATAAATAAGTATTTAGAATCAAAAGCAAGCACTAACTGAAACAAAAAAAAAATAAAAAAAAATTTGGTATATGATCAAAGTAAAGCACTTCCTTGCAGGTCTTCCAAATGCAAGACATATTTTTTTTTCTTGAATAACGACTACATGTATATAATACTGATATTTTGAACACAACATGTCTATTGAGTGATGTGTAGCATTCGCATTACAACAAGGAATAACAATAGAGTTGTCAGTAATAAACCACGTACAAACTCCTGTACAACATCATTTTACTTAATTCTAAGCATAAATGCACGTCACTGGTGGTCTGAAAACTATTTCTAATCCGAAAGATTTCATTCCTGGCAAGAATTTTGAAATCTAGTATGGCTATGAAGTAAACATTATTTATAGGAGTTTCATCAAAACTACTGTAAAAATGTGCTTATTTTCGCTGGTAGAAATTTTCGAGAAATGACCAACGCATCAGTACACAGGGGTAATTTTAGCAAAAATCAGGAGTTTTATACAGGGTGTAATTTTCATGCGGGGGAGGGGGGGGGGAGTATTTTCGCAATAATTGATCCCCATACAAAAATTTCCCAATTTACAGTATATCAACCATTTACCTTTTTTGCCAAAGTTGGAGAACACGAAACGGTAAGGTTTTAACTTAACACATGTGTTCTATTTCATTGTTCACATGAGATTTTGTTTTCAATCAATGGGATTGTGCTTCTAGACAAAGCACTTAAAACTGCCTGTGTATCTCAATCGTCAATTTGAGAAGTTTCTACTTTCAAATGTACATACACGTAAGTGTACATTGAAGAAGTGTTTTACAGACAATAAGCAATGTTATAATGAGGTACACACGTACCAACACATACTAGATACCCTGGCAAGTACGATATCAATGGAAAAAATATGGACTAATTTGCTACATTGCACACAGCAAGCATACATACATGTAGAATACATCAGTGGAATGGAAAAATTAAAGTACCGCAAAATTTTGCCCAAATTCATACGACATATTGCTTCCAAACAACATTTATGAAACAACTTTGTTTCATGAAACGTGGATAAAATTTGAAAATTGTACAAAATTAGTAACGCAAAGGAAAAATCTTGATATTCAAACAAATGTATTCACTTTGTGTTCACTGTCACATTCACATTCTTGTGAATAAAGCTCTGTTATGCTGGAAGCACTAACCCTTGTTTTGATTCCAGTCCTGAGGTTTTCTAAGGCAATTTTCATGATCAATTTTTAATCCTTTCTGATTTATTAAGAAATCCCTTTGTATATTTCATTGTTTTTGTAAAGACTTCTGTTTCATTCACAAATAAGTGAATATTATCTCAGAACATTTCGAGTTAGAAACACAACATGCAAAATTCAAAAACATCTACATGTACATACATTTTGCTTTGATCTAACTTTGTTACACTTGCACAGAACGGACAACAAAAGAAAGATTCCATAACATGTAACACGAGGTAAAATGTATGTTAACATGTACATTGTAAATGGAATAACGTTTAAAAATGGATTTTAATCGAGTTTTTGATTTCAGTATATGGGCCCGGCACCATAAACTAAGAATTGACTTAAGTCAAATTCTCAAAATACGATATATAACAAATCAGTGAGAATTTGAAATATTGAGTCCATCCATTCAATTCTACTCAGAAAAGAGGAAAACATTTTGAATAATTTTAAGTCATCACTAATATTATAATGAGACAAAAGAATATTGAAATTTAGACTTAAGTCAATTCTCAGTTTATAGTGCCGAGCCCTGATCTTTCATAGAATCATTCAAAATCCCTATAAAAATGAAAGGTATTAATTATGACTTTTCCTCACATCAAAACCACAAATAAGAGATTGACTAAAGATCTCTGTATCAAAGATGAAGTCATTTGAGCTTTACAAAAGTTTGAAATATGCATTCAATATTCTGAAGACACCCTTCATAATTGGTATACATGTATAATCACATCATGCATGTACATCTGTATAACTTTAAGGAATTTTATATATCACAACGAGCAAGAAAAAAAAAAGTTCTACATCATACCTGACACTAAAGAGCACCATAGATATTCAAATTCTAAAAATATTCACTGACGATCACTCTTGATCGCTTTCTCCATCACTGGAGAAGTTTTGACCCTGAAGCCCAGTAGATGGCGCTGTGGCCATATGTGAGATCTGTCGATAGTGGTCCAGCCACTCGTCAACCATTTGTTTGACCATCGTGGGCCGCTTTCCTAACTTCTGTAGAGCCACCAGACAGCCACCTTTGGTAACTACACAATCCAACCATTCCTGAAGTAAACTTTCCTCTCTCCCAACCTAGTTCAATGGAAAATTAAATGATGCTAATATCTTGTATATGTTCAAAGGACCATGTATGGTTTCTTTTGAAATTGGCCACCTAAAATCAACTTCTCTGAAATTAAATGCTGTTATCAATCTTCGAAAGAGAAATATCTATATCTTGCACTTTCTAAGACATTGTAAAATTTTGCATGAATATCATGAAAATCAGTTAATTTGCCAATTTTTCACGAAAAATAGTCAAAATTTCTATTATTTTCACTGAGATAACATAGGGCGGGATAATGAACAACATTTTTCTTTTGCAAGCACTTAAAGACATGCATAAGTAACAACATATCAAAATGTTAAAGTTGTTAAGAAGCCCAATTGATGTTAACATTCAGGAAAATTGTTGAAAATGAGCCCCAAAATGACATTTTTCATTAAAGGGGTAGGTTCACAAACTACCAAAATCGGCCCTGAATTTTTGCGAAAAATAATTTTATGAAAATTATGATTCAGCATCTCTTATATTTATCTAAAATACCTGCCGAAATAGAAAGTAAATATTTTTCATTATCAAAACGTCTCCTTTGCTCTACATGACGGAAAATGAAGGAAAATCGCCATATTTTCTGCATTAATCTTTATAATTAGTATAGGCGCCAACCCTCACCCAACATAAATTTTATGTAGATCGAAAGATAAATTGCAAATTTAACTTTTTATATGAAAATTATTTTGGGTGAGAGCTGGCGCCCTACTGATTTTCATAAATTCCGACCAGAATTACATGTATGCCCATTTCTTACAATTTTTCAGCATTTTACGACTTAAAGCTGATTTTGAAGCCATATATTTCGGTGTATTGCACGTAAATTAAAATATTTATTTGGTATTTCAAACAACCATACATTTAACTTCCTTGATACGGACTACAATTGAAATCTAAAACATTCTAAAATTAGGGTCGATTTTCTACCGAACCTGCTCCTTTGGCTAAAGATACCACTTTTAAAGCCAAAATTCTAAGAAACTGGAAAGGAAGTGAAAAATTTTGTATCATTCCTTAATTAAGTAACCTACTTTGTTGAACAAATTTTTGTAGAAATTCATTACCTCTTGAAACTTAAGGATTTTGCCTAGAAAGGGGACCACTTTACTATATAAACCATATATAACCCTTTCTTGTAGACTTTTGTCATTCATGCACTGATCTATGGGTCATACATGTATGTATTCAGAAAACAAAACTTTCAAATTGTGTGTCATGAATTGATTGTTACTACTCATCCTTACCAGAAGAATACCCTTAATGACATGATATATGGCAGACAGAATACTGTAAATTGGTTTTTATTCCTCAGATACCAATTTTTGTCATTTTCGTCAGTGCCTTCCTTGACGAAATTACATTCCGACGAATATATGTACTCCTGATAAAAATAAATTGTAGTAAGTAACCAGAAGTCTCTGATGAGACTGAAGCTCTCCTGGTTGTTTGCTTAAATTAATCTCATTTTCCAAAACCCTGAGATCAGGGGCTCAAAAAAATACAAGACCAGAGAATGATTATATAATGGAAAAAGAATTAACTCTCTATCAATTATACTTTCTGAGAATTGGTGTTCAAAAGATTACATGATAGAGATATACATGCATAGACGAAAATTACCACACCCATTTTCCATGAACCTGGGGGTCAGGGGCTCAAACAATAAAAGGTGCACATCTAGACCACTGACTGAGAATAATGCAAAAACAATTATCTTTCTATCAATTATACTTCCTGAGAATTGGTGCTCACAAGATTACATAGAGTTATATAGGAGAAAATGACTACACCCCTTTTCCAAGATCCTGGGGGTCAGGGGCTCAAACAAAATATCAGGTGCACATCTAGACCACAGACTGAGAATAATGCTTAAAGAATTATCTTTGTATCAATTATACTTTCTGAGAATTGGTGCTCACAAGTATAGGAGAAAATGACCACACCCATTTCCAAGACCCTGGGGGTCAAGGGCTCAAACAAAATATCAGGTGCACATTTAGACCACAGACTGAGAACAAAGAAAAGCAAAAACAATTTTCTTTCTATCAATTATACTTTCTGAGAATTGGTGCTCACAAGATTACATAAAGTTATATAGGAGAAAATGACCACACCCATTTTCCAAGACCCTGGGGATAAGGGGCTCAAACAAAATATCAGGTGCACAACTAGACCACAGACTGAGAATAAAGCAAAAACAATTATCTTTCTATCAATTATACTTTCTGAGAATTGGTGCTCACAAGATTACATAGAGTTATATAGGAGAAAATGACCACACCTATTTTCCAAGACCCTGAGGGTCAGGGGCTCAAACAAAATATCTGGTGCACAACTAGACCACAGGCCCATTATAATGCAAAAAGAATTTATTATGTACTATTCACAGATTCAGAGGACTCGCGCTCACAAGAAAAGTTTAACGGACAGACAGACAGACTGACAGAGGGACTGACGCCGGACACAGGGCGATCCCATAAGCTTCACTGGTCTTTGACCAGTAGAGCTAAAAATTGAATCAGTCTCTTTGTAAACTTAACCGGGAACACTGCAGTGGAGGAAGGAAGAAGCTGAATGTTTTAAGACATTGTTAAATAGTATTAAATATTACGACACGCAAATGGCAAATCAATGAAAACTGAATACGAACACAAAGTCGCATATAATGTACTTCTAATTACTAAATGATATGTTTTTTCAGCAAAGTAGGTGATATATCTGTCTCTAATTGTTTGTTTACCGATAATTACTAAACAAACAATGAAAAAGACACATACGGTGGATTTGACGATCTAAATATTAAGTAGGGATTTGAACAGATGAATTTACATTTAAGGGACCGTTGGATGACGAATTTACGTACTGACGAAATTGTCATTTTTAACGAAATGAAGAAAATTGGTACTGACGAAAATAAAGCAATTTACAGTATGTCCCTCAAAAGAGGATAAAATATAATTTTGAGTTTACAAAAAATATGCAATAAAAAGGATCTTGACAATAAAGCACAAGTACCTCTGATGCAGTTAGGAAAGGTATCGGTAAAAGTTTCCCCTCGTAATCCACTAGCGGAAGATAAACCACCTGGTCATCCTCGTTCGTCTCCAGTGGAGCTCCCGCCCCGGCTCCTATGTCCGTGTCCATCTCCTGTGCGATCAGGGCGGAGAAATGACCCCGTGTGTAAGCTAATGCTATCGGAGACTTCCAGCAAAATCCCTGCTCCCATAGTAAAGGCAAGTATACACCTTTATTAATAGAAAGGACAGTAATTAAAGAATTTCAAGGCATACATGTACATACTGCGTTACTTGTTGCATCATCTAATAAAAGTTCTTTGATAATTGTGCTTATCAATGATATCAATTACATGTAATATAAGTTCAGTGATTTTTGTGCACATTTTGATTATCTCGTGTTAGAGTTGGTAAATGTTGCAACTTTCATATTGATAATATTATTTCCTAAAAACAATAAAGCCTACGCTCACGCAGCAAGATACGCCCGTTGGGATTTTTTTCACAACACCAAAATATCTAAGTCCCATAACTCCATAAGAACAAATCGGATGACCCTGAAAATCGAAAGGCGGCTTCCTCTTCAAAGTCTGATCACAATGTACAAATATCATGAAAATCTGTTGACGCATATTCAAGTTATTGCGTACCATGCACCTATATTTTGCCCTAAGCTTAACATGTATGTGCATATAACCCCCCCTCCCCCCCATTACACATAATTTCTGGATAATGTGACAAAAAATTTAAGAATCTGTTATATATGTGAAAGAACATCCTTTCTTCTTGAAGTATACAAAATTTCAAAACATTTTGACCAGAAATAGATTTTTAAAGAATTTTTAACTATTTTAGTAAATTTTTACATTGTATCTAAAATATATAAGTCCCATAACTCCGTAACGACAAATCCGATGAACCTGAAAATCAAAAGGCGGCTTCTTCTTCAAAGTCTAATCACAATGTAGAAATATCATGTAAATTTGTTGATGCATATTCAAGTTATTGTGTTCCATGCGCCTATATTTTGCCCTTAGCTTAACATGTTTGTGCATATAACCCACCCACCCCCCCCCCACCCCCCATAACAAATATCTCAGTTATGCGACCAAAAAATTACAAACCCGTTACATATGTCAAAGAGCATCCTTTCTACCTTAAGTGTACAAAATTTAAAAACATTTCGATCAAAAATAGATTTTTAAATAATTTTTAACTATTTTAGTATATTTTCACTGTATTTTAAAATATCTAAGTCCCATAACTCTGTAACGACAAATCGAATGAACCTGAAAATTGAAAGGCAGCTTCCTCTTCACAATCCAAAGATAATGTATGAATATCATGAAAATCTGTTGACACATATTCAAGTTATTGCGTTCCATGCGCCTATATTTTGCCCTTAGCTTGACATGTATGTGCATATAACCCACCCCCCTTCCCATTACAAATATCTCGGTTTTGCGACAAAAGAATTAAACATAGGTAATCACAGATTACAAAGCTCACCTCGTGACAGCAAAATTCAATTCAAACATATTTCTTAGTACATGTATATTGGCTTTTAAAGGCAAAACCACTCAAGCAGAAAAAGTAGGTCAAGGTCATTTTATGAAAGTTTGATCAAAGGTACATCCAATATGCAAGTTTGGTACATGTAGCAGTTATACTTTGCTCAATATTGGCTTTATAGAGCAAAATCACTCAAGCGGAAAAAGTAGGTCAAGATCATTTTATGAAAGATTGATCAAAGATACATCCAATATGCAAGTTTGGTACATGTATCACTTATACTTTGCTCAATATTGGCTTTTAAAGGCAAAATCACTCAAGCGGAAAAAGTAGGTCGAGGTCATTTTATGAAAGATTGATCAAAGATACATCCAATTTGCAAGTTTGGTACATGTATCACTTATACTTTGCTCAATATTGGCTTTTAAAGGCAAAATCACTCAAGCGGAAAAAGTAGGTCGAGGTCATTTTATGAAAGTTTGATCAAAGATACATCTAATATGCAAGTTTGGAACATCTAGCACTTATACTTTGCTCAATATTGGCTTTTAAAGGCAAAATCACTCAAGCGGAAAAAGTAGGTCAAGGTCACTTTATGAAAGTTTGATCAAAGATACATCCAATATGCAAGTTTGGTACATGTAGCACTTATACTTTGCTCAATATTGGCTTTTAAAAGCGAAATCACTCAAGTGGAAAAAGTAGGTCAGATGCTGCATCCGATGCATGGGTCCATCTCGGCATCCAAAGATGAATCACTTGTGCAAGTTTGGTTACTGTAGCATTAGTACTTTGTTAGATACTGAGCTACCCCAAACTTCTTATCCAAATCACTCAAGCGTAAAATGTAGGTCAGATGCTGCATCCGGTGCATGGGTTCACCTCAGCATCCAAAGATGAATCACTTATGCAAGTTTGGTTACTGTAGCATCAGTACTTTGTCAGATACTGAGCTACCCCAAACTTCTTAACCAAGTCACTCAAGCGGAAAATGTAGGTCAGATGCTGCATACGATGCATGGGTTCACCTCAGCATCCAAAGATGAATCACTTGTGCCAGTTTGGTTACTATAGCATTAGTACTTTGTCAGATACTGAGCTACCCCAAACTTCTTAACCAAGTCACTCAAGCGGAAAATGTAGGTCAGATGCTGCATCCCATGCATGGGTTCACCTCAGGATCCAAAGATGAATCACTTGTGCAAGTTTGGTTACTGTAGCATCAGTACTTTGTCAGATACTGAGCTACCCCAAACTTCTTAACCAAGTCACTCAAGCGGAAAATGTAGGTCAGATGCTGCATACGATGCATGGGTTCACCTCAGCATCTAAAGATGAATCACTTGTGCCAGTTAGGTTACGGTAGCATTAGTACTTTGTCAGATACTGAGCTACCCCAAACTTCTTAACCAAGTCACTCAAGCGGAAAATGTAGGTCAGATGCTGCATCCGATGCATGGGTTCACCTATGCATCCAAAGATGAATCACTTGTGCCAGTTTGGTTACTGTAGCATTAGTACTTTGTCAGATACTGAGCTACCCCAAACTTCTTAACCGGACGCGGACGTGGACACGGACGCGGACACGGACGCGGACGCGGACGCGGACGCGTGGGGTTATAGCATAAGCTCACTCAACTTCGTCGAGGTGAGCTAAAAACCCGTTACATATGTCAAAGAACATCCTTTCTACTTGAAGAATACAAAATTTAAAAACATTTCGATCAAAAATAGATTTTTAAATAATTTTTAACTATTTTAGTATATTTTCACTGTATTTTAAAATATCTAAGTCCCATAACTCTGTAACGACAAATCGAATGAACCTGAAAATCGAAAGGCTGCTTCCTCTCCACAGTCCAAACATGATGTATGAATATCATGAAAATCTTTTGACGCATATTCAAGTTATTGCGTTCCATGCACCTATATTTTGCCCTTAGCTTAACATGTACGTGTATGTGCATATAACCCCCCCCTTCCCATTACACACAATATCTCAATTATGCGACAAAAGAATTAAAAACCCGTTACATATGTCAAAGAACATCCTTTCTACTTGAAGTATACAAAATTTCAAAACGTTTCGACCAGAAATAGATTTTTAAATAATTTTCAACTATTTTAGTATATTTTCACTGTATTTTAAAAATCTAAGTCCCATAACTCTGTAACGACAAATCAGATGAACCTGAAAATCGAAAGGCGGTTTCCTCTCCACAGTCCAATCATAATGTATGAATTTCGTGAAAATCCGTTGACGCATAATCAAGTTATTGCGTTCCATAGGCGGACGGACGGACAGACGGACGGACAGACGGACTTCGCCATACCATAATACGACCCGTCAAATGACAGGCGTATAAAAATTCATGAAAGATTGATGAGATTCATGAAAAACTTTTTTTGTATTGCAATTCAAGAAATACATATACATGTATATGGGAATTCATCCATATTGTTTGATTCAATCTAAAACTTCCGCATACCTTGAAATCTAACAAATCCCAAAGTTTCTCCTCTAAAGCTTTTGAAATACTTTACTCCATATACAATTATAGGCCTACGTAGAATATGAGCCAAGGCAAAAATGTGAGTCTGTTCTAATGAAGCACCTACAAACAAAAAGAAATTTATACGTTAGCATTCAAAATTTATACATGACTGATACTATGTCAGACAACCCCCTCCCCTTCATTAGGACTTCATAATCAAATGGTCAATTATTGCGCTACTCTGCATGTAGTGGGTGGGGCGTTGATTACACACACCAATTACTCTGGATTCTCCCCACAAGAACAATGCCTACAAGTTGTCTGTCACCCATTTGACTCAGGGGGTTTTCCTCCGGGCGCTCCGGTTTCCTCCTACACTCTTTCTTATCAGATACTAATTATCAACTTTTATGAGTTAGTATCAGTATAGAATGAAATGCTAGTGTATTATATTTTTGTTAATACACATCTCACAATCTGTATGTTAAAAAATGCAATGATCACTGTGCGATATAAGTCCCCTACCGGCGGCATAAATTTATGACTTGCATCTCTGTTCATCAGTTCATCTTCTTCAACAACAGCCAAGAAAGGTCTGGGAAACTGAACTCACGAAATTTGCTAAGTCCAAGGGCCATAACTCTTGTGAAAATTAGTCAATCTAAATTAAACTCAAATCTGCATCACACTATAATGTATTCACATACAAAAAATCAGCTCATTATCTGCAATAACAGGCATGAAAAAGTCCGGAAAACTGAAAATTTCATGAAATTTGCTAAGTCCAAGGGCCATAACTCTTGTAAAAATAGGCCAATGGAAACCAAACTCAAACTTGGTCTGTATCACACTGAGATGTATTCATTCACCATAAATCAGTGCATTATTTGCAATAGAACCAAAGAAAAGTCCGGAAAACTGAAATTTTCATAAAATTTGCTAAGTCCAAGGGCCATAACTCTTGTAGAAATAGGTAAATCTAAAGCAAACTCAAACTTCATCTGTATCCCACTGAGATATATCCACATACCAAAAATTAGTTCAATTTATCCGACAACAGTGGAAAAAAGTCAGGAAAACTGAAACTTTCATAAAATTTGCTAGGTCCAAGGGCCATAACTCTTGTAAAATTAGGTCAATCAAAAGCAAACTCAAACTTGATCTGTATCACATTGAGATATATCCACATATTAAAAATGAGTTCAATATATCCAACAACATTGGAAAAAAGTCCGGAAAACCGAAATTTTCATAAAATTTGCTATGTCCAAGGGCCATAACTCTTGTAAAATTAGGTCAATCAAAAGCAAACTCAAACTTGATCTGTATCACATTGAGATATATCCACATACCAAAAATGAGTTCAATATATGCAACAACAGCGGAAAAAAGTCCGGAAAACTGAAACTTTCATAAAATTTGCTAAGTCCAAGGGCCATAACTCTTGTAAAATTAGGTCAATCGAAAGCAAACTCAAACTTGATCTGTATCACATTGAGATATATCCACATACCAAAAATGAGTTCAATATATGCAACAACAGCGAAAAAAAGTCCGGAAAACTGAAAATGGGACAGACGGACAGACGGACGGACAGACAGACAGACGGACAGACAGACCGAGAGGAAACTAAGAGTCCCCTTCGGCGTTGCCGGTAGGGGACTAATTACCCTTAATATATTCATATTTAAAGTCAATGGGTGGCGTTCCCTTATCAATTTATATATAATTTCAGTGGATAGAAACTTCTGTGCATTTTATTAATATTAATTTTCTTCTTTTTTTTTTTTTTTTTCTGATTGTGTGCTAGCGTAAGTGAGAATGTGTAAGTGTCATTTTATATCTATGGTTGTCTTGACTTTCTAAAGGGTTCATTTTGTCTTCACGTCTTTTATTTTGTATTAGTCTGAATCTTCCTGACGCTTTGCTCCGCTTACTCTAGCGAAGTGGGGCGTCTGGATGATTCGGACTAATTCGGTACTGGTTGGGCAACAACTCCCCCCTTTATTTATTTATTAATTAATTTATTTATTTATTTATCTGTTTAATTTGTTTATTTATCTATTGAATTTGTTTATCTATTTCTTTATCTATCTATTTCTTTTGTTTATCTATTTATTTAATTAATGAATTATTTATTTATCTATATTTTATCCCCTTCCCCTTTATAAATATTTATATATATATAGGAATTTCTTTTTTTTTTTTTTTTTTTAATTTATTTATTTCATTTATTTGTTTATTGTTTCGTTTATTGAGTTATTTATTTATTTGTTCTATTATCGTTTTTCTATATATTTGGATCTAGTATAGTTTTCATATTCATAGCTCATACATGTATCTTGTCACTTAATTTGATATGACTTACTAGTTTTGTAGATGTTAGAAAGGACGACGGTGGGGGACGTGCCAGTCTCTAACCTTCTGAATTTCTATTTGTTAATCATAAATCTTATAATTTTATTAACGGTACAACTTAAATGAACTCTTTTCTAACTTATTTACGTTCGATAACGGTACGCAGTTTTAGCGGTTTTATGTAACGTCGTTTTGGCGCTTTACGCATTGTTGATTGTTATGTGTGACGTCATACCTTGTTCATCATGTTCATTTTACGCTGGGCTTTGTTTACCAGCAGTTATGGATATTACGTAGAATTCTTTTGTATTCGAGCTTTTCCACTTGATAAAGGCCGAGTGGCCGAAAATTTGTGGATATAGAGTGTTCATTGTTATTTATTCTATTACAAATGTATTAATAAAGATGGTCATTTGTATTACTGTACTGTAAGGTTTGTTTTACTTCAACTTACCAGGTTTGCTAGCCAAGCTAAGTAGCTCTGCCCAATCACTCTGCCACTGGGTCTCGTCCAGCGAGAAATGCAGCATATCAGCATGCATAGATTCATATTCCTTCCATCGTGGGTAGAATCTAAACAAATCCATAAGGACTTTGATGAAACCTTTGATATGTTTATAAAAGCCATACAATATTATCTGAACCATGATAATTTTGACTACAATATCATTTGAAGAGTTTCTTTATCATGAAAATAGAATACTTGCTTATTTTCATAAACTGATAAAGAATGACAAAAAGAGCTTTAGACATCCTTAATGGGAACCTTTTACGACTTATTTATTCTTGCATCACCACAAATCTACATTGTACAACTTAATCAGTGAGGTTATGTAATGAAAAATTTACACATTTTGAGCATGAACATATTAATAAAGAATGGAAAATAGTCTATGGACTCACGTCATAGCACCATCATTAATACTTTCAGATAGAGCATGTCTTAACGTGTTATCGGAATCAAATATGGCCCATGTAGCTTGAAGTACAGAATCCAGGAGACAGTCCCCAGCAGTTCTGTTCCACAGTGCGTAAAGTCTACTCCCGAGACGGTCCCTCAGCTCATGGCTCCAGTTGATAACCAGCTCTTCTTCAAGTTCTACATTGTACAAGCAAATTAACATATAGATAAGTTTCACTTATTGACCCTTTTGGCGATGTTTTGTTATCTGATGGGCATTGCATCCTCAAAAGGGTTGATAAGTCGAACTACATACAGATTAATTCCAGCTTTCTTAGAATTTATACACCAAAAAATCATTCCAAAGAATGCATGTGGCGTCTGCGAAACATAGAAACACTCAGGAATCACTTTTATAGGGTGTGGCATCCAAGTGTGACAGACAGACGGACAGAGTGATCCCTAAGTGTAGCTATGCTTCGCAGGCGACACAAAAATTCAAATTCTCAAAATGACAGTCTTCTGAAATAAAAATTCTCATTCCTATTTCGTCTTTACTAGAACATGTAAATGAATCATCATGCATGAAATATACAAAACCTTTTGGCAATCATTTTAGTTCATTCAAAATAAAGTCAATCAGAAATTCTTTCTGGAGTGCAAAAAAATACTTTGTTTTTATCATATGAAGAATTCTGTATACATCATACCCTTTTGAACATCTTTATCTGATATCTCATCTAACAGCTGTGACTGGACACTGAGAGGCAAGTCTGATACACCTGTAAAAGATTAATTAATATTCTTGACTCTTTATGTTCAAACTACAGATTGCTTCTACATATAGTTCTTGAACTTCGAAGAAAGTTTCATTTCTGTCACTTTGAGCATTCATGTTTGATTTTATGAATACATTTATCTTGGAGGTACATGGTTTAATCTTGGTTTCAGCTATAAAAATGATGAACAAATCAATTTAAAGAGTAATATAGAGAAATTACATTACCTGCTGGTAAAGCAAAGGTAACACAGTCTGATAGAAACTGGCAAGCAAATTCTCCCTTTCCACCTTTTCTCTGTCTGAAAATGGATGAGATTTCCCGGCGTATCTCTGCAGCTAGATCAGGAGTGATATGTGATGGTAAACGCTTCAGTCCCTTCGCATTAGACTCTGTACTTGTCAACAGTACTGCCAGCATGTCATCACGCTTAAATCTGATGGCAAGGTGTACGATTGTGTAGCCAACCTCAAAAGCGCTAGGTCTGTTGAGAAGAGTTACCTCCTCTTGAGTAAGCTGCCGGGCAGGGTCACCACCAGATGCGATAAAGGCCTCTATGGCTCCAATGTCTCCCACAACCACGCCTAGACAGGCATTCAACCACAACCAATCATCTTCACGCATACCTTTTCTTATCTCTTTTAAACGCTTTTCGGTGGCTTGATTCTCCTCATTGTTAAAAGCGGTGGGGAAGTCTCTTTGATCTATTAATCCTGCGCCTCCAGAGGCTAAAAACTCTAAGGAAGGGCTCTGCTTAATTTCAGTTGGTGACGTAGACGTAGAGGCAATGATTTCCGGAGAGCCCCTGCCTTTGTATGTACCACACATGATACACTTGGTAGCCCTCGGCCAGTTCTCATACGTGCAAGCTTTACATGTCCATTTGACTTTAGATGCCATGCATGTTAAGGTTTTATTAATATCATTATTTGATGCTGATTTTGCTGCCTTTGGAGATCCTGGGAGTGTCTGTCTAGTAGTAGTTGCTCCCCCTGATATTTTTTCCCCTGAAAGTTCTATAGACATTTCACTATGATGCTTAGCCTTCATGGGCTGCTTTGGCGATCCGTTTCCAGATGAAAGCTTTTTCTTTGTTGTATGACACTGACTACATCTATTGACTCGAGACAAATTCAGATATGTACAGCTTGGGCAGGGCCATTTATTGCTTGCCTCGTTGTTGCTACTCGAACAAATGACCCCACCACTACTGCTGCTGGTGCTGCTGCTAGCATCCTTGTTGGAGCCCATAGTGGCAGCCATCTTGTAGATGTCCTGCTCTTCATTTTGGAAGTCAGAAATGAGGGTGGCAGATGGTCTAGGTGCATTACACAAAGTACATTTTGCTGCTGCTGAGAAGTTGTGGTAAGTACACACTTTGCACGACCATTTTCCTCCTTCCGACATTTTGAAGGTGAAGGCAGACCTTCAAACCTGACTGAAATGGATAAAAATTCAGTTATTAGTATATTTTACATGCATATTCAAAAACAAAATGAAACCCCAGATAGAACACGATAGAATGTTCAAGAAACATATTAAGTGCTGCCTGTGATTAGTTAGACCCTTACCAAAATATCAAACCTGCTATGTATAGACCGTATACTGGTATAGGTCAAGGTCACAAAGTTCCAACAATTATTAATTGGTATATATAGAAGCCTTTTTATAAGGTCTTGACACTGGTAATACAAAATGAAATATAACCAGAAGTCTCTGATGAGACTGAAGCTCTCCTGGTTGTTTGCTTAAATTAATCTAAGTGCCACACTCATTTTCCAAGACCTCGAGATCAGGGGCTCAAACAAAATACAAGACCAGAGAATGATTAATATAATGCTAAAAGAATTATCTTTCTATCAATTATACTTTCTGAGAATTGGTGCTCACAAGATTACATAGAGTTATATAGGAGAAAATGACCACACTCATTTTCCAAGACCCTGGGGATCAGGGGCTCAAAGAAAATATCAGGTGCACATCTAGACCACAGACTGAAAATAAAGCAAACACAATTATCTAGTCTAGTACAACAAAATTGGTACTATAGAACATATATTTCAATATTGACATTTTCTATCAATTATACTTTGAATTCTGAGAATTGGTGCTCACAAGATTACATAGGAGAAAATGACCACACCCATTTTCCAAGACCCTGGGGGCCAGGGGCTCAAACAAAATATCAGGTGCACATCAAGACCACAGACTGAGAATAAAGCAAAAACCAGAAGTCTCTGACGAGACTGTAGCTCTCCTGGTTGTTTTTTCTAAAACATCAATTTCCTTTCTTTTTTTTTTTAAACCAAGACCATAGGGAGCAGGCGCTCTAACAAATTATAAGTAGCATGACAAAACTACATATCCATTATACTGCAACTATAATAGCACTCATATAATTCATAATATCCGAGATAAAGTATTTCTAAAAAGAATGTCACACCCATTTTCCAAGATCCTAGGGGCCAAGGACTGCTAGCTCAAATGAACTACCAATGACACATCAAGACTTGGATAAAGAATTTACTCCCCATCATAAATAGCTTTAAACGAGAAGAGAGCACAACTATATAGGAAAAATTACCGCACCCATTTTCAAAGACCCTAGGGGTATAAGGCTAAAACAAAATATCAGGTGCACATCTATGCCACAGACCAATCATTGCAAAAAGAATTAATTCTACATCATTTATAGTGTCAGAGGAGTTGCAAGCACAAGATTACATTTACTTATATAGGAAAAATGACCACACCCATTTCTGAGACCCTAAGGGTCAGGGGCTAAAACATAAAAACAGGTGCACAACTAGACCAGAGACCCATAATATTGCAATAAGAATTTAGTCAGAGGAGTTGTGAGCACAAGATTACATAGAGTTATATAGGAGAAAATGACCACACCCATTTCTATGACCCTGGGGGTCAGGGGCTCAAACAAAATATCAGCACAACCAGACCACAGACCCATCACATTGCAGAAAGAATTAAGTCTCCATCATTTATAGTGTCAGAGGAGTTGCGAGCACAAGATTACATAGAGTTGTATAGGAGAAAATGACCACACCCATTTCTAAGACCCTTGGGGTCAGGGGCTCAAACAAAATATCAGGTGCACATCAAGATCACAGACCCATCATACTGCAAAAAGAATTAAGTCTTCATCATTTATAGTGTCAGAGGAGTTGCGAGCACAGATTATATAGAGTTATATAGGAGAAAATGACCACACCCATTTCTAAGACCCTGGGGGTCAGGGGCTCAAACAAAATATCAGGTGCACAATGAGACTATAGACCCATCATATTGCAAAAAGAATTAAGTCTCCATCATTTATAAAGTCAGAGGAGTTGCGAACACAAGATTACATAGAGTTATATAGGAGAAAATGACCACACCCATTTCTAAGACCCTGGGGGTCAGGGGGCTCAAACAAAATATCAGGTGCACAACAAGACCACAGACCCATCATATTGCAAAAATATTTAAGTCTCCATCATTTATAGTGTCAGAGGAGTTGCGAACACAAGGTTACATAGAGTTATATAGGAGAAAATGACCACACCCATTTCTAAGACCCTGGGGGTCAGGGGCTCAAACAAAATATCAGGTGCACAACTAGACTACAGACCCATCATATTGCAAAAATATTTAAGTCTCCATCATTTATAGTGTCAGAGGAGTTGCGAGCACAAGATTACATAGAGTTATATAGGAGAAAATGACCACACCCATTTCTAAGACCCTTGGGGTCAGGGGGCTCAAACAAAATATCAGGTGCACAACAAGACCACAGACCCATCATATTGCAAAAAGATTTAAGTCTCCATCATTTATAGTGTCAGAGGAGTTGCGAACACAAGGTTACATAGAGTTATATAGGAGAAAATGACCACACCCATTTCTAAGACCCTGGGGGTCAGGGGCTCAAAAAAAATATCAGGTGCACAACTAGACTACAGATCCATCATATTGCAAAAAGAATTAAGTCTCCATCATTTATAGTGTCAGAGGAGTTGTCCGGACAAGATTACATAGAATTTAATGACCACGCCCATTTTATAAGACCCTGGGGGTCAGGGACTGAAACTAAATGTCAGGAGCACAACTAGACCATGGACCAAGTAAAATGCAAAAAGAATTAACTTTCCATCTCTAACAGTTTCAGAGGAGTTGTCCGGACAAGATTACATAGAATTTAATGACCACGCCCATTTTCTAAGACCCTGGGGGTCAGGGAGTGAAACTAAATGTCAGGTGCACAACTAGACCATGGACCAAGTAAAATGCAAAAAGAATTAACTTTCTATCTCTTACAGTTTCAGAGGAGAATTGTTTACGGACAGACGGACAGACAGACAGACGGACAGACGGACAGACGTACAGACGGACAGACGGACAGACGGACGGACGCCGGACAAAGGGTGATCGCATAAGCTCGACTGGTCTGAGACCAGTAGAGCTAACAATTATCTTTCTATCAATTTTACTTTCTGAGAATTGGTGCTCACAAGATAACATAGAGTTACATACATGTAGGAGAAAATAACCACACCCATTTTCCAAGACCCTGGGGGTCAGGGGCTCATACAAAATATCAGGTACACATCTAGACCACAGACTGAGAATAAAGCAAAAACAATTATCTTTCTATCAATTATACTTTCTGAGAATTGATGCTCACAAGATTACATAGTTATATAGGAGAAAATGACCACACCCATTTTCCAAGACCCTGGGGGTCAGGGGCTCAAACAAAATATCAGGTGCACATCTAGACCACAGACCCAGAATAATGCAAAAACAATTATCTTTCTATCAATTATACTTTCTGAGAATTTGTGCTCACAACATTATATAGAGTTATATAGGAGAAAATGACCACACCCATTTTCCAAGACCCAAGGGACCAGGGGCTCAAACAAAATATCAGGTGCACATCTAGAGCACAGACTGAGAATAAATCAAAAACCAGAAGTCTCTGACGAGACTGTAGCTCTCCTGGTTGATTTTTCTAAAACATCAATTTCCTTTCTTTTTTTTTTAAACCAAGACCATAGGGAGCAGGCGCTCTAACAAATTATAAGTAGCATGACAAAACTACATATCCATTATACTGCAACTATAATAGCACTCATATAATTCATAATATTCGAGATAAAGTATTTCTAAAAAGAATGTCACACCCATTTTCCAAGATCCTAGGGGCCAAGGGCTGCTAGCTCAAATGAACTACCAATTAAACATCAAGACTACAGATCCATAATATTGGATAAAGAATAAACTCCCAATCATTACCGGTAATAGCTTTAAACGAGTAGAGAGCACAACTATATAGGAAAAATTACCACACCCATTTTCAAAGACCCTGGGGGTATAGGGCTAAAACAAAATATCAGGTGCACAACTATGCCACAGACCAATCATTGCAAAAAGAATTAATTCTACATCATTTATAGTGTCAGAGGAGTTGCAAGCACAAGATTACATTAACTTATATAGGAATTATATAGGAAAAAATGACCACACCAATTTCTGATACCCTAAGGGTCAGGGGCTAAAACATAATAACAGGTGCACAACTAGACCAGAGACCCATCATATTGCAATAAGAATTTAGTCAGAGGAGTTGTGAGCACAAGATTACATAGAGTTATATAGGAGAAAATGACCACACCCATTTCTATGACACTGGGGGTCAGGGGCTCAAACAAAATAGCAGCACAACCAGACCACAGACCCATCGCATTGCAAAAAGAATTAAGTCTCCATCATTTATAGTGTCAGAGGAGTTGCGAACACGAAATTACATAGAGTTATATAGGAGAAAATGACCACACCCATTTCTATGAAACTGGGGGTCAGGGGCTCAAACAAAATATCAGCATAACCAGACCACAGACCCATCGCATTGCAAAAAGAATTAAGTCTCCATCATTTATAGTGTCAGAGGAGTTGCGAACACAAGATTATGTACATAGAGTTATATAGGAGAAAATGACCACACCCATTTCTAAGACCCTAAAGGTCAGGGGCTCAAACAAAATATCAGGTGCACAACAAGACCACAGACCCATCATATTGCAAAAAGATTTAAGTCTCCCTCATGTATAGTGTCAGAGGAGGTGCGAACACAAGATTACATAGAGTTATATAGGAGAAAATGACCACACCCATTTCTAAGACCCTAGAGGTCAGGGGCTCAAACAAAATATCAGGTGCACAACAAGACCACAGACCCATCATATTGCAAAAAGATTTAAGTCTCCATCATGTATAGTGTCAGAGGAGTTGCGAACACAAGGTTACATAGAGTTATATAGGAGAAAATGACCACACCCATTTCTAAGACCCTAGAGGTCAGGGGCTCAAACAAAATATCAGGTGCACAACAAGACCACAGACCCATCATATTGCAAAAAGATTTAAGTCTCCATCATGTATAGTGTCAGAGGAGTTGCGAACACAAGGTTACATAGAGTTATATAGGAGAAAATGACCACACCCATTTCTAAGACCCTGGCGTCAGGGGCTCAAACAAAATATAAGGTGCATAACTAGACTACAGACCCATCATATTGCAAAAAGATTTAAGCCTCCATTATTTATAGTGTCAGAGGAGTTGCAAACACAAGGTTACATAGAGTTATATAGGAGAAAATGACCACACCCATTTCTAAGACCCTGGGGGTCAGGGGCTCAAACAAAATATCAGGTGCACAACAAGACCACAGACCCATCATATTGCAAAAAGAATTAAGTCTCCATCATTTATAGTGTCAGAGGAGTTGTCCGGACAAGATTACATAGAATTTAATGACCACGCCCATTTTATAAGACCCTGGGGGTCAGGGACTGAGACTAAATGTCAGGTGCACAACTAGACCATGGACCAAGTAAAATGCAAAAAGAATTAACTTTCTATCTCTTACAGTTTCAGAGGAGTTGTCCGGACAAGATTACATAGAATTTAATGACCACGCCCATTTTATAAGACCCTGGGGGTCAGGGACTGAAACTAAATGTCAGGTGCACAACTAGACCATGGTCCAAGTAAACTGCAAAAAGAATTAACTTTCTATCTCTTACAGTTTCAGAGGAGTTGTCCGGACAAGAATTGTTTACGGACAGACGGACAGACGGACAGACAGACAGACGGACAGACGGACAGACGCCGGACAAAGGGTGATCGCATAAGCTCGACTGGTCTGAGACCAGTAGAGCTAACAATTATCTTTCTATCAATTATACTTTCTGAGAATTGGTGCTCACAAGATTACATAGAGTTATAATAACTTATATAGGAGAAAATTACCACACCCATTTTCCAAGACCCTGGGGGTCAGGGGCTCAAAGAAAATATCAGGTGTACATCTAGACCAAACACTGAGAATAATGCAAAAACAATTATCTTTCTATCAATTAAACTTTCTGAGAATTGGTGCTCACAAGATTACATAGAGTTATATAGAAGAAAATGGCCACACCAATTTTCCAAGACCCTGGGGGCCAGGGGCTCATACAAAATATCAGGTGCACATCTAGACCACAGACTGAGAATAAGGCAAAAACAATTATCATTCATTCAATTTTACTTTCTGAGAATTGGTGCTCACAAGATTACATAGAGTTACATGTACATAGAAGAAAATGACCACACCCGTTTTCCAAGACCCTAGGGGTCAGGGGCTCAAACAAAATATCAGGTGCACATCTAGACCACAGACTGAGAATAAAGCAAAAACAATTATCTTTCTATCAATTATACTTTCTGAGAATTGGTGCTCACAAGATTACATAGAGTTATATAAGGAAAAAAAGACCTCACCCATTTTCCAAGACCCTGGGGGTCAGGGGCTAAAACAAAATATCAGGTGCACAACTAGACCAGAGGCCCATCATATTGCAAAAAGAATTTATTTTGTACTATTCACAGATTCAGAGGATTCGTGCTCACAAGAAAAGTTTAACAGACAGACAGACAGACAGACGGACGGACGGACGGACGGACAGACAGACGCCGGACACAGGGCGATCGCATAAGCTCGACTGGTCTTAGACCAGTAGAGCTAAAAAAGAACTATCCATACCCCCACAGGACTTTTTTTCTTATCGGATCCATTTATGATGTGACATTCAATTGTCAAAAATTAAATCCCTCATTCAAGATTGAATGCTATGGTATGAAAATTTAGTGCTTAGTATGCTGCTTTCAGAACTTCATCATGTTCATAACCAAAATACTGTTACATGTATAAGGTTAGAGTTCAAGGTCATTATATCAAAAATTTCTACATCAAAATGTACTTCAAGTTGAATTTGCATATGAAATATGAAAGCCGTATCACTTACATTTTTTGTGTACTTTCAGAAAAAATCTGCTTTCAGAACTTCTTAACGAAATATCTGTGTTTTTAGGTCACGGTTCAAGGTCAATGCTACTAGGTCAAATGTTTTGGTATCAAAATGTTATACCCTTTGTGGTGAATGTGTGTATGAAATATGAAAGACCTACTGGTACCATTCATTGTATGAATGAAACCTGCTTTGAAAACTTCTTATAAATGATGTTGATCTAAAATGCTATACATGTATAGGGTCAAGGTCAAGAGGTCATTGTAACAAAATGAAGACCTTCGTATGGTGAATGTATGTATAAGATATGAAAGGCCTCCCATTGATATTGTTAAAGAAATCAGCTTTCAAAACTTCTTGACCTAAATTGCAACATAGGCCCAAAGTCAAGGTCACAGGTCAAAAGTAACGATACTAACATTCATTACTCTTTGTGGTAAATGTGTATATGAAATATGAATGGCTTATTATATCAGACAGACAAACAGATGTACAAAGTGATTCCTACATGTATATACATGTACAACCCTAGACTTTGTTTGATTCCAAATGTAATTTGTTACTTTCATTAACCTAAGTAAGTTACTTCCAATTTGGGATGTCATCAAATTCTATGGAAACCTTCTATAAACTCTTAGAAATGAAGGTAAAAAATTGACGTTACCATACCAATTTTTAATGTCATAATTGGTTTTACTGTATGTCAGATATGGTCTCCAAAGAGAAATAAGTCTGTATACCAAAAAGACTCAATAATATCCATGTAGACAAAACGAAGATTAATGCAGTAATCCCTTTTGTGATTCTGGAACGGGCTGTTAATTGTTATATTATGATACCATTGACTGATTGATAACGGCAATCAGTCAGCGGCAGCATAAAAATAGCACTGCTCAAGAACAGGAATGTCGCATGTAGCATGTTTGACCCTAAGTGTGTGACCTTGACCTTGAAAGTTTGAAACTAACAGTTAACCTTGACCTATATTGGGTGCTGAGTCTCATGCTTTACCATCCCTGCAAGTTTGAAAGATGTATAATGTAATTATGTATATCAAGTAAGTTATAGCCAGATATGTGAAAGTGTGACTACCAGACAGACGGAAAGACAGACACCAGACAAAGTGATCCCTATACAATGTATATTGTTCTTGCGTTGCAGGCGACATAATATAACCGCCCAGAATCGCAAAAGGGCTTACATTATCCAAGATTTGCAGGCATCGGCTTCAATATTAATTGGGTTCCTGGAATATAAGAACTTAATGTTGATTTAGACATAAAAGTTAGTTTCACACACTGGTTATGAGAGTTTGAGATCTACCGGCCCCCCTATAATGCTATATAAATTTTAATAGTAAAATATGCCGACAAAGTAGAGAACTTCAGACTTCAATTTTTTAGCGTGGATAGTACACGAGAAATAGCAACAGAGCTAATGATGACATACTCATCAGTATAAAAAGATGGGTACCTTCTTATGAGGGTGGGAGTACATGAATGTTGAGTGAGAGAGGGCACTGCACTGTGTTTTGGACCTCGACATGAATCATGGTCATTTGAGATCGTTTTTTTGTTTTGTTCTACGTTGGGTTTTTTATGAGACAATACAAATATCAAAGCAACCTTACGTTCATCAGAATCTTTCACATTTCACAGAGATTTCCTTCCGTCTTTAGCTCAACTCAGTGTCTGCTTCGCACTGATCAACAAAACAATTGTTTAGCAAATGACGTCATTTGCACTGTTATGAGGTGTACTCGTACTTGAATCTTTTCGCGCTCCATCGTGTTCATATCGATGGTGTTTCGTTTGGCTCACCCTATGAGCCAAAGACCAAAAGTGAGCTATTGTCAAACCGGTTTGTCCGTCGTTTTTTTTTCATATCGATGGTGTTTCGTTTGGCTCACCCTATGAGCCAAAGACCAAAAGTGAGCTATTGTCAAACAGGTTTGTCCGTCGTTTGTCGTCCGTCCGTCCGTTGATTTTCGACATCTCGTCTGAAACCATTTGGAGGATTTTTACATGTGAAACTTGGTATGCATGTACTTTCCCTTCAGGGGGTGGATCCAGGGCGGGATCAAATAGGTCCCAAAGGATAGCCCTCTTAAAAAACTTCTTCTCTTAATTTTTTTAATTGCACGTTTTCCGTGCCCAAATGGAACTTGATTTTTTCTTCCTTTAGAGATGTTGACAACTTTCGAGGCATGCCAGTCAGTTTGAAAATGTTGCCAATGAATCCGAATAAAGAATTGTGTAGCAAAACTTTAAAACTTTACATCAGCCCGAAAGAAATTTTTCCAGTCAAATCTTTCGCCGGGACTGGCTTTTTTAGCATCACTGTTCCTTTTTCATTTTTTAATTCCATTTCCTTAACTTCTATTCAGGTGATCATTTGTCGAGATAAAGCAGGCCAAACTTTGAGATCAATTGCAAGGGGAAAGAGCCATATCACTGACAGTCGAAAAGTTATTTCCAAGGTTTGTGACTGACAGATGGCTGAACGGATGGATGGACTGACGAAAGAAAATGATCTCCAACAAGTCTTTATATTCAAACGACAATACCAAGACACATCTATAACCCACATATAATTTTTTGTTATATATATATATATTTTTCTTTGGTAAAATGGTATCTAGCTTTATGACTGGTTTCAAACTGTTTTTTTTTTTTATGATGAACAATGCCTCAAAACATTATTCAGAACCGATAGGAAATTTAAGACTATCCGGGCTGGACTATCCATAAAACAAAATGAAACAATACGATCAACATATTCAACCGACTTTCAGGAAGTTGGTAAAATGAAGTATTCATGGAACTCCACTTACATTGTAATAAGAATGGAGAAAATATTTTTATTTAGAGATACAAATATCAACTCCGATTGAACATCTAGCTCCTAGGGAAAGGTACTGTATGGAAGGTTTCAATCCAGCTACTTAATGTATTTTCTACCCAAAAATGATCCGTAATTTGCTCAGAGGACAGAGATGTAAACTATGCATATTGAATTACCGGTAATAATGTTTTCAACCCATCCCCTCGTGAGTCTGGATCCTGCCTGCAATTAAGTTTCAAAACAGAAAACTTTAAACAAAACAGAAAGACAATAGCTGGCCGGTGGGTGTTAGCTTATCAATAGCAACATGCAGAAAATACTTTATGTCCAAAGTCACCAAGTCAAAGGTCATGGTACCAAACGAAAGCTCTGGTGAAATATACAAAGCTGTTTTTAATGTAGGCCAAATGTCAAGGTCACTGGGTCAAAACACAAAGCATCAAATGAAAGCTCCTTTCACGAAGAATGGACATGTGAAATACCAAATCCCTATCACTTATAGTTCCATGAGAAATAGCCCAGGTTGAAGTGTTTAAAATTGGGTCAAAGTCACTTGGTCAACATTCTTGGTATCAAATGAAAGCTTATGTACCCCTTACCTCATGAGATATATCCCAGGTTGAAGCCTTTAAAAGTAGGTCAAAATTCAAGATCAACAGGTAAAAAGTCATCATATCAAATGAAAGATCTGGTCATGGTGAATCATGTGAAATATCGCAGCCATACCAACTAGCTATAACCCAGTTTCTAGATTTTAAGACCCAATGCAGACATGGATGCAGGTGGTATGGAAATAGCTCTTCCAACATTTGTCCTGATGAGATAAAAAGCAAGTGATCATGTAACGACCCTTGAAATCAGAGGTTAAGCTTCATCAGTACAAGTGGTTTTTCTTTAAATATATTTCATTTCAATGAATGAAATGGGATTGGTCACAAGTAACAATTACATTATGGAAACTCAAGTGGTTGTGACCTTGACCTTTGAAATCACAAAGCTTCTTTCTTTTACCCTGTTGATGATCCTTAGTGGTAAAACTAGCATGCTGGATAATTGGAATGCAAATGGTTTTAACATGTTTATACCAAGTGTTCATGAAGCTTCCCAGTGCAAGTAATTGTGACCTTGACATTTAAAATCAAATGTGGTTTTACCTTTTAAGTGAAGTTTAGTAATCAATTGAAAAACAAGAAACTCCTAAGCGGACAAATTATACCCTCCCCTCCTTAGGTCACTAGGTCAAATGTCTTGGTATTAAAATGTAATGCTTATCATGGCAAATGTATGAAATATGATAGTTCTATCACTTATACTTGAAGAGATATCTGCTTTAAAATCTCTTTAACCTGACCAACAGACAGGATATTTCCTATATACCTCCCCTAACTTCACTTTGTGTAGGAAGGGGTGGGAGCTATGATAAATGAGACCTTTTCAGAGTTAGCAAATGGTAATGAATATAGACAAATATTGAGAGTGGACAGGTCTGGGTCATAATATGCCAGGGTCAGGACAGTAAAAAAAGAACACAATTCTTCGTATCTGATTAATGCCATATTAAATTTTAATCAGTATCAATCAATCAACTTTTAATACATTCATCTCTACTTGTATCATTGTATTTTAACCCTCAGAAATAAATATCATTTAAGAGTCAAAATAATATTTTTTCACCATTTAAAATAATTTAAGTCATAAAGATTATTTTCTCTAAACATTATGCACATACCAGTATATAAATATAAGCATTGAAATTTAAGATACATGACCATAACAGCAAACTAAGTTCATGCAAGAAAATATAGATGTAGATGTACACTGCACAGGTAGTTTGTGAAAGATTTGATCAACTACCTAAAATCTACCTAAAATATATGTACTTTTCAATAGATATGTGTACATAAATAAAATAAAGCTATCAGTCTATCACAGACAAAGAGCAAGTACATGTACATACATGTGCGTGTATGTATACTCAACGAGATGGAGCTCTCCATATATAAAGATTTTAGAATTAAACATACATGTACGTGTATAAGTTTATATACATGTACATTGTAATTGCTACATGAAGTATACTGAAATTCAATTTTGGAAGCTCTCATACATTGTTACTTTGACATATTAAGAATATGGAATATAGACAAAATGAAAAACTTGAATGTACAGTAGATACTTCAAAATTAAAACAGAAATAAATTGCCTTTACTTTGTATTTGGGTGACACATCAATTTCTGAATATTTTCATGGACAGAATTAAAATCAGGACCAAGATAAGATGTAAATGTAGCCATTTTGTTGATACATGTCTAGTTGATATACATGTATATTATGACCAGATTCCTCTCCATGAAATACATATGAGATCATTCACAAATAAAAAATGAAAACAGTATTCATTCTATTTTGTAGAAATGAAGCTTATTTTAGTCTTCACAGTAACGGTTTCAGCCTCATCAACAAGGTTGCACTTTTAAATAGTTAAATTTTACTGCAATGTGTCGAGAATATTATCACAGAACCACTGGACATGATTATACATGTAAGGCCACTTATAAAATTATAATCATACAGACAGTGAACAAAAACAAAGTACAAAATATTCACCAGATTTGTGTTATTTTAAAGACATGTACATAAAATGCCATAAAAGCATTCCCCGTGGCACAAGCTACATTTATCCATGATATAAACTTTTTGAAAACAGAATTGTGCAAAACAAATCATTCAATCATAAATTACAACTAGCTGCCAGTGTCATAATAAGGTGATTAAAAATGTAATTGATTGAATTAAATGACTTAAATCAATACATGCTATAATGTGTTACTGTGTTAATCACAATAATCTTGCATGTATTCAATATAAAATCATATAACATGGTGATCAACATCCATAAAATACCATATTCAAAAAATTCAAAGTTGACAGGTATGAATTGTTTACAAACAAGCTCTCCCCATGACTTGAGACCCTGACATTTTTACATGATTTTATGAAGCAGCTTAAACATAAGTGCACAGTTTGACCACAATCAAATAATGACACATGAATAATACATGCAACATTTCAAATCAAAACTTGAAATCCTCAAAACAGTAATAAAAGGTGTTCCCTCAAGTGCAAAGAAAACAGTGCAGTACTAATCTTAACCAAAACATATCCGACAACACTCATACATTGTACAGTATTCAGTTTTTTGTTATGTTTATAAATATAATGGCAGGGTTGATTATTATTTGGAATGGCAGTTGTTGTAAACCTACATTTTGTATTTTGGCACAATCAAGTTCTATAGAAACCTTGAAAATGTTAAATTCAGAGGAAATAAAGGTAAAAAACGGATATTTTTATAGAACAGCATGATTTCTGAATTTCTCACATCACACCTACTGGCCGACTTTACATATAAACTTCTCTGTTTTTTTTTTTGCAAGTAAACAAAATTATTATTTCATAATAAAATGGCCTTCCAATACATTATTTTGTTAACAGTAGGTGTTGCTTAAATCAATTTTGTGGTTGATCAACAAAGGACGTCATGATGGTTTTCTGTCGTGCATCCTCCAAATATTCAATAGCTCTGTAGTACAACAATTTAGTATGTGTATATAAATTTGCAGGCAATGTTGTCAAAGAATACATTTATAAATAATACTAAGGTACCAATAAATAGTAGATCTAGCACCAATTATTATTTACTAATGAGATTACATAATACATTTGTATATATAAATAGACTGTATTTCTATGATAGTTCCCACATATGATTGTCACCCAGTATTGCATCAAATTCCGAGTAGAACCTATATGTCACACTGACATCAAGATGGGGCCTGGGGTCTGTCTCCTACTCCTCCAGCTAAATCATACACAGCCACGGATACCTCGTACGCCAGCATGTCAGCATCCCTCTGTTAGAAAAAAAGAAGTTAAATCTGTGTAAATAAAAGCAATAAAATTGGTGTGTGTGTGTACAGCAGCAAAGGCAAATCTTTTAATGGTAGACAATTCATTCCAATATCTCTTATTGCTGAATATCATTTTTGGGTATCTGTTGCTGTTGCAAACTTAACAAAATTTGACTTTCATGAAAGCTGCATGTACATTAACATTTATTTATAATTTTTCCTTTGGTCTTTTGATATACTTCCAGTTTTGGATGTCATCAAATTCTATGGAAACCAGTGTAAAAAAATTGAGGAAAAACCTTTCCACTGCAATATTTCCATTGGAATTTCATTTTGTCGCAATGTATTTTTGTCAGATGCCATCCCTAGAGGGAAATACACTTAACTCTATACATGCATATTCAAAAGACAGAAAAAAACACATAAAAGACTCTTTACCTGTGTTGTTGCCTCTGAATAGACCCTCACCACATCTTCTGTACCCGAAGGTCTAAAATGGGATAATATGAAAAATCAGAACTTGAAATTACAGTGGCTACAATTCAAAATTTCCCCTACAATCCTCCTTTAAAACATTGAAGAATTTATACGTTAATTCAAAAGGTTAAGCAGTAGCAATGGGGAGTGTATTCTAATAAAAGCATACAATTTAATGCAGTTTCAAACCCACTTGATCAATGTAAGTATTTTAAAAATTTTCAATTTGACATGGACTACAACAATATTTTTCATTTACATGTAATACATCAAAACTTTGAATCTACACGAAAACAGCATTTCCAGAAGGGGCTGGAGGACAACAAGGCAAGTTTCTTAGATAAATGAACAAAATATAATATTCTATATCATAATCAGGTACTCTTCATGCGCAATATATGTGTCATAAACATGAAGATAAACATACCTAACAAATGATCGGCCTTTATTATACTTGCTAACTAGTGCGTTAATTTTGTCTTGCAGACCATCTGGTGTCACTGCTTTCCTCTCAGCATCCGTGGTAGTGATCACTGATCTGTCCTTCACCTTAAGTAAAAATATAAAACAAAAGCAAATGAGAGTTTGTATAGCTAGATTATGAGTAAATTCAACTGTAATTCACAATTGGACAAATACTAAACCTTTTTTTTCTCACATATTATTTTCATTTTTTTCTGAATGCAAGTCTTTACACTGACAACAAAAGATTTCTTCCTTACCATATATTAAGCATTTATCATTTTAATTTTTGAACATATCCAAAATTCACCGATTAAAGTTTTTGCCTTCTCATTTTCAAAAGTCTTTTCAGAAATAAGAGTAATAACATGTGTTCAGTTTTTACAGAGATCCAATAACGTTCCATTCCTTTTTCATGACCTTGAGATACCATCAATTTGACCTTGAAATGTTTCTTTGAGAGTTCAGCTAGTGATTACACTCCAATATAGCCAAATTCAATTTCTAAGTAGAATTTTACTATTATTAACTATGATATGAAAAATCCTACAGCCTATGACCTTGAAATGATATTACCTTGACCTTGAGCTGCCTGTTTGGGAGCTCAGTACATGATTGGTCCCAGTCCTGTATTCTTCAACCCTGACTGTGTGGAATTGTCTCAACAAGCAGTAGGTCTGATATGGCATCCAAAACTGTCTATGATATACATGTAATATAGACCTTGAAATAACATTTCCTTGACCTTGAGCTGCCTGTTTGGGAGGTCAGTATATGATTGGTCCAAATCCTGTATACTCCAACCCTGACTATGTAGAATTGTCTCCACAAGTAGTAAGTCGGATATGGCATCCCCAACTGTCTATAATATAATACAGCCTATGACCTTGAAATAACATTACCTTGACCTTGAGCTGCCTGTTTGGGAGGTCAGTGTATGACTGGTCCCAATCCTGTATACTCCAACCCTGACTATGTAGAATTGTCTCCACAAGCAGTAGGTCTGATATGGCATCCCCAACTGTCTACAAATAAGAAATATACATGTATTTCAGTACAATTACTACAAGAGGCATATGTTGGTTTGCATGCATGTTCTGTATTTTCAGTATCAGAGTTACTTTTCATTTGACGTGGTGCCTGATGTAGACTAATTGTATTGTCATAAATTCTATGGAAACCTTCCTAAAACTCTGGGAAATGATTGTAAAAATTTGACCTTTCATCGCCAATTTTATGACGTCATAATGCTTTTAAGTAGGGCTGGGACGATTCAGGTATCCTTCGATTCGCTTTGGTTTCGAATCACAAGGCCTCGGTTCGGTTATTTTCGATTCAGTTCATTTGAATGAGAAAAAATACAAAATGAATTTTATAAACAAAGATTAAAAAAAATTACTTTACCAAACTATCACTTCAGTCTAACCTTATAGAGCACCAATTTACATATATCTGAAGAATGTGAGGGTATATATACCGTGATTTAAACCAATCACCAGTTTTACATCCCAAATTATTGTTGCTGTATGTGCTCCAACGTACAGTACGTGCAGTGAAAAATCAAATATAAATACAAAGTTCAACACCTTATTTTTCAACAACCAAGTTTTGACAGGTCTCATAGGACTTTCAGAATAAATATTTTAGTAGACATAGCTTTCCTTACATGATATTTGGCGACTAAAATCCCCGTTAATTCTTGTTGCTGCTTGTACAAAACTTCCTCTGATCAAATCACGGAAAGCGAAAGTAGATCTACTTTACTTTCACTTTCTTTTTCATGGGCAAGTGGGGGGAGGTGCAGGTAAATCGGCGCGAAGAGTCAATGTACGCTCTTTTCTTACTTTCTGGCTTTCTTTAATGTAATTTCTAAGCTATTTCAAATATTTTCTGGTCAGTATTTGGCTTCAGAGTACTTTGATAAATTACGTCTGAACCGAATCGAAATCTGCAATTCTACGTCGGTGCATCGAACCAACAATGCTATTTTCGAAGCACCGAAATTTTCGGTGCATCGCCCAGCCCTACTTTTAAGTCAGATACTGTCTCAAATGGGTCATAACTCCGTATTCCAAAAAGACTCAGTAAATCACCTGGCTCAGGCAGACTTTATGAGAAATTAAGCCACTTACTGATAGGAGAAGAAACATATTTACATTGTAAATAGAGGAGATGTGGAAATATTTTGCCTTAAAACGTAAAATGTACCTGATTGATAAGATCTACTACTGTGGACAGTTGTTGTGCACTTGTTTTCTGCTGCTCAGGAATGCTGAAATGAAATGCTTGTATGTGTACATGTAAACAGTGTTTGTCTTTGATTTGTTTTTAAAATAAAGGGACTTTCCTTAATTTTTTTTTAGTCCACCATAGCAAAATTCGAACTGACAGGAAGATCAAGTTCCTGTAACATAATCAGGTTTCAAACAAATTCTACTATGACTTTTTACATGGATTTTACATTAATGTAGTGATGTTCTTATTCCTTATCATCATATTATATTTACAGCTATTACAAAGCTGATTGGAGCACTACATGTAGGTATACCTGATCCTGGTTTCAGTGTAAATTAGACTCAATACTTACCTAGAGTCTTCTGTAGCTTTTGATATCTTTTCTGTTGCTGACTCACTAAATAAGACCTATAAAAGGACATTCTCTATCAATAAAATCAAGACATTTAAATAAATAATTATACAATGTAATTTTTACCATCATAATTCTGAAAATTTTTGCCCATTTCAATAGAGTTTGATGATGTCACATGTAGTAAACATTATACTGTATGTGTAATTATTTTAGCGGGATTCATATTTTAGCGGAGTTAGCGCTGCTAAGACTGCACTAATTCAAGAATATGCTAAATCACGAATCTCTTATAGATGAATGTGGAAAATAAGTCAAAGCGCTAATTTATGATTACGCTAATACATGTATGTCAATGTGCCAATTCTGCTATGTTTCAACTAAAATTTGGTTGAGCTAAAATAAGTACACGTACAGTATACTGAATAAAGGCAAAGTACCCTTGTATATAATGTACATGTATGTACGTACTGTTCCATGTCCGTTGGCTTCAAAGTAAACTCCCACATCGTACTCCAGAGCTTTGTGATGCAGATGTTTCACTCCTGTGGGAACACATGCTACAGGTACTCTCTGAAATAACGTTTATTCTATTAAGTATAAATAGCGACGCTCTGATTGGCTGATACCATCACCAATGCTCCTGGATAAATCACCATATACCATGGTCTAAAAATAGACCGGGATTACCTCACTAACTTGTGCAAATGGCAACGCTATTTATTGTGAATGAAATCATAGAATAAAACAGTAATGGACTTTTAACTCAGTATATATGATGTGATATTGACTTACTGTGAAAATATTGACCGAGTCGAATCAGAGGTCAATATTTTCATAGTAAGTCAATATCACATCATATACACTGAGTTAAAGTCCTTAATTGTATAATATATGCCTTATATGTACATACATGTATGTACTGGTGCACCAAATTTGAATTATGTCCAAAAGACTGCTCACTGTCAGCAGAGTATTTTTTTTTTTCTTATAAAAACATAAATTCTTATACTGTAAACGTGGAAATATTTACGTGGGGGTAATTTTTGCATTTTTCAAGAATCAGGGGACCTTGCAAATTTGCCCCATGTGAAAATATCCTAACTGCATTCTTATAGTGGGAAAGACGTTTCTATCATGAAAATTTCCCCCACACGTAATGTTTTGATGTTACAATCGCAAAATTTTCACCAAGCAATAATAACCACGTTTACAGTATCCCCTAAATACATAGATGATACATTTCTAGATTCTAAAACATACAGCAACATATATATAGAATCTCAAATGAATTTTCATTTCATACAATGTATTATGAAACAAGTTGTGTGTTTTATATCCCCAAGCCTTGGCACGATTCTTTTTATGACATGATTCTGCAAAAAAATGAGTATTTCCAATGTGAAATCAACGTTTCTAAGAACTAGAGGCAAACTATGCCGTGACCTTGAGAAGTAGTTTCACATTGTATATATTTTCTGTGCGTAAAAAGAATTTCTTTTTTGAATATTGCAACTTTGTTTAGTACTTTAAATCAATAATTATTTCAACAAAAACAATTTTAATCATTGATATTGAATTTGCGTCGGAATTTAACATATAATCATTATTTGAAAGGTAACACTGTTCACAGCGTAGGTGATTAGGCTCCAAACTTGACCAATCGTATTCAAGCAGAGTGATATGCAACATGTTATCATAACAATTGATTATAGCATAGGGTAATCAAAGATTACATAGCTCGCCTATACAGGTTTTTGTCAGAACAAGTTTTTGAAAAGTAGGTCAAAGTCCAAGGTCAAGGTCACTAGGTCAAAGATCACGGTCTCAAATGAAAGGTCTGGTCACAAGGTATCTACATGTGAAATATCAAAGCCCTACCCCTTACAGTTCAAAAGATATAGCCCAGGTTAAAGTTTTGTCTACAGACAACGACAACGACAACGCTGAGGGTATGGCATTAGCTCTCCGGACTTTTTCGTCCCTGGCGAGCTAAAAATGGCTTCATGAAACTGCATAATGGGTGAATCATATTATAAATACATGTACAACATATCTCTTATTGATTTAGTTGAATAGTAGCCTTTTGTTTTCAACCATGACAATAACATATCCATTTACATGTATTTATGTTAAAATCAGCTACCATGTGCAATGTTGGACATTTGTCAATTCCAAAATACTAGAAAAAGTCTAGAAAACTAATAATAATTCAGGTATGGACCATTTTGTTTGTGATATAATCAGTTGAGGATCCATTGGCGTAAGCTGTTTGTACAAGCCCCAGATTCAGGTCTAATCCTGACTGCTCTACCAAGTCCTTCAGGTAGCCTGCCACCTGCAAATATATTTTTAATTGTAAATAGAATTAATTAAATTCAATTCACTCTTAAATCATACAATGGTTTATTCACTCATACATCATACAAGGAAGAAACAAATCTGAGCCCTTATTTATCTATTATTAGATACATGTATACATATACAAGACAATACATAAATTGATATGTGCTTTTGTCACACTGCAAATAAATTTCTAGGAATCTCATTGGTTGTTTAGCCGTAATTATGAGACTATGTTACCCGTCTGCAGTCGTAAATATGGAACTTTAAGAGGTCACGGATACCTTATTGTTTCTTGATGTCATAGCGAGCATTTCCCGTAAAAACGTTCGAAGGTTTTGAATTTTCCTCTCCCTTCAGACCCTTTAATATTATTTTTCTGCTAAAATGAATTTTATTTGTGGTTTATTCATATTGAATAAACCATTTACTGGTACAATCTTTTTAATGGTGAAGAAAATTTACAATCCATCAACAAATAAAAAAAGTTAGAAATTTTACTGTTGACACCATTTTTAAAATGACAATTTATAAGTGATTTGCAGTATGACAAAAATGTCTATTATTATACGTTATTAAGGTTCCAGACAGGTAATATGGTCTGATATACCTTGTCCTGAATTTATACTCCCTTTGCCTTTGGATCGGGAAATATAAATTCCAGACAAGGTATATCCTGCCATATTACCTGTCTGGAACTGTAATAACGTATAATAATAGACTATTTCAACAAAGATTATTTTAGAGATGTTTTACATTTGATGGATTACTACTTTCCTATTTCATGATCTTCATGCTAACTGGAAGTAAGTATTTTCAGTAATTTTCTTAATAAGATAGAGTGGATAATCCCTCCCAAGGCCCCCATCCAAACCCACATCCACACCCATTCTCTCTACTTTGGATCAGATTAGATCCTTCTAGAAAAAGATTCTTGATCTGTACATGATTTTATACAAATTATAATATACATAAACTTACCAATGTGGCGATCTTGTCTCCATCCAAAAGGTGGAAGGTACTACCTGAATAATAAATGACCATCAATACTTGAATACTCAAATAAATTAGGGAGAAGGCATCAAATAAGTTATTTATCATAAACATTAAAGAAGTACCTAACAGTCATTCAGTCTCAAAGTTGAGAAGGCAAGGCCAAATCATGATATACAAAATATAAATAGAATATCTGTAAGCCTATAGCCTACAGGTTAGGGATGTAGTTCGCGTTTTGTATTACATTGTCATGTTGAAACTATAAACAGAAGTCCGAATAAAAGTTCTAAGTTTATTTAAATCGTAACATCTTAATCGTAGCAGTATGAGAGCACAACTTAAAACTAAAACTGGTCGGCAAAACGATGCGCCGAGTATATATGTGGATGACTGGAAATTGCTAACACCTGCACGAAATGATAAGTAATTGGTTTTTGATTAAAAAGACATTTTGGAAATTAGATTCTTCCAAATACAGAACAATAATGGCTTTTTAATGAGGGAAAGGGCTTAAATAATGTTTTCATAACTTGTGCCAAATTCCCATTTCATGTTTAATGGAAATAAAATATGTTTAACGGCTTTTACGGGGAGATTTCCAATTAGCTTTCAATTAACTCATACGGAAAACAAAGACTAAAGTACTTGCAGGTGTGCCAATTACTACAGTGTTCTCAGCATCGTGGGAATCAAATTAAACAGATTACAAAATTTACAAAATAAAGTTAATTGTCTCAATGTGAAGTTCGAACTTAAAGTGAAGGTATTAAGTTAGAATGATTCCCCTTTTACTATAGCAAACTCAAGTTAGCAATTTCCATATACATGTAACTAATTAATATGAATAATTAATTAGCTTAATCATTGTGGGGGAGAGGCCATATGGTTACATATCCTCCATCCCAAAATTTAAACGACATAGATTTGCTTGTATATAAAAGGGGTAGGGCCACGATATTGGCCCTAATTTTGATCATTGTACTTCATATAATTTTTAACTGTGATTTGCAGTGATTGAGATAGGCAATCAGGTGAATGTGACAATGGCCCCATATCCTGGAACATCAATGCGCCATTTGCAAAAAGAATGTGCCATTGTTGAAAATGAATGTGCCATGAGCAATTTGAAAAAAAAACCCAAAATGGCAAAAATCATATACATTGTACATGTATATAGATCTGCATAACCGGCCGATACAAAAGTCTAGACAGACTTTTCTATAGGAAATACACGAAGGGTGAAATATTTGACCCAGACAGTCACAAAAGATTGTTTAAAGATTTGTTGCATACTTTAAGCCTGAATTTATAATTCAGAATTTATCTCCCCTCCCCCCCCAAAAAAACGCACACAAACTCTGCTGTACATTGTTGTAAACTACAGTACATACAAATCAAAAATTTATGACAAAACTTATCTTAATATGAAATGTGGGTTTTGTGAACATTTGCATGAACTGGTGATGTACATTTGTTCATACATGTATATAAAAGGGTTGTTGCAATAGGAAACAATAGTGTTTGAATAAACGACACTTTCAAATTAGCGTCTGGTGTTACTGTGTATCAATTGATACAAAGAGTAAACAAATAAAATTTCATGCAGAATTTAAATTGTTGAAAGTCGGAAGTGATTATGGCAAAGTCATCATTACGTTGAATAAGAGAACAGAAGATTTACAGAATTTGTTTAAGAATTAAATGCGCCACATGTGGTGCATTTAATTCTTAAACAAATTCTGTAAATCTGAGCAAAATTTTAATGTGCCATTTTAATATTGAATGTGACTATGGCGCAGGGTGCATGCTTATCCTAATCACTGGATTTGTACTTTTGAAACGTTCTCTACTGAATCATGAATCTATCTTTCGTAAACATTGCGTTTATCAATAGCTTTTAGCCCTTTGAAAACACCAAAATTGGTCATATTTCGCGAAATTGATGGAAAACCTCCATATTTCTATAAAATTAGCAATGGCCGCATGCATTAACTAGGATGAAAAAATTATATGTGAAAGATTATCATTATATCCTTTTGTCATAAATGTTTTATCTCAGTTAACACATGCGGCCAAATTGAATTCTTCCACGAAAGACAAAATTCCAACCATTTTTCGCCATATTTTGTCAATAACATCAAAATGAGGTCACTTCATGACGTCATTACGATTAAATGGCACCATGTTTGATGATATTTTTCTTTTCATTTAAAGCGGTAATCATTTGTGTATTTTCATGAGAGATATCAAGTATTCTCCTTCAAATCTATTTCTAGAGAAAAATTGAGGGCCGATTAAGGGGTCTCGTGGCTCTACTCCTTTTCATGCCTTTTCTATTAGACTTTGTCACTACTTGTTATAATGATGTACCTGAATCATTGTAATAGAAAACAATCCTGTCTGCATCACCATCAAAAGAAGCCCATCTATCTCCAGGTACCAGCTCTATACCTACAGTGTATAAAGGACATATATCAATAAATTATAATGTAGCCATGAGACATTTTGCTACTGGCTAATACTTTAAAGAAAATAATCAAAATGGTTAATTTCTCTAGCCACCGAATTTACAGACAAAAATTTGGTTTCTTCACAGACTTATTTTAATTCTGCAATGTAAATAGGTCAAGTCAAGAATTACTGCTTTGATTGGCTGAGAGCATGGAAAACTTTTGGGATGGTAGCAGTAGGACAATCAGAGCTAATCAGATATAATGATTTTCTCAGTGAACAAAAATATCTCAAATGACTCGAAAGATACCAAACTATCATAAAATACAGACCTATAATGATACAAGCAGGAATGAAAATATCAGAAATTAAATACATGTACAGACCGATAATGATACAAACAGAAATCTGATAAACCACCATGGTGAATTTTAATCAGCTTGGGATTTTGAAGTACCTACCTGCAGGAGCTTTCTGTTGTACTTTCACATAATCAGCCCCACACTGAATTGAATAACACAGTAATTAGATCAAAACAACTGTTTACTTCAAACCTACATGTAGCAATTTCATTTGTGCATTAGGATCAGACTGACTGTAAGAAACAACAATCACACTTTTCATATCTTAACCTATAGTATTTCAATGACTATGTTGTTATAATATAACATATTTTTTTATCATTTTTTATAACATCTTAACTAATCTTTGACATTATTTGTTATGTTTTTTATATGCAGTTACATACATGTACTTTAGTTTCCTTAAAATAAAAAAACTTTTTGATTTACTAGGTTTTTCTTTCAATCTCGATAAAAATCAATGATCCAAAACTTCAGTGTTTCATTTTCGATAGTGTACAGAAATAAAGGTAAATAGAATACTGATAAACAAAAATAATACAGATACATGTATAAATAATATTTCATATCATTATAAATGACTTCATCTTAACCTGATGGTTGAGTTTGCCATCGGAGCCATCCTTGCATAGCACAATTTGGAGGGAATCACCTAGATACTTCTGTAGGACCTTGACCTTCGGAGCTCCTACACCATTCGCTGCATCAAGGTGTACACATGGCGCATAGGAACTCTCTGTACGGGCCTGAAATATATTCCATGATTAAAAATCATTAAACTTACTCAGAAAGAAATATTTTGCATCTTGTTCATTTTATTTATTTTATGTCATTTCTGCTGTCATATTGGATGCAAATTGATAATTTCACTTTTTGTTATTTGAAACAAACTATCAATTTGGAAAACTTGCTTCTGAGCCTTCGGTTTATCATGCAATGTGCTTACAGTAAAAGCTCTATCATTAATTTAAAAAATTTGATTTCTTGGAAATTAGACAAAACAGAAAAACCAACACTTTTGTACTTATTCACAATATCTTGAAATACCAATACCTGATATTACCTTTTTGACTTTTGGCATTTGCCTGACTTTACTGAAAGCTTCGGACAGTTTGGTGTAGTATCCTTCCTCGGTGGGAGTACCGTAGGCGTTGTTGGTATTTTTACACCTCACCATGTAATGTAACTGTGGAGTGGTCAACAGTTCTACAATCATACATCCGCAAAATTAATTAGTGAAAAAAGTCAAATTCTGAGAAAAGCTAATATCAAAATGATTTGTGGTCCACCTTCATATTAATACTTTTATGTATTCAGTTATTTATTCATTTATTTACTGTAAACGTGAAAATTTTCTCGTGGGGGAAATTTTCATGTTTTTCGTGAATAGAGGGACTTCGCGAAAAATTCCCCGCACGCGAAAATATTCCTGTTGCATTCTTACAATGGGAAAGACAATTTTATCGCGAATATTTCCCCCATGCGAAAAAGTCTTGTTGTCATTATCGCAAAATTTTCCCCTCACAAAAATAACCATGTTTACAGTATTCAACTTACATTTGCAGCCTGTTTCAAAAAATACTTACGAACAATCTCAGGAATTTTCGTAACTTTTGATCGATCATTTCTACTTACTCACTGAAATTTGCAATGTTTTGTTGCTGAATTTATTTTTAGTATGTAAAAATGGTGTAAGAAAGCATGATGCATTTTTTCTAGAAAACCTTTTGAACGTTTTATTGAATGAAGAAAGTTACGAAAATTCCTTAAATTATTCGTAAGAATTTTTGTGAAACTGGGCACTGGTTCATAAATTAATCTCGTGTACATGAGCATATTTATTCTTGTTAACAAATTTTAAATTGCTTCACAAAGATAAAACATCAATTTACAGATTTAATCACAATGGTACCATACCGTAATCAGTATATGATGCTCCGAGAGCTTCTACTCCTGTCTTCAGTGCTGTGGATAGGGTCACACTGCTTGGCCTTCATAAAATAAATAAACAAGTTGAATCCTAGTACTGTATAATATGAAATACTATCTGAATATAGAAATCTATCAGAAATTAGACAAGACTAAACAATGTCTGTTATTTGTGACACTGATTTATCATATTGAAACTTCACGACTTGACCTAAGACTACAGTATAACTTCCACAAACATGTATTGTACAAAAACATAATCTTTAAATCTCAGTAGTGTGTCTTAAAGAATAATAGGTTCTATCACGATCTACTGGGTGAGACATAAAAATTTACACGAGTGACGGAAATTTCATCTTTTCCCGAGCAGAGCATAGCGGAACAAGGGAAAAGATGAAAAATTTCCATCATGAGTGTAAATTTTCATGTCTCACTCAGTAGAAAGTGAAAGAATCTATTTCTTCTTCCATGAAACATATGAAAAAAGTGAATTCAAACAACGTTTGATGCCATTTTAACGCCATGAATTTGATGACGTTACTGTGACGTCACAATAAGATTCTCTATTGTCATTGGTCAATTGTAGCCTTTGAGACAACTTATGTGTCTCACATAGGCTGTCTCACAGGGTACAAGCAAAACTGGAGAGGAATTATCATACTCAAGAAATAGATGTGTGATATCGACAGACACTATGAAATTCATCAGATGTTGAAACAGGTAGCAAGCCTGGGTCATTGAACTCTGCTTCATATACAAACCTTGTATCTCTCGCAAAATACACGCTAGCTGGAATGTTCAGATCAATCTGTTCCTCAGAGACTACCTTCTCTAGAGTCTTCTCAAGTTCTGAGTCACTATAAAATATAAACAGACATATGAGCTTAAAATAGAAGAAATCACACTGTCAAATATGTTTGAAAAGTCTCTGGAAAGTCTACAAGAAGATACTTGACTTGTTTTATCTTCAGGCCAAATGTCAACAACAAACATGGTGAAGTTACAGAAAAGATGTCTAATGGAGGACAAAATTATTCTTTTAATTACAAAATTGAATGCTGTTTCAACATACTTTTTCCCAAATGGGTAACTCAAGGACAGAGATGTTGAAAACTGTCATTTTAAAAATGATGCCAGTCCGAATAAAGAATTGTGTAGCAAACTTTGAACTTTTGCTAGTCCGAATAAAATTTTGCCGGTCAAGTCCTTCGGACTGGCACTTTTCAGCAAAATTGTTAACCTACAATTGGTATGCATGCATTTTACTCACGAAACATTTGCAAGGACTGTGGCATGATTTTCCCATGAAGCTTGCAGCATTTCACCCCATGGATCAACCAACTTAACTCCGTTATCCTCCTCAGGGTTATGGGAGGCAGTTATCATCACTCCAATGGTTGCTATGACAACAGGAAATCACAAGTCTTTATTTTCATTTACAAATAAAGCAGAACAAATTGTGATTACTTTCAGCAATTTTTTGGAGAATATGAAATTTATGGGCATGAATGAGATCTTTTTTTATTGTCAGCTTCAAAGATATTTCTTAAGTTTTCTAATGTACATGTATCATGATTCATATATGATACTCCTTTATCTTGAGTATTGCCTAGTACCCTGCAATACGATACAGTATCCGGATACAGGGTTGCGATACAATAGTACCACAATACTGAATTGTCCATCTTTCTACAATTTACAATTTCTGAATCTGAAGCAATTTCTTCATATGTCTTGTTCAGAATCTGCGCATTTGTTATTATTCCTATGAAAATTTCAGTAATCAAATACCAGAGATTATTGACAAACATGCCCCATATAAGGAAAGGCAAATAAGAACCAAATAAGTACCTTATATGAACAAAACATGCTTGTGATATTTGCTACTGTGATAGTCGGTTTAAGAGCTCTACAGAGCTCATGTTATTGCCAACTCCAAATAAAAGTTACTTAAGTGGCGCTATTCCACTCCAAATTATAGCATGTAATATTATGGACGTGATCATTTGGTTGTTCTGGTGGGCAAAATGTCCTTCGAAGAGACAAATGTGAAACGAATGAACATACAAGAGTGAAAGGGTCCTGTAGCATCATATCCCACCCATTCTGCTACGTCTTTTGGTACATTTTTTGGACATAATAATTTTCATACTTTTTGGCCATATTACATTGTTTAGACTTAGGATCACTGACGAGGGTTTAGTACCCGAAACATGCATGTCTGGTCCATGCTGTAAATTTATCAGGTCTTAATGATGCTATTGAATTTGAAGACGTTTAACATCTGCTTACCTCCCTTTGCTTTGCTTCTAAGTACAGCAAGACCAGCCATTCTGTATATAACATGGTTAAGTTTTTCTCCTCTGAAAATGAGAAAGAAACAAAGTGTTACCAAAGTCAGAGGTAGTTCTATTTATATAACCTAGCTGCAAGATGCTCAGTTTCAACAATCAAATTAAAAGGAAACAGGACTAGGTTGCAGGTGCAGGGCTCACACTGGCTCAAAATTTTGTGTCGCAAGTTTGCACGATGACGCAAAATTGTGCTGTAGCACAATATTGCGTGACGATAAAGTTGCTGAAAAAAACTTTGTGTATGTGTTGATCTGTGTTTTATTTTCAAGAACATACAAAGTCATATTGTATTAGATTCAACAAAGTCAGAGACTAATATCAACACTATTTCTATGATAACATAGTTCTTGTAAGTGCAAAATATTCAGTAAGTTTGAATTCAATGACAGTACTGAGTAAAAGATGAGTTAAATTAGACCAACTCAAAAAGTCACAGAATTCTTCATAGAAGCCCTCTCATCTAATTAAAAAGTATCCATTGGAGGACCTTCTATGCTTATCATCGTTTAGGGATTACTGTATTGACAAGGCAGTTGGTAGCTGCAAACATGGTGTAGGCTGAAAAAAATTGCAGCTTCGCTTTTAGACCTTCGCTGCAGCTTCGCTTTTAGCTATAGTACTGACCCCCACCCCCCTCCCCATGACTTGAACTCCTTGATAGCAAGGACAGCCTGGAATTGGCTATTGTAGCCAAAGAAGGACAGACATTGAATTTTTCCTGGGATGGGGAGGGGGTCCAAGTATATGATTGTGAAAAACATTAGACATAAAAACGGGAAAAAATAGCATTTTAGGAAATTTCCAAGGTGGCTCCTAACACCCTCTATATGTAGATATGCTCTTGATCATTTATTCAATATAGCTTGAAAACGGTCACCTTAAATAATCTTTGCATGTTGTGAAAAAAATGTTGACCTGATTAAATAAGGTCAGTGTAGCGGACCCCCCCCCCCCCCCAAAAAAAAATAAAAGATCTAAACGTACATGTAACTTATCTAGATGAATATTTCTCATATACATTTGTAGATACATAAGCTGTTTGTGGTTTGTTTTCGTAATCACAATGGCCTAGAATTAAAGTCAGTGATTTTTTCTTGTTCAATTCTTCAACTCTTCATTTCACATAAAATCAACGCCTATGACGCAAAATTAAAAGAAAGCAAAGGGGGTCCACGACGTCGAGCTTGTATGCTTTTATCCTGTATACAAAGATCTCAAAACCTCGATTTAGATGCTATTGAAGGCTTATTTTTGATAGTTTTATCATCAGAACTTGCAGACGTTTTAAAAACAAACGGCGTCAATTTTGCTATTTTGTTTTACGATACGGAATCGGACATTTCTAAGTTACGTTTCCCAATTTCAAAATCTAAATTATATAATACCTGAATACAGTGGTACTTCTTTTGGGGGAGAAACAAAGAATTGAAAAATAAAATCATTATGACATACTCGTGATGACCTAAAGTTTTCAGTGACATCGAGAGATATAAAGTTTGCCATCTGCCGTAACAAAGTCAAAGTACATTTTCAAAATTAGGAATACTAACCTTGGACAGCTTATCTTCATAATCCAATTACCTAATTAGCAGTGGCTCTCCTGCTGCTGGGGCTACCTAATTACCAGCGTATTTCACACCTTTTACGGTCACGTTACACCTGAACACTTCAACTGCACTTTGGATTACTTAGTATCAATCTGTCAATGCCAAATTCGCGTGTTTGTCGGTACCTGAAAACTCATTTTTAGAAAATTCCCTTTCTCGCAAAACGCGATTTTCTGTCACAAATTTCAAATTATTGTCGCAAAATGCGACATTTGCGAAGCCCAGCGCGAGCCCTGAGGTGGAATGAGGTGGTGGCGGTGGTGGTGGTGGTAAGGGGGGGGGGGGGGGAGGCTAATGATGATGAATATGTACCTGACCCGAGTAATTTCAAACAGTACAAAGGCATATAATTGACCCCTCTGAATGTGGTTGAGAAATTCCATGATGTTACAATGTAATTTCGCGAATTTCGATGTTTGACCGAGGTTCGAAGCTTAGATGTTTGTCCAAGGTACCAGGTAAAAGCATTGTGACGTCACAACATTTTGCTTTTTTTTTTTCCCCAATCGGAAGGGTCATTTTCTGCGTTGCACTTGTAACTACAGTATTCTGTTACTTACTAAATACAAATTGCAACAAGTAGGCATGCAAAGTGAAAGTAGAATGTCTTGTTTGCGCAAGCTGTATTTTGAGTCATTTGAATTGAATGGGACACCTATAAAAATAAATTGTATATGCATGTACCTTGTACGGAATCCTGCAGTTCCATACTGAATAAATTCATCAATATTCTTGGAATATTTCTCTTTCGCATTTCTAACGAAGTCGGCAAGCGAAGTCATGTTGTATGAGTGTACTCGACTACTGATTAGTTCGATCGAAAACGTTGTCGAATGACGTGTTCGCGCAAGAAGGCGCAACCAATACTAAAAAAAAAACGACGTAACACAGCGATATATGGATACGTTATACATGTATAAGGTCCATACCACCCATCCACCCCCCAAAAAACCCAGAAAAAATAAATTTTAATATAAACCTCAGGGTGAACACAGTGGCGGATCCAGAGTGGCAAGCGGGGGGGTTTGTATCGACCCAAAGGGTCGATTCGAGGCACGGAGTGCCGAGCGGGGGAGGGTACGGGAGGGGGCTGCCCCCTCCTGTAGGTGGGGGTCCGGAGGGCCTCCCCCGGAATTTTTTTTGAAAAAATGGAATGAAATGGTGCATTCTGGAGCAAATTTTCTCCTTACCTTCTCGAATATTCAGACCATTTTTTCCACTCAATTTATGTGGTTAATAAAGATCTAAGTAAAATAATTTCTCCTTTACAGCTGGGAGGGGCGTAGCCAGTGTGTTTTCGATGTGGACGTCTATAAAGAAGGGTTGGACCAAGAATTTCAGCTCTCCGGGGGCACAGACACTTTTTGGGGGATGACTTGCGAGGCCCGAAGGGTCAAGTGGGGACAGTATGGAAATATGTTACCCATCCCCTTGAAGGGGGTCCCCCGTGAAAATTTTGAAAAAAAAAATGAAGCAAATTGCTGACCTCTGGAGCGTATTTGAGCTGAATTTAGATGGGATAACGCATATGATTCGATGTCAGCAGACGATGAACCGTATCTAAGATGAAGAAAACTTGAGATGTGAACATGACATTCCCTAAATACTTATATATGTACGTCCACATAAAGTCTTTCCAATCGACCGCTCGCACTTTCTTAGCGATCGTTGTATCATGCGCGGATACAGCATTTTTGGTCAGAGGGGGTCCAAAATTTAAGGAAGTATACCTATCATGTAGGTACATATATATCGGTGCACATGATGGGGAGGGGGCAATTTTGTTAGCTTTCCTTTCACGTTTATTTTCATGAAGAATTGGCGAGCGTAGCGAGCCAGAAATTTTTTTAAATATGAAATATTACTTTGTCTTGATTTTATCGAGATGATTATTTATAACACTGAATATTTCACTCCTTATATCGGCGAGCGGAGGGAATTTCATGAGAATAAATAGGTAAGAGATGTGTCATTTTCCAAATAATCAGACATCTTAAAATGACAAAACCTTGAAAAAGATGAAGGAGGTTACATCCTATGAAGTAAGGGACTGTTCAAAATATGAGTTCCTGAGACCCAAGACAATTATATATAATTACTTAGAAGGAACAATTGATAATAATTAAGAATTTTGCAGATAAAATAGTTTTGTATTTGTAAATGGCGAGCGAAGCGAGCTGAAATTTTAGGTTTCAAAGCCCTTTCATGCATTTTAGACCCATCTCAATTAGAAATGGGCTAAAGCTGGACCCTACCTCCGAAAATCTCAGGGGAGGGGGGTCCAGACCCCCGGTCCCCCCTGTGGATCCGCGCATGGTTTCACTGATTTCTAATGAAAATGACGAAAAATGCATTCAAATCGGTGGTTTCTGGAGTGTCTTTGATCTATTTCTGAACAGTAGTTTGCTTTAAATACTATTTCAAAAGACCCGGCCTCCCCCTTTTTTTCGCGAGACGATGTGGACGTTTTTGCGTACAGATGTACGCCTGGCTTCGCTCCTGGCTTGTTGATTTGTCCTTGCTGTAACATGTACTTAGAATTTTGGTACGATATATATCGAGTAAAAAATGTTGAGTATCATTGGGTTGTGACTTTGAAAAATTATATGCTTAATAATAGGCCCCCGGAGCATATTCGAGCTATATACAAATAACAATGTTAAATATTTGCCCATTTTTCCGATTATTTCAAAGTATGTTTTTAACAAAATTTGTAGATGACAAAAATACTCAAACTGGGTATTTGAGGACAGAAACGTGTAGGTTTCGATCCCCGTACCATTTACATTGATTGTTTGACACACGTACATGTTTTGCAAATTATTTGAACATGTTCATATTATAGTATTTGTTAATGTAAATTTTCGGGAATAAAATAAACAGAAAACCCCCTCTGCGACGTACATTACAAAAACTTCGCGATGGTCTGTACGAATCCACAAATACGCCGAATGATACGGTATCGAATCGATATGCGATAGAATGTATCAGAAAATTTTTGTAAATTTTGTTTCAAAATAGTGAATTCTGGTGGACGTAAAGCAATTTTTTATCACTCAGTTTGCAGGGTTTTTTTCCGAGTGCTAATGCTACCAAAAAAAAAAAATAAAAAAAAAAGGGAAACCGGGGGAGGGGGGGTCCCGAACCCCCCCCCCCCCAACCCCCCCTAAATCCGACCTTGGAACAACTGACTACTAAAAGTAATAATCTTGATCTGACATTACTGTATACAGACTTTACTTTAGTTAAATGCGCCTTCTTATTGTCTACATGTTAGGTCCCCCCCCCCCCCCCCCCATATCCAATATTTTCATCTTGAAGTTCAGAACTTGTCCCTGATATTTCTCCATGATGTACAGACACTTGTCAGAAGGAGAAAATCTTCGGAGTTCGATGTCACTACTACAAAAGTACACTTTAAATATTGGTTTCCCTCCAGATTTATTCGGGTACATGGAAATTATGAATAAGATTATCAGTTTTACCAGGGACGTCACGTATAATATAAAACAGGTGTTACTGATAGCGACTTCGTATATATATAAAAAAAACTCCTCAGAAACCTATCCTTTTTATCGGTAATATGCAACGAAATTTAGATTGTACGTAGACTGAATATTCCAGTCTCTTGGCTGCCGAAACGGATTATTAAATAATTTATAAGGAACCAGTTTGGATCCGTAGGTCAAAGCTCCCCTCGCAACTCCCCCCCCCCCCCCCCCCTTTCCTGAAGTGGCGCCATCTTCTTGAAAAGCTTTGCGTAGTTGGAGATATTTTCTTTTCTCGGTAATGGTTTGAAATCAATCATAATATAAGGCATACAAAAAAAAGAAGAATTTGATCTACTTTGGGTAAAATTAAAAAAGTTAAAACTGCTTTAACCTTTTAATTAAGGACTTCTTTTAAGCATTAATTTATCCCCTCTCAGGAACCCCTTCTCTTGGGAAAAATCTGGGTCACGCTCCGATTGGCTACAATCGAATGCACTATTTACGCTCTTCAAAACGAAAGAGTGGAATGTTTACATTGCCATCGGTAGATACGGATGAGAAGTGAAGTTCAGGAATTTCATGTTGTTAATTTGTCATAGATAAAGATGATGTCTGGTAAGTATTTACATACACATGATTTTTGTTCTTCATGAAGGGTAGAAAATAAGTAAACATAAAAACAATGAAGGATAAATTGTGAAATGTTCGGGATTCTTGTCTGTTAGAATTTTCTCTGATATTTTCTTAATCTATGAAACTATTTCCACAAACATTTTATGTCATCTACGACACAAGGCAGCAGTTAGGAATAAATTTGTTTGCCTTCCATTTGTTTGTCTGGTACTCAAACTTTTCCATTGCTATACTTTACTACCATCAATGCTCAAATCTGAAAATTGAAGTTTTCTCTACTTATTCGGCATATTTTTGGATTGAAATTTATAAAGGGGGATAGATCTTGAACTCTCATAACTAACAGTGTATGGTACATGTCTGTACAACCAATACTATGCTCACAATGAAAGAAAATTATTTTAGATGGGGAGATTTCTGTGTTAATTTTAGTGTGACGTCATTGACGTTCTCCATAGACTCAGAGTTGATCATCGGCAACGTCATGCTATAATTAACATAGAAAAATCCCTCTGTAGAACATTTTTTCTGTCACTGTGATCGTAGTATTAGTCGTAGGTACATGCATGTAACTTACACCATTAATTATGAGAGTTCGAGATCTATCCCCCTATATAAATTTTAATTGCAAAATTTGCCGATAAAATAGAGAAAACTTAAATTATCTGATTTCTGAAGTGAACTGCACGGACAGTATGTATGTATATGTAATTTTTGTCAGAGAGATCATGCTACATGTAGACTAAATTGAAAACGCCCCATCTAAAGTGAGCCTTATCAGTAAAGCTTTATCAAGTAAACCTTCAGAAAACACTGAATTAATTGTTATCTGATATCAACATTTTTAATTTACTGACATGTCATTGTAGGTAAATTATTGTAGGATTTTACATGTGTTTATGTTGTACATGTAATGTTAAATAAATGCAATCAGCATACATAAAACATTTTATCAATGTTGAAATAAAGTGTCAGGATTATAAGTATACAGCAAGTACCGGTATATATATTATTTTTTATGCCTCCAGAATCAAAGATTTGTGGGCATATAGTTTTTGGCCTGTCCGTCTGCTTGTTCGAAAAACTTAAACATTGGGCATAACTTTAAAATGGAAGTTGGCAGAGCTTTCATATTTCACATGTGTATTCCTTGTGACAAGACCTTTCCATGGATACTAAAATTTTGACCTTGACCTTTAACCTACTTTTCAAAATCTTTAACATTGAGCATAACTTTTGAATGGAATGTGATAGAGCTTTCATATTTCACATGTGTATTCCTTGTGACAAGACGTTTCTATTGATACCAAAATTTTTGAATTTGTGACCCTGACCTTGACCTTTCACATGCTTAACAGAAAATCATGTTTATACTAACAAACATGCCACCAGGGGTATATGTGTTTCACAAACACAGGTTTTATTCTACGTGAGTTTTCATTATCCCATTTCCCAGGCTCCTCTTCTTTAATCATCTTTATACGGCCATTTCTTTGTTATTTTCTGTTTGGGTCCTCTTGCTGGTAGGTTTTGAACCAAAGTCATGAAGCAAAATAAAATTAGAATAATAAAAGCCTTTTTGCAAATCTACAAGAATTAATGAGAAATTGTTTGATTTTTATGTTTCATGTAAAAGTGTAAAAGTACTGCAAAGATTCAAGACAATGCATTATACATCTATCATTCTTTTATTGAACAAAATCTGTTAAGAATCAAATGAAACAGGTTTATGTTCGATTTCACATAATGCAAAATTGCAACTTTGTTTTATATGCAAGCGCAGATCCAGAGGGGGGGGGGGGGGGGGGTCCGGACCCCCCTGGAATTTTCGAAGCATAGCTGTACATATTTCAAGAGATTAAGTCCCAATTCCCCTTTTGTTGTCATAATATTTGAAAAATATATCATAAGAAATCTATATTGCCGCCAGCTTTTCAAAAATTTTCTCCGGCTCGCTTCCGCTCGCAGAATTTATTACTTACATGTACGTTATTTTCAAATGATGCTGCGCTTTCCTATTGTCTTTTTCTGACTTAAAATTTTGAGAAAATTTCAAGTGAGAACTCACTTGAAATTTTCTCAAAATTTAAAGTCAGAAAAAGACACTATATACAACACATATATACATTAAACCTAAGTCAATAAACAAGGGCACTATGAAAACGAAAAGAAACTGGAAAAGACACGAATAGTGAATTTTATTTCAATTCTCTGGAAAAAAAATTGTCTGGCTCGCTGTCGCTCGCCATTAGCTGTATTTACATATTAGAACTGACAATCAATATTCAAGTTCTATGTGAAAATTCAAGCTTTTTGTTCGCCATTGCTCTTGCTCTCCAGTTACCTGTCTTATTAATAATTAGAAACAGAACTGAAAAAAAAAAAAACGTTTATTTTCTTGCAGATGTTTTTTTTTTTTTTTTTTTTTTTTGCTCTTCAAAAAATTCGGACTTTAGGACCCCCCCTGAAAAAAATTTCTGGATCCGCCCATGATATGCTTGTTTGTTTTTCTCCCTGGATGGCTGGTAGCTTTCTCATTTTTAAAAGGACGCAAAACAGAATAAAAGCAAGAAATGGCCTTAAGGAAGAAAACACTTAGCTTTAATTCAGAAACAACCAAATAAAAACAACATGTGGGAAGGTCTAATATTGATGCTATACATTACCAAGTAGAATTAAAACACAAACATTCTGAATGAAATTGTCCTTTTTAAAATTTTAGAAGTGCAGACACAGCAGAGATTTCAGTCATTTGAACAACAAGGTACAGTATAACTTTTATTCTGATTTATTGTTCTATAGTTACCATGGTTGCAATTTCAGTTTGTCTAATGAGATTCATAATTTTCATGAATTTTACTATATCTTATCCTCTATTCGTGATACATATCTACAGATCTATTAGATGGATGTCAGCCATTATTATAAACATAAATACATGTATCATCTATCATGTTCAAATTGGGATGTTAGATTGCCTATTAATTGATACATGCATGGATTTAGAAAAAGTGTGTTAAAACAGATATTGAATAATTTAAAGGAAATTATATGCTGCAATGGTAGAATATGAGCATTTTTTTCCAATCTAGGAAGAGATCTTCTCTTGAGCAAGGGCGTAGGAGATGGGGGAGGGGCAGCTGGGGAACATGCCCCCCCCCACTTTTCAATCACAATATTTTATGATGCATTTTAAAACATTGTTTAAAATAGCAACATTTTGTACCAAATATCTACAATTTTTTCGGTCAATTTTCAAAATTTTTCTTCGGCTCACTACCGCTCGCCAGCTCTTTATATAAACTTTATGAATAATTTAGCTATTCTGATCCATCCTATATCCATATTTCTTTATCAATGTACATGAAGACATTTAACTCAAACTATATAGAATATTATTACATGGCCGTACTTATTAATGATAGAGAGTATAGAAAGTATTTTCTGATAAGTCTATATTTTGCCGAAAAAAAACCCAAAACAAGAAAATAATTCCTAGCTCGCTACCGCTCGCCAGATATTTATTCATACACTTAAAAAAACAGATCCAAAATTTAGAACTGCACCAAATATAGCTAAATTTGTGCATACAGAACATGAAATCCCATTCTTTATCCCCCCCCCCCCTTCTTTTGTTTTTGCTTGTAAGAAATTTTGGGATGTTGTGTCCCTCCACTTTTTCAAGCAGAGCTACGCCGTTGCTTGAGTATTCCCCTCCTTGTTCTATATCTGTACTTAATTATGCCCCCCTTCGAAGAAGAGGGGACATATAGGTTTGCCGCTGTCGGTCGGTCGGTCGGTCTGTCGGTCGGTCCGCGACATCAGTTTCCGTTCAATATCTCTGGAATGGATTCACATATTAAAATGAAATTTTGTATACAGACACATCAAACAAAAATCTAGGTCAAGTTCATATTTGGGTCTGATCAAAAAAATTTTGACAGAGTTATGCCCCTTGCATTTCGAAAAATACCCAAATTTCAGGGTTTCCGTTCAATATCTCTTGAATGGAGTTACATATTGAATTGAAATTTTGTATACAGACACATCAAACAAAAATCTAGGTCAAGTTCATATTTGGGTCCGATCAAAAAAATTTTGACAGAGTTATGCCCCTTGCATTTCGAAAAATACCAAAATTTCAGGGTTTCCATTCAATATCTCTTGAATGGAGTTACATATTGAAATGAAATTTTGTATACAGACACATCAAACAAAAATCTAGGTCAAGTTCATATTTGGGTCCGATCAAAAAAATGTTGACAGAGTTATGCCCCTTGCATTTCGAAAAATACCAAAATTTCAGGGTTTCTGTTCAATATCTCTTGAATGGAGTTACATATTGAAATGAAATTTTGTATACAGACACATCAAATGAAAATCTAGGTCAAGTTTGTAATAAGGTCCGATCGAAAAAATTTTGACAGAGTTATGTCCCCTCCACTTTGAAAAATACCAAAATTTCAGGGTTTCTGTTCAATATCTCTTGAGTGGAGTTACATATTGAAATGAAATTTTGTATACAGACACATCAAATGAAAATCTAGGTCAAGTTCATATTTGGGTTCGATCAAAAAAATTTTGACAGAGTTATGCCCCTTGCACTTTGAAAAATACCAAAATTTCAGGGTTTCCGTTCAATATCTCTTGAATGGAGTTACATATTGAAATGAAATTTTGTATACAGACACATCAAATGAAAATCCAGGTCAAGTTCGTAAAAAGGTCCGATCGAAAAAATTTTGACAGAGTTATGCCCCCTGCACTTTGAAAAATACCAAAATTTCAGGGTTTCTGTTCAATATCTCTTGAGTGTTGTTACATATTGAAATGAAATTTTGTATACAGACACATCAAATGAAAATCTAGGTCAAGTTCTTATTTGGGTCCAATCAACAAAATTTTGACAGAATAATGCCCCTTGCACTTCGAAAAATACCCAAATTTCAGGGTTTCCGTTCAATATCTCTTGAGTGGAGTTACATATTGAAATGAAATTTTGTATATGGATACATCAAATGACAATCTAAGTCAAGTTCTTATTTGGGTCCAATCAACAAAATTTTGACAGAGTTATGCCCCTTGCACTTCGAAAAATACCAAAATTTCAGGGTTTCCATTCAATATCTCTTGAGTGGAGTTACATATAGAAATGAAATTTTGTATACAGACACATCAAATGAAAATCTAGGTCAAGTTCATATTTAGGTCCGATCAAAAAAAAATTGGACAGAGTTATGCCCCTTGCACTTTGAAAAATACCAAAACTTCAGGGTTTCTGTTCAATATCTCTTGAGTGGAGTTACATATTGAAATGAAATTTTGTATACAGACACATCAAATGAAAATCTACAAGGTCAAGTTCATATTTAGGTCCGGTGAACAAGATTTTGACAGAGTTATGCCCCTTGCACTTCGAAAAATACCAAAATTTCAGGGTTTCCGTTCAATATCTCTTGAGTGGAGTTACATATTGAAATGAAATTTTGTTTTCAGACACATCAAATAAAAATCTAGGTCAAGTTCATATTTGGATTCAATCAAAAATTTTTATGCCCCCCTTTGAAGAAGAGGGGACATATTGCTTTGCCGCTGTCTGACTTTCTGTCTATCGGTCCGTCGGTCGGTCGGTCGGTCCACGACATCAGTTTCCGTTCAATACCTCTGGAGTGGATTCACATATTGAAATGAAATTGTGTGTACAGACACATCAAATGAAAATCAAGTATAAAGTTGTGACGGACTTTAATCACAGAAGGGGTAGGGGGGCATTAATGTTTTACAAACATGACTTTTAACTTGTTATTCTAATGTCTGCACTTTAGCTGACCTCACTTATACCTTTATATGTTTTTTAAACGTAAATATTTAAATTTGTGTAAAGAAATCTAAAACACAAAGAGAAGTGGATTTTATCGTGTCATAAAACAACTTTCAATTAAATTTCTATGACATAATTTAAGTACAGCTGAAATTAAAGATGGTAATAAAGAAATTAAAGAGGGGGGATTTAATTGATGTTAAGAACACGATGTCAGTTCAAACATGTATAAATACAAATATATTTGTATAACATTGTTATACAGACATCGCGAAAGTTTTTACAACTTTCCAGACATTTTGAATTTTTGTAGAAATTAAACATGTTTATTAAGAAAAAATTGAAATATTTTACCAGACGAAGCAAATTTTACCAGATTTCTCCGGTATGTCTGGTGACTTTTGGATTGTCTGAACATATTATACTACGCGGCGTTTCTCAGACAATATGAAAGTCGTCAGACTCACCAGAAAAATCGGATGAAATCTATCTCGGGCTAGAGAAAATTTTCTCTTTTTTTCGTAACAAATATATGTGAACTCCTTTAAAAATTACAATTGAATGTGTCTTATAAATTGTAAAAGCGTTTGCCATGTTTGGTTTCTGGTCCATTTCGGGTTATCTATTTTGTTTATAAAGAAGTGATTATACGCTAAAACAGACACGTTATCACCCACTTGTTAAGATACAGGCTAGAGTGAAGTGTGTACCTTTCTTTCTATTGATCATTTAAAACGTTTATTCCTGGGCATTTCATAGCAGTTTAGTCTTAGATTGTCATCAAAGTCGGACCATTTATGGTTAACCAATAGTTCTATTATGATATGTGCATGGGAAAGCTTTCCATTTGATTCTTGTAGTGAGAAATCGTTCTTGCTTTCCTTATGATTTCCACCCCTTCCCACCTCTATTCATGCAAATGTGGTTTGGATATTTTGTTAAAATAAATGAAAAAAAGTCTCGAGTCGGTGGTACACACGAATGTATATTCTTCAATATAAAAAGAAAACAGAACCAAGCACGGACACCCCCCCCCCCAAATCAAAACAAGCACAGAACTAGATAGAAAGTCTGATTTCAATTTTCAAAAATCGTAACGTACCTTTTATTTTATAGGAATTGTATGGAAGGCGGGGGGGGGGGGGGTGCGGGGGGGGGGGGTGTTTACATGAATAATTTTTACCATAATTGAAGTTGAGACAAATAGGAAAATTAAACATATTTGACAGAATTTAGAATTTTCAAATCTGAACCATGAAAATGGGTGTAGAAATATTCACATTGTCAGATCAACTCCACGAACGCTACAAGTCACGGATGAGAGTGTACAATATTTACTTGCAGACACAGATGATGGTATACCCCGGCCTCCACCCCCTATTGTGGGTAAAGTCACTCACTACTGCATAGACCTATACTGGGACGAAGCTATGGAAAAGTCCAACCAGGTCGTGGGTCAGAGGATTAGGGTGTGTCTACAGGAGCAAGACAAGATGTTCCAGTGGGGAAACATTTATACGTAAGTGCCAAAGTAATGCTGTGTGCTGATTATGTACACGTTTATGAGTTATCATAACGACAAGCATGCATTATTTAGTGAAAACTTTTCTACATTCATTCCGATTAGTTCATTCGTTACATCCGCATGATATTGCAGCCTTTCAATTCACATTGGCGGATCTAGAAAAAAAAATTCCAGGGGTTTCCGATCCGTCAGGGGGATGAAGGGGGAGGGGGTCCAGTATACGATTTTAAACAAAAAAACAACAACAACAACCGGGGAAAATAAGCATTTTTAGAAATCCAGGGGAGGTCCTGATATCCCCCATGACCCCAACCTGTATCATTTTTGCATTGAGAATTACTTTGGGTTCTCACATCTTTGGAAGTCGACAACCCCTTTTCGACTGTGCTAAACTACTTGGCATAACTCACCGGAAGCAACTTTTGCAATAGGTATCGACCAGTCGGAGCACTAGTCGCCGATTAAAGCAACAATTTCATTGGTTTGCCGCAAACAGAAGATCATGTTTGTTTTTTTTCAAAATTTGTATGATGTTTAAAATCGAGATTTTTCAGAAAAGATAACTTTACACGCAGTGCGATGTATTATGATTTTGCGACGAATTTAAAAGAAAATTTATGTGTGAACAGTGAAAATTCAAGTGAACAGCAACAAAATTAAGGGAACTGTGAAAATCTAATATTCCGAGACTATTCAGTCGGTTCGGATCAAGCTGTCCTATTTCTGCATTCGTATGTCAGAGTAATTGCTTTTCTGGTTTTTTTCTGATTCATCTAAATCTCGGTAATCCACAAAATGCGCACTTCTGACAATAGTATCATAAATAAAATTCCGGCTCGATTCGCTCGCCTTATCTTGATTATATACTTCATCTTTTGATTTACTTTTTTATTTTGATTTTGTTCGATAGTATGAAGTAAAAAAAAAACCCAGAGAATTCGAGAGACATATATTCTGTCAATTCCTTTTTAGCTCACCTGAGCGAAGCTCAAGTGAGCTATTGTCATAGCGCGCCGTCCGTCGTCCGTCGTCGTCATCGTCGTCGTCGTCGTCCGTCTGGCGTAAACTTTTAACATTTTCGACATTTCCTCTGCAACCGCTGCACAGAATTTCATGAAACTTAATAGGAAGGAAGTACTCAAGGTCCTCTACCAAGTTTGTGTTTTTCGTGCCGATCGGTCAACAAATATGGCCACCGAGGGCTCTGATTGGCTGACACATTTTCGACATCTCCTCTGCAACCGCTGGACAGAATTTCATGAAACTTTACAGGAAGGAAGTACTCAAGGTCCTCTACCAAGTTTGTGTTTTTCGTGCCGATCGGTCAACAAATATGGCCGCCGAGGGCTCTGATTGGCTGACACATTTTCAACATCTCCTCTGCAACCGTTGCACAGAATTTCATGAAACTTTACAGGAAGGAAGTACTCAAGGTCCTTTACAAAGTTTGTGTTTTTCTTGCCGATTGGTCAACAAATATGGCCGCCGAGGGCTCTGATTGGCTGACACATTTTCGACATCTCCTCTGCAACCGCTTCACACAGAATTTAATGAAACTTTACAGGAAGGAAGTACTCAAGGTCCTCTACCAAGTTTGTGTTTTTCGTGACGATCGGTCAACAAATATGGCCGCCGAGGGCTCTGATTGGCTGACACATTTTCGACATCTCCTCTGCAACCGCTGCACAGAATTTCATGAAACTTTACAGGAAGGAATTACTCAAGGTCCTCTACCAAGTTTGTGTTTTTCGTGCCGATCGGTCAACAAATATGGCCACAGAGGGCTCTGATTGGCTGATACATTTTCGACATCTCCTCTGCAACCGCTGCACAGAATTTCATGAAACTTTACAGGAAGGAAGTACTCAAGGTCCTCTACCAAGTTTGTGTTTTTCGTGCCGATCGGTCAACAAATATGGCCGCCGAGGGCTCTGATTGGCTGACACATTTTCAACATCTCCTCTGCAACCGTTGCACAGAATTTCATGAAACTTTACAGGAAGGAAGTACTCAAGGTCCTTTACAAAGTTTGTGTTTTTCTTGCCGATCGGTCAACAAATATGGCCACCGAGGGCTCTGATTGGCTGACACATTTTCGACATCTCCTCTGCAACCGCTGCACAGAATTTCATGAAACTTTACAGGAAGGAAGTACTCAAGGTCCTCTACCAAGTTTGTGTTTTTCGTGCCGATCGGTCAACAAATATGGCCGCCGAGGGCTCTGATTGGCTGACACATTTTCGACATCTCCTCTGCAACCGCTGGACAGAATTTCATGAAACTTTACAGGAAGGAAGTACTCAAGGTCCTCTACCAAGTTTGTGTTTTTCGTGCCGATCGGTCAACAAATATGGCCGCCGAGGGCTCTGATTGGCTGACACATTTTCAACATCTCCTCTGCAACCGTTGCACAGAATTTCATGAAACTTTACAGGAAGGAAGTACTCAAGGTCCTCTACCAAGTTTGTGTTTTTCTTGCCGATCGGTCAACAAATATGGCCGCCGAGGGCTCTGATTGGCTGACACATTTTCGACATCTCCTCTGCAACCGCTGCACAGAATTTCATGAAACTTTACAGGAAGGAAGTACTCAAGGTCCTCTACCAAGTTTGTGTTTTTCGTGCCGATCGGTCAACAAATATGGCCACAGAGGGCTCTGATTGGCTGATACATTTTCGACATCTCCTCTGCAACCGCTGCACAGAATTTCATGAAACTTTACAGGAAGGAAGTACTCAAGGTCCTCTACCAAGTTTGTGTTTTTCGTGCCGATCGGTCAACAAATATGGCCGCCGAGGGCTCTGATTGGCTGATACATTTTCGACATCTCCTCTGCAACCACTGCACAGAATTTCATGAAACTTTACAGGAAGGAAGTACTCAAGGTCCTCTACCAAGTTTGTGTTTTTCGTGCCGATCGGTCAACAAATATGGCCGCCGAGGGCTCTGATTGGCTGACACATTTTCAACATCTCCTCTGCAACCGTTGCACAGAATTTCATGAAACTTTACAGGAAGGAAGTACTCAAGGTCCTTTACAAAGTTTGTGTTTTTCTTGCCGATTGGTCAACAAATATGGCCGCCGAGGGCTCTGATTGGCTGACACATTTTCGACATCTCCTCTGCAACCGCTTCACACAGAATTTAATGAAACTTTACAGGAAGGAAGTACTCAAGGTCCTCTACCAAGTTTGTGTTTTTCGTGACGATCGGTCAACAAATATGGCCGCCGAGGGCTCTGATTGGCTGACACATTTTCGACATCTCCTCTGCAACCGCTGCACAGAATTTCATGAAACTTTACAGGAAGGAATTACTCAAGGTCCTCTACCAAGTTTGTGTTTTTCGTGCCGATCGGTCAACAAATATGGTCACAGAGGGCTCTGATTGGCTGATACATTTTCGACATCTCCTCTGCAACCGCTGCACAGAATTTCATGAAACTTTACAGGAAGGAAGTACTCAAGGTCCTCTACCAAGTTTGTGTTTTTCGTGCCGATCGGTCAACAAATATGGCCGCCGAGGGCTCTGATTGGCTGACACATTTTCGACATCTCCTCTGCAACCGCTGCACAGAATTTCATGAAACTTTACAGGAAGGAAGTACTCAAGGTCCTCTACCAAGTTTGTGTTTTTCGTGCCGATCGGTCAACAAATATGGCCGCCGAGGGCTCTGATTGGCCGACACATTTTCGACATCTTCTCTGCAACCGCTGCACAGAATTTCATGAAACTTTACAGGAAGGAAGTACTCAAGGTCCTCTACCAAGTTTGTGTTTTTCTTGCCGATCGGTCAACAAATATGGCCGCCAAGGGCTCTGATTGGCTGACACATTTTCGACATCTCCTCTGCAACCGCTGCACAGAATTTCATGAAACTTTACAGGAAGGAACTACTCAAGGTCCTCTACCAAGTTTGTGTTTTTCGTGCCGATCGGTCAACAAATATGGCCGCCGAGGGCTCTGATTGGCTGACACATTTTCGACATCTCCTCTGCAACCATTGCACAGAATTTCACGAAACCTTGCAGCAAGCTAAGTACTCAAGGTCCTCTGCCAAGTTTGTGTTTTTCTTGTCGATAGGTCAACAAATATGGCTGTCAAGGGCTTTGATCTGTAGAAGTATTTTTGTGACTTTTAACCCTTTGTCTGCAACTCAGGTGAGCGATGTGGCCCCCTTGGGCCTCTTGTTCATCTTTTGCTTTGAAGTTCGAAATGCTTTACAATTTTCTTATTTTTCTAAAAAGAACCGTATATTTGTATCCTATAGTTCCATATATGATATACAGGTCTGTATTCCTATATATTTCTAGTAGAAGGAAGTCGCTGTGTTTTCTACGGTGAAAGTAATTTTCAATTTAACGGAAGGGTGTTCTTTATGTTAAGAATTAGAGAAATGGTAGCTTTCCAAAATTAAATGGCTTGTTTAAGCATTAACTTATGTTAGTTTTAAATCAGTGACCTTCATTCACTTATCTGAAGTGTCCGACACAATGCATTTTGCTATTTGGGTTATGTATATAGACATGCCATATATATTCTGCCCTAGTGTTTGGGCATTTGAAATCCCCTTTTGAATATGACCACACACCTGTGTCTATACCTGGCACTGTTTTGTGTTCATATACTATTTTAATTATGAACTAGACAAAGTCGTCTGAGAATTGCAATTTAGTGCAATTGTATATAATTAAACTTAAACATACATGTACATGCATTTTTCATGGTTTTCATGCGCGACTCTAGACTTTTTTTCTGGGAGGGATGGTGGTCTAGTCTATGATTTAAACTACATAAACAGTAACTTTAATGTAAATGAAGATTTTCGAAAATTTAAAGAAAAGGCCGGGGAGGCTGCAAACCGAGCCTCCCTTTCGTAGATCCGCACACGATTTCAATTTTCACATCCCATCGATTTGCCGCCGACATGAAAATTGAAAAAAAGATGGTGTGAAAATATTTTTTAAATTGCTTCTTTTAAATGACAATAGTTAAGTGGTATAAGTGTAAACACGAACATTAAATTTAGTGTTTCGCAAAAGAGTTTAAAGAAGTTCAACCGTTTTAAACTATATTTAGGACATGATATCGGACACGAGACCGAACAGGTCATCACAAATTAAATGTCTTTAGTAACAGAAGCTCACAGACAAGAATAGATTTCTTCCATTCTATTTAGACTTTTTTCATCAACGCAGTTTTTGATTTCCTGGGCTTCGTGTAATAACCTACTTATTTATTAAAATCCGGTAGAAATAATTGCGTTTAAAAGCGGTATATTATGCTTTGATGTGACTTAATAATATCTGTGTGATTTACGTATTTTAGGAAATGATTTATTTATAGTCCAATATTAATCTGAATGGCTTTCGACTTACCCTAGCATGTTAAATTAGTGTAGCGAATTCTTAATGAAAACCAACTCGTGTTTGCCTGAAATATTGACATTTCACCAAAGATCGACAGGCACCAAAGTAAAGAATTTTCTTTATTCATATTCTGTCCAGCATAAAAAGCTTTTAATTTACAAAGCGCGTCAATAATTCAAACTGCCGTATAACGGGTCTATTGTCACGTTAATTACTAAGCAAATATAAACCGACAATGTAGAAAACCCGAACAAGTCAGGGTACACGAATTTTGGAGACCAAGTATCGGTATACTAAAGATTCTTTTCACAAGTTTTTAGCGATTGTTATTTGTTAACTTTTCTTCTTGAAGTAGAATTCGAACGATATTCGAACTATATCATATAAGACTTCTTTTCATGCATGTGGATGGCAATGAACTCTTAATATTTCATGTTAAGAGCGAGCCATGTACAAGTAGTACGTGCATTTCAATAACGTATTATCTAATACCAAACACATTTTAAAAGAAACCACGTGAGAGCGAAGCACGAACTCTGATATGGCTATATATATAACAGAAGAACTGTCACAAGGGCCATCGTATTACCGTCATCGTATCATCGCCATCGTGACATCGCGTCATCGCCATCGTATCATCGCGTCCTTGCCGTCGTAACTTCGTACTATCGCTTTTGTAACGTCGGACTATCGCCATGTTACGATGGCGATGATATGATGACGGTAATACGATGGCGATAGTACGATGACGATGATATGATGACGGTAATACGATGGCGATAGTACGATGTTACAATGGCGATGATGTGATGACGGTAATACAATGGTGATACGATGTTACGGTGGCGACAGTACGATGTTACGATGGCGATAGTACGATGTTACGATGGCTATGACGCGATAGTACGATGTTACGATGACGATGATATGACGATAATACGACGGCGATAGTACGATGTTACGATGGCGATGATATAATGACGGTAATACGATGGCGATAGTACGATGTTACGATGGCGATGATGCGATGTAACGATGGCGTTAGTACAATGTTACGATGGCGATAGTACGATGTTACGATGGCGATGTTACGATGGCGATGATATGATAACGGCAATACGATGGCGATAGTACGATGTTACGATGACTATAGTACGATGTTACGATGACGATGATATGATGACGGTAATACGATGGCGATAGTACGATGTTATGATGGCGATGATATGATGACGGTATGCGATGGTGATAGTACAATGTTACGATGGCGATGATGCTATGTTACGATGGCGATAGTACGATGTTACGATGGCGATAATACGATGTTACGATGGCGATGATGCGATGTTACGATGGCAATGATATAATGACGGTAATACGATGGCGATAGTACGATGTTACGATGACGATAGTACGCTGTTACGATTGTGATGATACGATGGCGATCGATGATGGCCCTAATAGTACATCGCAGTCTTTGGGCTAAAACTTGCATAATTGCATTTACAAAATAAATTCCCCGACGAGCGATTCTTGCAGCATTGGCGTTGCTATTTTTGAGGTAACGGAACACGAGTTGCAGTGCAGTCATTGAAGAAATTATTTTTAAAAAGTCAAAGATCTGATGGCTGAAATTTTGTGCGAACCATTTTTTGGCCTACCAGTAAACATATTTTTCAAATGCTCTCTTTCATACTTAAATGCCAGAATGAGGATTTATGTATATTTTTGCATTGGGCTTGGAAATATAGGGACCATCTGTCTTGCTCTGACCACAAATTAAAATACTGTATGACGTCAATAACGTATTGACTTGTTTACATTGCGCACTTTCAAAAGGTCTTCTTGTTGAAGTTTTTCTGCAACGGTGAATAAATTCAGTAGCAATGAACTTGTGTACATACAAACATTGAAGGAGAGTTTCAATCAGTCTTGAAAGTGATCAACAAAACGAATAAAGTGGAAGTAAATCCCTTATTGAATACGCCCTGTAATTCCTTGTAAATTCCTTGTATGACCGAAATGTTATAAATATCTATTTGCACATCCATAAAGAAAACTTTAAAGTTTGGATGATTATAAGGTGGAAGTGTTTAACTGTGCCCTCACTTCAAAATATCTACCTTTGCCAAAAATGTAGACGGATGTGACGTGATCAGTTTCATACACCTCTTTTTGATCTGTCCCTTTTCTTTCATGATGTACGCACTTAAAAGTAGTGATTAAAGTCGAATGAACCCCCCCCCCCAAAAAAAAATCCAAAAACAAAAACAAAACCATAGGAAGCCCAGACCGTTGTCTGAACATACTCGACCCTGTACTTGGTTTCGAATCGCACCATAGTTTACCTTCCCCCTAAATTTGATGGAAATATCATGCATGTTCAAATAAAGTGATAACCATGGGCATATACTAGGAGAAAATGTATTAATTCCGTATATATGTATGTGGCTTTTGCTTCGCAGGCGACATGAAAAAGAACAAAAATTTGAAACCCATGATATTGTCTTTACAGGTGCCTATTTATAGCTGAGACATGCTTTTTTTTCATTTTGACAATCCTCTGTTCTTTGATATACTTATTAAGTTAACCAAACTATATACATGCATTCGTATTTTTTTCTAACAGGGGTTACGCAAAAAATCACACAGTGAACGGGCTAGACCCACAGACTACGTATACGTACAGGATACGCTTTATGACGTCAGATGACGAAAGTGAATGGAGTCCACATGTAACTGTGTCAACTACAAGTAAGTTCCTGTCACAGAGAATGGAATCCCTCGTTAGATTATTATTATATCTTCAATAAAAAAGAAGACGAAATTGTCTCTCTCTATAGATAGATGTATGTATGGAAAAATCTCCAGCAAGACTACTTTCCACTGACCACAGCGGAACACACCCGCTGGATTACATTAAGGCCACGCCAAGATTTTCGTTGTTTTAAACGCGTCAGTGGGCGGGTAGTTTTTCGGGGTGTTGTTTGCTAAAAAAAACCCCAAAAAGTCCATTTCCTTATTTTTCCATACCTGTTCGCTTTTTTCATGAAAGTGGTGTGTTTTCAGCAATTTATAGTGGGTATTCAGTCTTACAAAGGTTAGCTAACCTGAATATTAACTAAAACTGACACAAGAGGATAATTTTGTGCAATTTTCTTTGCTTCACTACCATAATATCTTACATTCTTGGATATTTCTTATGTTTCCTGTAGGTATTCGTATTGGATAGATAGATAGCTTTCCATTTCTTGATGTGATGCTTAACAAAAAGAAAAAAACAGATATGGCCTAAACAATGGTAAAACAAAATGACTTCAACAAACAACAGGGGACTGCAATGCACACAACCACGCCAAATGGATCTCCAAAACATGAAACTTGAATAACTTTGAATGGTCATGCACATTATAAAAGCGAATTGTGTGATTATCCGGATGATAGTTTAAACATATTTTATTCAATAAATAATTATTGAAAAGGATTGGGCCACAAGTTTTGAAAACATTAGAAACGGCCCTTTCCGGATGATGGGGGGGGGTTAAACCTTCCACTTATCCAGATAAGTGACAAAATTAAAGAAGAATTCAAGTTAATAACGATTTCTAATGATGCTTTGCCTATGGTCAATGAGTGCTGATATTTCATGCTCATGTTATGTATGCTCTTGTCAAACATAAAGGATCACTACCTTGCAATTCACGGAACATATTGATTTTGGTTTGGTTTGTTTTTCTACCAGTATATCTTTTTTTGTGACATAAATTATGCATTTTAATAGTTCGAACTTTGTGACTTGATTTGATTGCAAAATTTCCTGACCGCATTGCAGTGTAAAATGCTTTAAAATTTTTTATGCTTTTAAAAATGAGCCCATGTCAACCAAAAGTACTCTATTTTCCATAATTTGGTTAAGAATAGCGGTTTCAATATTACGTCATTAAACTTCTTGTAAGTTTGTTTTGACATTCGGTATTTCGGGTTGAAGCTTGTCCTCATTAAACCACAAATAATTCAGAATCAATGAATTCGTACCCCACCGGGGGGTAAAACTGGCAAGACTCAATTTACTCCGAATTAACTTTCTTGTATCAAGTATTGAAAGGGTAAGCGTAATAATTTCCTACATTTTCGATGCTTTTTTGCGTCATCAATCATGTGAAATCAATTAAGATTTCACTCCTCTTAAGTCGGATGCTGTTATCATAACAGACTTAGGGAAACCTACGAGGGATCAATAGATTACTAGATCACAGGAACTGTAAAACTTGTGTTCGGGTAAAATTAAAAGTCTATCTCGGTTCAGAAATGTCATTTATCACTAATTTGATCGGAAAATTGCCTGCAAGGATTGATTGAAAGTTGAAAGACAAGGGCAGGTTCAGCGTACCTATAACGTTTCCATTATTATCTGCCGTGATGGCCGTGTTATTGGCAATTGTTTTCTCTGAGCTTTCCCCCATCATTCAGGAAAATATGTCGTTGATGTGATAATGTCATTATCATGTAGGGACAAAGAATCGACCCATACATTTGGGGCCTATAGCCCGATCTTCTGTAAAATACGGATTTTCATTTACATACACACAAATTTTCGGCCCCTTGGCCAATAAATAATACGTCGACGTCGTGGGTTTTGTTTTTATACTTGATTAGACCAATAGGCCAAAAACACCAAAACCATTCATAGCGAACTACACAATCGTTTCTTCCTCTAGATATTTTACAAATGGCCGAAAATTTGAGTATTGGTTTTTTTTCTATGAAAAAAAAAATCATGTCCCTGGAAGATACAGTTGATATTTCTACTCCTCTCCAGCCCTGTGACGAAGAAAATTGAATTCTCGTAGTTAAAAGGACCCCCTCCCCTCCAAAAAGATCTTCCCTCTAAATAGAAAGCCGTCACGGCTATGCCTATGTTATTTTGTGTGCCCTTGTTGTCAAACGATACTAAGAATAAACATCATTAATCATAATTTCTAGCATTTTATGATCGGAATTTTGTTGCTTTCGTTGCATAATACGGTATTTATCATTCGAAAGTCCTTTGATAGGGTTACGCAGAGTATTAATTATCTAAATCAATCAAATCCCATATGGAATGTTTTTGTACGAGTCTATAAGGTGTTTTCTTGGCTGGTTATTGATTCCATAAGTGATATTAAAGTTGCTCTTATTCACACTCAATATAGAAAGAGGCCAGTAAAATAATCTCCATGGGCAATCTGGAACGCGAGAGGACTTCAGTTTTATCAAATAATAACTCCTCAGACCTTGAGTAAACGAGAAATATTAAAGCAAATTGTACAGATAAAAGTAAACAGTGAACTGTTTAATAATCTCACGAGAGCCTATAATTTGATGCATTACATCAAAGCTGTCGATATTGTATAATCGTGCGCAAATATCAATATTAAAAGCATGGCTTTATTTGCATTAAGCGGTTTTTATTTATAAAACCATAACATTTGAATATCGAGCTCCTCGTACAATAGTCTTCATTTTGACACGATAAAAAGACATGTTGGTCTATCCCATAAGCTTCTATTTACACATATATTTGGCCGGAACTGTTTGCTGATTTGAGGTAGTCTTTTTTTTCTGAGAGAGAACGGTTAACGAGCAGGCATCTGTCAGTCTTGACTCTGTCACCTTGTCGCCTAAATATGCAATTTGCAACAAGTAAGATTTTTTTCTTTTCAATATCATCATCATCTTTGGGGTGTGGGAAATGAGGGGATGGGGTAACAAAATTGAAATAAATGTAGCGTTTCTTTATTGATATCTTTATGAAATCTTTGAAATTGCAATTACTGCTTCTTGAAATGTAGATATTCCAATTGATATATACTTAGTAACTTTAATAACGCACCAAATAATAGACGATTTGTATAAAGATGAAATCGGCACAAGCATGTATTAAATTGGTTAGGGACACCTTTCACCATTTTGGTCAATTTTGCAGAAAATAAACGAAAAAAAATGTTCCATTTAGTATTCCAAGTGTGATGAAAGGCGAGTATATTGGATTGAAAGTCTTTGGTCATACATGTACCTTATGTACATATGATTATTAGTTCTTCAGCATACATATACCGGTGTTCGAATCAATTTGTAATTTTGGACAAATAAGCTTAGAGATAATTTACATAGTATATCATATAGCAAATATATACATTATGATTTGAAATGAACGTAGCTTCTTTGTGCCGCAAATGACTTGATATCGTCGATGATTAGGCGTACTTGGTGAGAGGACTCAAATTCAGCAGGGGTATTGACGATGAGGGAGGGATCGCGTTTAGTAATGCGCCCACAAAGGATTGCCAAATGTGTGACATAGCACATGTTGGCGGACATACACATTATGACATCATAATCAGATGCATGTCACAGCATTTACGAGTCATTGATTGTGACGACATGATGTCCGACAGCAGGTGTGATATCGGAAAGGTGTGATTTAAAGACGTCTGTATACCTACGGAAACTGATCAAAAAGTGTCTATTGCTTCATGGTCAGAAGAGGAAAGTCGTAGTCATAACCCATTGTACGTGCAAGTACATACCGTCTACATGCAAAAACGTAGCGAAACTTTGGGATACGTACGTTGTCTTAACGTTATCGGTACGTGGTCCTTACGGTCTCCGTACTGATTGGGGACACGCAGACAGACAGTAGCAGTTACTTTCGCTGTGTCCTGTCTGCGTGCGGTCTACGAATACAACAAGAAGTACGGCACGCATGTTGAAAGTACGTGCAACGCACTTGTCGCGTAAGGGAGTGAGGACCCCGTGCGTTCAAAAGTACATGTCATTATAACATCCTCATTATGACATGGAAGACGTACGGATATTGTACGTTGTAAGCAAGTTGCACGCCCATATAACCGTGCGTTGACGAGCGTGCGTTGACGCACTTGTCACTTGCTTCCCTGCGTCCTCAGAAAAACGTAGCAACCAAAGCCTCCCCAAAACACGCACGCGAGTTGTGGCCGCTTCCAGGCGATAAATCAAGACATGTTCAGATAAATTAAGAAGGTTTTGGATCTATTTTGGCATTTTGTGCCTTTATATAGATAAATTATGGATTTTAGATTATGTCACAAATCCCTGCAATCTTTCAAAACCAAATTAATGTGTATAGATGGATACCATCGAATGAATTGTGTTATTTGTTAGATTAATCAAGGAGAGATATACATTATGATATCTGGAAATAAGAAACATTAACTGCAGAAAAAAAGAGAAAAATGACGAAATGTGGAATTTGAGTCTCTCAAAAAGCTTTTCAACAGCTATTCTACTACAACAAACGTGAAGGAGATGGACACGGACAAATTTGAAAACAATACAAAAATATTTTATTTAGGTTGCAACACAAAGCCGACATGTAAGAATTTCGTCTATGTGTCTGTCGGTCTATCTGTCTGTCCTTCTGGAGACACGCTTTCACTTAATAAATAGTATATGGCTGCAAGGATATGATGAGACTCGACATCCAATGTGGGTATAATAACACGTCCTGCAGCGAGCACGGCTTCATGGTCAAAGGAACATAATTTGAATCAAATATGCGACAGACCTTTTACCTGTTCTCGAACAGAATAGTCTTGTTTTAGGCAGCGTGTGAAGCATTTATGTCCGTCCATACGATTCTCACAACTTTGCTTTCACGGAAAGGACTACTCTTATATAACCAAGGACAAATGATGCAGAGTTCAAGGTCGGTCAGGAAAGATGATCGGTTGGAATATAACCAAGGACAAATGATGCAGAGTTCAAGGTCAGGAGACTTTGAGAGTCAAACTATAGGCGACATGTATTTCATGTATTTCTCTAGCTCAAACTAATGTGTCCCATTATTTTTTATTAATGGAGATGCTTTGGAAGGTTAATTTAGTTAGCGCAGATTCTGTCCCATAGTACAGTGCCGACATTATCGACGTTTCCTTTTATTTTATGCTACACCAATAAACCAATAATTACGTTTGAAGTGAAAGAAAGATTTTACATAGATTTACATTTAATCCATTTTCTCAAACAAAAGTGTGAGTTATGTTTTAATCACCCCCTGTACCGTTTGATGGAAATTGAATTTTTTACCATTAGGCCAACGCGAAGCTTCTTCATATAGACAAAGTGTGCTCATCGTAGAATTGATACCGGATGACGCAGATAGGCTGAATTGATACAGAATTATTAGAAAACCCCAGATAGATTTTCTCGCCACACCATCAATGAAAGTATGGCATTTCCAATCATGAATAAAATTCAATTTCAAATACATGTACATGGATTTCGTATGGATTTCGTATGAAAATTCTTGTATGACAGAACAGACAAACTGATCAGTGTTTCATTTTAAATTCGCCCCCTTTTTCTAGTTCAGACTTATTGTCCGTCTGCAAGTCTGTCCCGATGCAGTTTCTCCGAATTTTACTATAATTTATGTTTTGAAATATTTCTTATTTGACACAGATTTTCACAGTTCATTTTTATGCTCCGAAAAACATTTCGGGGATCATACAGTAACAGTTGCTGTCGTGTCCGTCTGTTTGTCACTCAGAGTTCATATCTCCTTGATCCTGCTTCATTATTTTAATATCGTATTTCACACAATTGTCATTAGGATATAGCCCATCGTTTATTTCACAATCTTCCAAGATTTGAAGAGAAAGGATATTATCAGGATTCGTTATACATTGTGCTTCATATGGAATTCATGTGAAATTTACATGAACTTTACATGAAAGTTCACATGAAACTTATGTGAAACGAGCACGAACGTGAAATTTACATGAACATTTTTACATGAAATTCATGTGAAGTTTCTGACATGAATTTCGTATATATTCAATTTCGCATGAAGGTCACATAGAAAAAAATCATGTAAAATTCATGTGAAGTAATTCTGAATCACATGAAATATTTTTCACATAAATCTTATGTGAAATTTATATGAATTTCACATGAACTTTCATATGAAATTAATGACACCTTTTAAGTTTTGTTTTTGATTTTTTTGCATTATTATGATTTTGTCTTGTTGTCTTACAATTACCGTATATATATGTGTTATGGCTCAAAAACAGAACTCCTTCATTTTATACTCCCTGGTTATGGTAGATAAATAGGTGTTATTTGAAAAAGAAGATTGACTCAATAATAACAAGGATTTGATTCTACATCATAGATGTTTGTAAACAGTATCAGTAGCTATGTTCTTTTATAAATATAACCCAATAATCTTTATTTTTACAGAGGAGCCATTAAATGGTGAGCACCTACATAGGGCAATAATACGAAATGTCGTAGAAGATGTGGTGAAAGTCCTGGACACAGGGTATGTACAATAATGTTTAGGTATTATTATATTTAGCTTTTATATACATGTATGGCTTTCATATTTCACTTGCAAATACCTTGTGAGAGACGACCTTGTGAGACACAACCTTTTATTTGAGACCATTGCCTTTGATCTAGTGACCTTAATACTGATTTGGATGCTTTATTTTCAGGGATGTTTCTATGGATGTGAATGACAAATTGGATGCTTTATTCTCAGGGATGTTTCTATGGATGTGAATGACAATATTGGATGCTTTATTTTCAGGGATGTTTCTATGGATGTGAATGACAATATTGGATGCTTTATTTTCAGGGATGTTTCTATGGATGTGAATGACAAATTGGATGCTTTATTTTCAGGGATGTTTCTATGGATGTGAATGACAAATTGGATGCTTTATTTTCAGGGATGTTTCTATGGATGTGAATGACAAATTGGATGCTTTATTTTCAGGGATGTTTCTATGGATGTGAATGACAATATTGGATGCTTTATTTTCAGGGATGTTTCTAAGGATGTGAATGACAAATTGGATGCTTTATTTTCAGGGATGTTTCTACGGATGTGAATGACAAATATGGGTTTTCAGCACTGATGCAGGCTTCACAAAAAGGCTACTTGGAGTGAGTACAAAATGTTCTATGCATAGTCTAAGGCAGAGTTGAGGTCAGTATGAAGATTAGATGCCGAAGGAGAGAACAGGGTGTTGTTTAAAGACAAAGGCTAAACTGACCTACAGCTGCACAATTTCTTAATATTTACATTACATGTACTAGTATGTTCCCCATGTGTTAAACGCCAATTAGGCAACTAGAATTATATTCCAATAAATTTGATTGCCTATTGTGATGTCATGTTCAAGTTTTGAATGAAAGGAGAATTTACCAAGTCGAAATGCATTTGACGCAATTACAGACAATATGTGCAATGTGCATGCAATGTGCAATGTGCATGCAAATAAAGATTTCTGATATTTAGAGTAAATGTTAATATAAGAAATGACTGTCTTTTGGTGTTCATGGATGTATAATCATGGTTAGACCAACCAGAATTATACACCCATGAACATCAAAATTGAGACAGTCATTTCTTAATTAACCTTTTTTTAATACCCTTCATTTTAAAACAAAATTGATGATGCAAATTATGATTTCATTACCTTTCCATTAATTCCAATAGTTTTTACCTACCTCAGTGTTTCTTAACCACATCTTTTTTTATTTTTTCATTTTAGAATAATTGAAGTATTATTAGAGAAAGGTGCTGATGTACATTTGCAGAATGATGCGGGTAAAACCGCGTAAGTTTTATAACTAGAACTTGTTTAGTAAAATTAGAGACTGGTACTTCAGACAATGATTGAATAAAACAAATACTTTATACGAAGATAAACTTACCTAGTGATATCAAAGTAAGGTTTTCTTTTGACTATTTTAATTGCATACGCTGTGCTGCATATGATATGTCATGTATTTATACATCTTAGTACATTATTATTTTCTTAAAATTCTAGGATTTTATCCTTAATGCTGTATAAATGAATTTCAGTTTGATGTTGGCATGCTTTGCGGGTCAATTTGAGGCAGTCAAACTTCTACGTCAACATGGTGCCAAATACGATGATTATGATCGAGGGGGGTCAACGGCAATGCACTGGGCGGTAGACGGGGGTAATGTACGACTCTTAGACTGGATGATCAAAGATGGAGCTGATGTTAATATTCGGGATAGAGGATCAGGTTGGACACCACTTATAAGATGTGGTACGTTAGTAAAACTCATTTAAACATTATACTCAGGATAATTGCCATTTTTAGACCCTTGTAAACAAAGTATTGCTGGTAGATAGGAATCACTCTGTCTGTCTGTCTGTCCCACCAAAGTTTGTCCTGGCCATAACATCTTCCCCTCTGCATTGATTCAATAATACTTCACGTTTTACTTGGGACCCAAAGGTGTGACGTGACCTTGAACCAAGATCAAAGTCACAGTAGACTTTTTAGGTAGTCTTGACAGAACTTCCTCCTTTTCATTAAATTCAATAACATTTTATGGAATCATTTATTAAGACCAAATGATATCTGATGACCTTGAACCTAGGTAAAAGGTCAAGGTCACGGAGAACTTGATGAGAAAAACCTAGTCTGAGGCATAACTCCTCCTCTGTATGGATTTTAATTATAATATTTAACAAAATTGTTACTTAGGACCCAAGGATATGTCATGACCTTGAACAAAGGTCAAGGTTACAATAGAATTTATGGGTAAAACCGAGTCTGGTGCATAAATTCTTCTTTTGGCATGAATTTCTACCAGAATATTTTTACTTAGAACCCAGCTGTTTGTCATGACCTTTGACCCAATGGATCATGGACATGAGTGCTAACCTTTGTATGAAGGTATTCAATATGAGCAATTAACATCAATATTGAAATATATGCTTCATATTAATAATGTCAGTGCACCATATGATCATTTGAACAGACAATGTATCATCAGTGATGTGAATATGTCAAGCATTAAATTGGCTTTCTGATCTATATTCTTCTACAAATATTGAATATATATCTAATCGACACTTGGGTCATGTTGGCTTCAGCTTCGTTAAGTGGCAATAGAAGTGTAGCTTTGACACTGGTGCAGGCTGGAGCAAAAATCAACACACAAGATAAAGACGGCAAAACGGCACTGATGGTGGCTATAATAAATGGACATCAGGATTTAGTGGAGCTGCTGCTGAAGAAAAACGCAGATCTCTCCGTCACAAATGAGGTCAGCTGTATAAATATTTAGTGCAAACTATGCTTACTCTATACAATTATTGACTTATGATTTCGGTCTACTCGTGACTATACAGACCTGGTCAGGTATTGGTTGACCGAGGCCGAAGGCTGAGGTTAACCAATGCCTGACCAGGTCTTAATAGTCACGAGTAGACCGAAATCAAAAGTCAATAACTGCTTTATTAAATTATCAGGATTTTATTAAAATTTGCATTGTAATGATAGGCGAAGTCAAAGATCTAACACTACAAAAATCAACGCACGCAGTGGACATGCACGCGCTAATCCCGAATAGACTGCTTTGGAGTGTTAGCGGTCAACTCTCTCTGAGTCTGAGGTACACTCTATCAAACAGTGTCTCCACCAATCAGAAATAAACAAAATCGGCAATAATTCCTGATCATTTAATAAAACCTTTTATAGTTTAGGAATAATAAAAAAACAGAAAGTTTTGTCGAGTTGCAATGCTAGTGAAGACTTCTTATGAAAATGGATTTAAAAGAGAATTCCCTAGCATTTTTCTCTGTACAATGTAAATTTGTAAGGAATATTCTTTTTCAAATTCACTGTGACATCAGTTGCAAGTTATGAACATTTTGTAAAAAAATAAATGAAAAATGAAAAAAAGGGAACTAGCTGTAGTATAGAAAAATTAAAAAAAAAAACACTTAACTTTTTAGTCATGATTAATAATTATGTCTCCCCCCCAACGGGGAGGAGACATATTGGTTTTGCCTTCGTCGTCCGTCTGTCTGTCCGTCTGTCTGTCTGTCCGTCTGTCCGTCTGTCACACATCGTGTCCGGGCTATATCTCCTGAACCGTTTGCCCGATCACTTTCATATTTTAGTATGTTGTTGCTTATGAACCGAAGGTTTCACATCACCTTGACCCAAGGTCATGTGACCAAGGTCAAGGTCACTTAGTGCATTTTTAATGAAATTATGCATACATTCCTGTCCGGGCTATATTTCTTGAACCGTTTGCCGGATCACTTTCATATTTAAGTATGTTTTTGCTTATGACCCAAAGGTTTCACATCACCTTGACCCAAGATCATGTGACCAAGGTCAAGGTCACTTAGTGCATTTTTAATGAAATTATGCATACATTCCTGTCCGGGCTATATCTCTTGAACCGTTTGCCGGATCACTTTCATATTTTAGTATGTTGTTGCTTATGACATGAAGGTTTCACATCACCTTGACCCAAGGTCATGTGATCAATGTCAAGGTCACTTATTGAATTTTTAATGAAATTATGCATAAATTTCTGTCCGGGCTATATCTCTTGAACCATTTGCCGGATAACTTTCATATTTTAGTATGTTGATGCTTATGACCCGTAGGTTTCACATCATCTTGACCCAAGGTCATGTGACCAAGGTCAAGGTCACTTAGTGCCTTTTTAAATATAATTATGCATACATTCCTTTCCGGGCTATATCTCTTGAACCGTTTGCCGGATCACTTTCATATTTTAGTATGTTGTTGCTTATGACCCGAAGGTTTCACATCACCTTGACCCAAGGTCATGTGACCAAGGTCAAGGTCACTTAGAGCATTTTAAATGAAACTGTACATACATTCCAGTCAGTGCTATATCCCTTGAACCGTTTGCCGGATAACTTTCATATTTTAGTATGTTGTTGCTCATGACCCGTAGGTTTCACATCACCTTGACCCAAGGTCATGTGATCAAGGTCAAGGTCACTCAGTGCATTTTTAATGAAATTATGCATACATTCCTGTCCGGGCTATATCTCTTGAACTGTTTACCAGATCACTTTCATATTTAAGTATGTTGCTGCTTATGACCCATGGGTTTCACATCACCTTGACCCAAGGTCATGTGACCAAGGTCAAGGTCACTTAGTGCATTTTTGATGAAACTGTACATACATTCCAGTCCGTGCTATATCCCTTGAACCATTTGCCGGATCACTTTCATATTTTAGTATGTTGTTGCTTATGACCCAAAAGTTTCACATCACCATGACGCAAGGTCATGTGACCAAGGTCAAGGTCACTTAGTGCATTTTTAATGAAATTATGCATACATTCCTGTACGAGCTATATCTCTTGAACCATTTGCTGGATCACTTTCATATCTAAGTATGTTGTTGCTTATGACCCGTAGGTTTCACATCATCTTGACCCAAGGTCATGTGACCAAGGTCAAGGTCACCTAGTGCATTTTTAATGATATTGTGCATACATTCTTGTCCGGGCTATATCTCTTGAACTGTTTGCCGGATCACTTTCATATTTTTGTATGTTTTTGCTTATGACCCGAAGGCTTCACATCACCTTGACCCAAGACCAAGGTCACTATCTACATTTTTAATGAAATTGTAGATACATCGTTGTTTAGGCTTTATCCCTTGGACCGTATACTGGATTGCTTTCAAGTTTAAGAATGTATTTAGTCATGACCAAAAGGTTTCACCTGGACCCATGGTCATTTGATCAAGGTCAAAGTTACTAAGTACATTTTAATGAAATTGTACATGCTATCCCATTGGGGCTGTATCTCTTTTAACTATTTATCAGATCACCGTCATATTTTAGTATGTTGTTGCTTATCACGTAAAGGTTTCACATCACGTTGACTCAAGGTCATGTGACCAAAGTCAAGGTCAATTAGTATATTTTAAATGAAATTGTATTTGTTACATGTATTATGTCCAGGCTTAATCTTTTGAACCGTGATTGGATCACGTCATATTTTAGTATGATGGTGCTGATGACCCAAAGGTTTCACACCTCCTTGATCCAAGGTCATATGACTAAGGTCAAGTATTACATTTTTTGATGAAATTGTAAATGCTATTGAGTCTGGGTTATATCTGTGGAATCGTATACTGGATCACTCTTATACTATAGTATGCTGTTGCTCAGGATTAGAGGGTTTCTTATCATCTTGACCCAAGGTCATGTGCCCAAGGTCAAGATCATTTAGTTCTTTTTAATGAAATTGTACGTGCTAATATTGTCTAGGCTATATCTCCTGAACCCTTTTGTTTCATATTTTAGTATGTTGTATCTAAGGACTAAATGTTTCTTATCACATTGTCCCAAGGTCACATGGTTAAGGTAGCTTCTTACTTTGGTAATGAAATTGTATATGCTAAGCATGTCCAGGCTGAAATTGTCTATGCTAATAATGTTTAGGCTTTATATTTTGAACCATGTATCCAGTCACTAATTCAGTTTTTTGTTGCTCATGATCCATACAATGTTACACGTCTTCAAATTCAATAGCATCATTTAAAAGCAGATAAGTTTGCAGCATGGACCAGACATGCATGTTTCAGGTACTTAACCCTCGTCAGTGAGTGTAGGTTTCAGATCACCTATATCCAAGGTCATGTGACAAAAGTCAATTTCTTTAAATATGCTTATAATGAAATTGTATATGCCAATCATGTTTGGGCTTTACCTCAAACAACGAAATGAATCACTTTCATGTTTTAGTATGATGTTGCCCATGACTCAAAGGTTTCACATCATTTTGCATTTTGGCATAAGGTCAAAGTAACTTAGAGGGAGGGGGGAGACATCTGTTTTTTTATGAAAAACATTTTGTTTAATTTAATACAAAATAAAAATCCTTGTTGAATTATGTTTACATTTATCTTTGTTATAGTATGGAAAAACAGCTTATGAGATGGCCCATTCAATGGAGAGAAGGGTAGGTTCATTTCAACATCATATTCTAAATCTTTTTGTGTCGCCTGCGAAGCATAGCAACACTTAGGGATCACTTTGTCCGTTGTCCGTTGTCCGTCTGTCCGTCCGTCCGTCCGTCCGTCTGTCCGTCCGTCCGTCCGTCTGTCTGTCTGTCTGTCACACTTTGGGTGTCACAGCCCATAACTTTTGATTGGTAAGTGATAGGGCTTTGATATTTCACATGTGTATTCCTTGTGACAAGACCTTCCTACACATACCATAATTTTTGACCTAGTGACCTTGACCTACATATTTGACCTACATTTCAAAAAAATTAAGAATGGATATATCTTTTGATTGGTAGGTGATAGGGCTTTGATATTTCACATGTGCAATCCTTGTGGCAAGACCTTTCTACACATACCATAATTTTTGACCTTGTGACCTTGACCTAGATATTTGACCTACTTTTGAAAAAAAGATAAGATTCGCTATATCTTTTGATTGGTAAGTGATAGGACTTTGATATTTCACATCTGTATTCCTTGTGACAAGACCTTTCTACACATACAATAATTTTTTACCTTGTGACCTTGACCTACATATTTGACCTACTTTTCAAAAAAATTAAGAATGGATATATCTTTTTATTGGTGAGTGTTAGGACTTTGATATTTCACATGTGCAATCCTTGTGGCAAGACCTTTCTACGCATACCATAATTTTTGACCTTGTGACCTTGATCTAGATATTTGACCTACTTTTGAAAAAAGATAAGATTCACTATATCTTTTGATTGGTAAGTGATAGGGCTTCGATATTTCACATGTGTATTCCTTCTGACAAGACCATTAAATTTGACCTTTTGACCTTGATCTAGATATTTGACCTACTTTTCAGGGAAAGTAATATTGGCTATATCTTTTGATTGGTAGGTGATAGGGCTTTGATATTTCACATGTATTTTCCTTGTAACAATGCCATTCTACACATACCATTATATTTACCTTTTGACCTTGACCTACATATTTGACCTACTTCTAAAAAAAATTTAGAATGGATATATCTTTTGATTGGTAAGTGATAGGGCTTTGGTATTTCACATGTGTATTCCTTGTGACAAGACCTTTCTACACAGACCATAAAATTTGACCTTTTGACCTTGATCTATATATTTGACCTAGACCTACTTTTCAAGAATTTTTATCCACTTTCTAGAATAATAATCAAACCGCTTCGCAGGCGACACAAGCATTCCTTGGATTGCTATTTTGTTGTTTAATATTGCCTTATTTGGACATAAACAGTTTGGGATGGTTTTTAATGTAAAACAATTTCAAGGTCATAGATTCCTGATATTTTTTGCATTTTTTCTCTGAAATTTAAACTATACTGAATTTCCGTATTATATAATGACATCATAGTCAATTTACTTGTGATGCTGTTTGAAATGGATATCAAGAAGACCATATTCCTTACTGAGCAATTATAACATTATTGCTTTACCTTATCTTGTAGAGAATTGTCCGAGTACTGGACGATCATTTACAGAGTCGTGGAATAAAGCTGAAGGGAATTATGACCTAGCAATATCAACGCATCTATTACCACCGTGCAATGATTCAATCCATTATAACCTTACTGCTGACTACTTCATCGCCATGGATACTAGACCTTGACATTTTTAACGACCTTTAGATGAGACTCATTATTGTAACAAGTATTTATGCAAATCAAAGATTTAATTGATATTTTCTCTTTTTATTATGTAGAGAAATTGGAAATTTGAGAAGCAATATTTGGTACATTCATCCAGTAGATGCGACATAACACTAATCATAGATGCTCTATCTTTGTTTTGCCTTAAATTTTTTAAACCGTCTATTTACATGAAAATGTTATTAGGCCACAACTTTCGACTAATTCTCAATGCATATTATTACGATGAGTTCCAGTTCTAATGTGCTCTATATAAAAGTCAAATTATACCTGTGCCTTTCAAATATTTTTCTTGACAATAGAATATTTACTGAAGATAATTTAACCAATGTAGTTTCACTTTAATGTGAAATCTATCATGCTATTATTTCAATGTTGAAAATTTGTATGGTCCACTCATGATTTAAGATTGTATGATCTCACAAAACACTACAAATTATTCATCAAGTAAATTACCAATTTAATTTGTAAATGAAGAGATACATGTATGTAAAAGGAAAAATACTTCATCAGAATTGGAATTGTGAATTATGCCACTTGCTATCCTGGATTGTATAAATAAAGCAATAGATTTATGTAGCATTGTCTACAAAATTATGGTTAAGCCACCGTTCCACTGCAATCCCGCTGTACCTATGACCATTCCCGAACGCCCGACCGCAATTTTCACAAGAGCGGGTAAAACTTTCCCGACCTTTTCATTTTTTTCTTGACATCACGCTCTATTCCCGACCGATTCCCGATCAATTTATGACCGATTCATGTTTCATAGCGGACTTACTCTGATCTATTCCCGACCAAAACCCAATCTATTCCTGATGCAATTCCAACCTATTACCGACTGTCCCCGACGTATTCCCACTCAAAACATAATTTCTAACTTAAACTAATCTCATTTGTCAACCAATGATCGTATCTGCCAAGAAGAAGCTTATATTTCTCGTTTTGACCAAGCCTTACCGAAAAGTGTCGCGATCAAAATTTTAAAAATTCCCTACTTAAAAAGTGGCATTGGATAGCCGAGGAATGGTCACCGCGACATTTCGATAATGAGTATTTTGAACAAATCAATATCAGTGCAAGATAATGAAAGGATTATGCACACTGATCCTATTTGAAGTGTCGTTTGGTCGTAACTTGGTCATATAGTGCGTGAATAGGTCGCAAGATGGTCATGAAAAGGTCTTGGTAAGATCAGCAAACATTGAATCTGTAGTGGATAGATCGTGGTAAGAGCAAAGAATAGACTGGTAAAAATCGGGAACGGGGCGTAATTAAAGCGTATCTTATGCGTGAAGAGAGCGGGGTTTAGTTAAATGCTGATCAGTCTACGCTCAAGCCATGTTCTTTCCCGACCAGAACACGATTAACCTAGGCTGTACCCCCGACTATCCCGACCAAGCGCCGACTATTTCACGACCACAAAGAGAGCGGGAAAGTTTTCCTTATTTTTTCTTCCGGTTGAAAGAATACGGGAAACTTTTCCCGACCTCTAAAGCGTGCCCGCTCTAATACTGATCGATTTTGGACCAACATACGCTGTACCAGACCAAGATACGACTAAGAGCCGTTCTCTCCCGACCTGGCAGTTTTCGAGGTCGGGAATGAACATAGGTACAGCGGGATTGCAGTGGAACGGGAGCTTTAAATGAAGTCATGATGCCAAATAATGTTACATTATACGTTATTATGTTTCCAACAAATCTGATCAAGTCTTTCAGATGACTGTCTAATTCTTGCAATACAAATGTTTCAGCATTCCAAAAAATGCAATTGATACAAGTATGATTTTTCATTCAAACTTGAGAGTTGCAAGCATTTTTTCAAATGTCAAAAAGCATGACGGAAAATGCAGTTGTACATCATATTTTCACGAATATTTTCCAAAAGTCTGTTTGAATCCTTGAGCTTAATTGCAAAATGTTAAGCAAAATAAATTTTTGGAAAGAAAATGTGAAAAGCTTAGTGCTTGACACACTGCTGCTAAATCAATTGGTGCTTCAAAAGGAGGGCTATATTTTTTTTAACAACCAAAAATCAGGCTGACACGTACGCCAGATTATATTTTTGACAATTGTGTCAAGGAAATGCACCGCAACACTTATTTGTCGACTCTAGTGTTGATGCAATAAGACAAAACTGCTGATAACGAGCTTTACACAAAATAACGCTTATTCATGATTACTCAAAGTAGTCACATATGCAAATCCGTCCATTTAATACTAATGCAGTAGATCTCTTGTTTTACTTCCAGATTTTGTCTGTACTTTTGTTGTTACTGTGATATATAAATATCTTTAATATTATATACATAGTTGACAGTTATATGTGTATTATCATCACTATGTATCCGTCCATTATTTCAATGTTGAATTAATAAAAACTTACCTAGCATTCTTTGATTTCTTCATCTCAATTGGGAATGAAAACTAAGCAACACAAAGTGTAGCATCCTTTCTCATGGCATCCAATCTGTGACCTTGATGTTTGACCTATGATCTTGAAAAATCAATAGGGTTCATTCTCTTGTCAAAAGTAATTAGTGAATCAGGATTGGTCAAGATCCAATCAAAACTGTGCCCTATAGTCTGTATACAAGGATTTTTAAACACTTCCAATCTGAGACCTTGGCTTTGACTATGACCTTGAAAATCAATAGGGTTATTCCTCTTGTCATATGCAATTTGTGTATGAAATTTGGTCGAGATCCAACTAAAACTGTCCTTTAGGCTGTATACAAGGATTTTAAACATTTCCAATCTGTGACCTTGGCTTTTGACCTATGACCTTGAAAATCGATAGGGTTATTCCTCTTGTCATATGCAATAAGTGTATGAAGTTTGGTCAAAATCCAACCAAAACTGCCCTTTAGGCTGTATACAAGGATATTAATCATTTCCAATCTGTGACCTTGAGCTTTGACCTATGTACTTGAAAATACCTCTTGTCATAAGCAGTAAGTGTATGTAGTTTGGTAAAGATCCCATCAAAACTGTGCCCTCTGGGCTGTATACAATGATTTGATATTTTCTAATCTGACCTAGACCTTTGACTTTAAAAATCAATAGCATTTTCTCTCTTGTCATATGCAGTTAGTGTATGAAGTTTGGTCTAGATCAAATCAAAACTGCCCTCTAGGCAGTATACAAGGATTTTGAGCATTTCCAAACTGTGACCTTGAAAGTCATAAGCAATAAGTGTATAAGATGCACCCTCTAGGCTGTATTCAAAAGTGTGACGCACACACCTACAGTTGTGTTACTATATTGTAAACGTAGTTATTTTCACTGGGGGAAAATTTTGTGATTATTACATCAAGATGTTACGCTTGGGGGAAACAATCACGAAATGAATGTCTCTGCCATTGTAAGAATGCAGCTTGTGTCTTGAAATACGCAAAAATTGCCCCCACATGAAAATTTCCACGTTTACAGTATCCCCCCTGCAACTATGTTGTGAGGGAATAATTAGCTGTACATTTCCATAGATGGTACTTAATAGCCATTCTCTGTAAGGACCAAAATCGTTCGGCACGGCATGTCATGGATTTTGATGATTTTCGGTATAATGGGTACATATTAAGTACTGACCATGAAAATAACACTTTTCAGCCAATGTGACCTCTGGTTGCCATGGTAACGAGGTCATTCTATTTATAGCACTTTTGGGACCATGAAATAAGCCAGCTCCAGAGACTTCGTTGCCATGGATACCACTGTAACAGCTTGTTCATATTCTTCCTTCCATTCTTACTTAGTACACTTAGATATGTGATATTTATCACAGGAAGCTTATTGTATTTAGCCAAAATAAGTCAAAATGAAGCGAAAAATAGAGGTGAAAATAAGGGCCAATTTAGTGTGTTTTTGACCATTTTCAATCTTAAATATCACAAAAGGCACCAATAGGAGACTAGTGATTTTCATCAATGGAAATGTATGTTTATTGACAAATAAAATGAACGAAAAATTGGAGTGGGTATTTAAGAGTTTTACCTAAATTCTGTCGTCAAAGGCAGTTGCCATGGCAACATTTGACCTTTTTGCTTGTTTCATATTATCTTTGAAATTGATTTTATTCCTCTTTAGAGTTACATAAGATTGTCAAAATGTATGCTTGTTTAGATATGACTTATATCTTTTACATAAGAACAATTAAAATGTTCAAGGTCATTGGCTTGATGTTCAAGGTCATTTATACTTTGAGACTCAAATTTTGCATAAAATATTGATTTTTTAATTTTTTGTTGCCGATTTTAGTGATTTTTTTATTTAAATGCTTTCATAGGTCATATATATTATGAAAGCACATAAATATAAGAAAGACAAATCTTAGAATTTATTGAATTGTAGGAATTCAATAGGAAAATATTTTTCCGTCAAAAAACAAGAAAAATACAGATTTCGTCCCTTTTTTATCAAAATACTCACCAAGAATTTAGATATTCGAAGATGTGAAGAAACGTAATCAATAGTTCTAACAAATAAGAGATACATGAATCATTTTATGGCAAATAACTGTTAAGTTCAATATTTCAAGGTTTCTTAAATATTCACACCTTCATTTTATGAAAAATCAGGATTTTTCGTCAACTCTGGTCACTTAAAGTTTAATGACCTTGAAAATTCAGTGTGTGACCTTGAAATATTTTCAAGGTCATTTTTATATTAAAACGCCTCTGATAGATGTATACATGAACTTCTGTTCCAATTTCATGCGTAGATAGTTTGATAGAGGTTGTGTTTAAATTCATCGTATTGAAACCTTTCAGCCGATTGTTGCCATGGAAACTAAATTTGATGCTGCTTTGCATATAAAAGGACAAATTAGCCCAATTAATTTCTTATATTCATGTAGAGTTCAAAGATGATACTAATAGGATAACTATAATTTAGACTTCAAAAATTGGTGCTTATATGAAATTTTCAACCTTGTAAAACAGTAAAAACATGCAAAAAAGTGTCTTTGAGTGCCCAAAACAAAGCCTTTTGATACCCTATTTTGGCCCAATTTTTCATCTTGTATACATAAGGCGTCCGAGATGAATGTAAAAAACTTGACAAATATGCATAATAATAAGGATTAAAAGAAAATAATCAAAGCAATTTAAGATTTAAAATGTACCTGTTTCCATGGTAACGAAGCCTACAAATATGCCTTGTCCTATAGAAATTCCCGATTTGGAAACTTCAGACACGGTTACCATGGCAACGACAACCTTTTTGAAAAAACTGGGGTTGATTTACATACTAGTACTTCATATTGAACTTCCATACCAAAAAACTCAAAAATCCATGACATGCCGTGCCAACATGTTTTGAAATTCTTTGGTTCTTACAGAGAATTGCTGTTAAGTGGTATTAATCCAGCGGTGTGCTTTTTCATCATTGTTAGAAATAAATTAATATAATAAAGCTTAAAATGCATCAAAGATGCAAAGAACCGAGTTGCAAAACTTGAATGTAAGTATGAATATTCAGACTTAAACTAGAACTGCCCTAAAGTCGACGAATTATAACCCCCGTGGGATGTTTTCCTCTTAACGGATTCATTTATCACATAGCAAAAAAAGCTCTGGTCATAAGGGATCTGTATGTGAAATATCAAATCCCTATCCCTAATAGTTTAAAAGTAGGTCAAAGGTCAAGGTCACTAGGTCAAAAGTCATGATATCAAATGAAAACTCTCATCATGAGTAATCTATATGTGAAATATCAAAGCCCTATCCCTTATAGTTAAAAAGTAGGTCAAAGGTCAAGGTCACTAGGTCAAAAGTCATCATATCAAATGAAATCTTTCGTCCTGAGGAATCTATGTGTGAAATATCAAAGTCCTATCCCTTATAATTTAAAAGTAGGTCAAAGGTCAAGGTCACTAGGTCAAAAATCATGGTATCAAATGAAAGCTTTCGTCATGTTGAATATATGTCAAATATCAAAGCCCTATTTCTTATAGTTTAAAAGTAGGTCAGAGGTCAAGGTCAAGATCACAAGGTCAAATGTCTTTGATTAAAACTTATGATGAATGTATGTATGAAGTTTCATTGCTCTAGCATGTATCGTACTTGACTTGTGGTTCGGAAACCAATTTCAATCATCTGAGTCCTGTGACCTTGACCTTTGACATTTTGATCCCAAAATCAATAGGGGTCATCCTTGACTTATGGGGTGTAAGTGTATGAAGTTTCATTGCTCTAGCATGTATCGTACTTGACTTATGGTCCGGAAACCAATTTCAATCATCTCAGTCCTGTGACCTTGACCTTTGACATTTTGATCCCAAAATCAATAGGGGTCATCCTTGACTCATGGGAAGTAAGTGTATGAAGTTTCATTGCTCTAGCATGTATCGTACTTGACAAATGGTCCGGAAACCGATTTCAATCATCTCAGTCCTGTGACCTTGACCTTTTGACCCCACAATCAATAGGGGTCATCCTTGACTCATGGGAAGTAAGTGTATGAAGTTTCATTGCACTAGCATGTATCGTACTTGATTTATGGTCAGGAAACCAATTTCAATCATCTCAGTCCTGTGACCTTGACCTTTTGACCCCACAATCAATAGGGGTCATCCTTGACTCATGGGAAGTAAGTGTATGAAGTTTCATTGCACTAGCATGTATCGTACTTGATTTATGGTCAGGAAACCAATTTCAATCATCTCAGTCCTGTGACCTTGACCTTTTGACCCCACAATCAATAGGGGTCATCCTTGACTCATGGGAAGTAAGTGTATGAAGTTTCATTGCACTAGCATGTATCGTACTTGACTTATAGTCCGGAAATCAATTGTTGACGCCTGCCCGCCTGCCCATCTCACATCAAATTAAGAGCCGAGTTTTGCAACTCTGCTAAAAATATTTATTGACAGAGCAAGTGTCAACATCAGTACATATTTATAACTGCTGTTGTAGTACTTTGTTGAAAATGAATGAAATATAAAGATAACTTGTGACCTCAACCTTTCAGACTTGACCTATATACCAATATAGGTTTCTCCTCTAGCTATATTGATGCTATAGATATATGATGCAACAAGTTACGACCTTGACCTATGGTCTTGAATGTCAATAGTAAAATACTTTGTCGATCCTAGCGCTAAAACCATATTTATCTAGCTCTCAATGTGTGACTATCGACTGTGACCTTGAGCATTTAGCCAAAATTCTTGTTCATGTCATACCTGATCTTTTGTGGTATCTTTCAAAATCCATGATACCTGCCACTTAAGTTTAAATAATGCAACTGACTGTGACTTTAACAGTTTAAGAATCAATAGGATTCTTTTATTAAGAAAATATTACATGGCAAGTTTGAAGATCCTTTCCCTAGGAAGAAATGGAGAGAGAGCAAAGAAATATTGCCTGCCATTACTTTGATTACCTTGCTTACACATGCAGTAATTTATAGCCATTAAAGTTGAAGTGTCGCTACCAGATGGACAGACAGAAAGACGTACAAATGCCTGACAAAGTGATCTCTATATGCTGCTTTACTTGCAGATGATGCAAAAGCTATTTTGAGAACTGGAAATTAAAATGCCTTGGTATTCTCATTATAATACATGTAATTACAAAAGACTAGACTAAGACTTGATCGATTTTAATAAGACTTCTTCAAATAGAAGACATAAAAATATCACAGATATTGGCAATATTGTTTGAAATGAGTGTAAACTGAAAACAACCTGTATAACAGAAAATGGTATATATTATAAATTTATCACAAATACTGATCACAGGATTCCGTATTAAAATGATTTCAAACTTTTTCATTCAAAATACTAGCACTTGACCTCACTTTCATCATCTAACTGGTCCGGTGTTTCAGCTTTATCTATAACAACTTTGATATGTTCTCCGCTAAGTTTTGTACTTTCACTGATTGAGGACTGAGCTATATCCTCCAGTTCCTCATCCTCTGTTACAGTAAAACTCTCGTCCGCCTGCGTCAGGAATGCTTTGTTTGGATCACTTATAACGGTCACCTGCTGAACTACCTCAGGCTCAATTTCTTGTCCCGTTAATATCTGATATGTGTTATCTACTCTAACAAGGTCCTGTATCATATCATAATACCGGGAATCTAAACCTGCATAGTCCTTTAGAGCCTCAGTGTTTATTTTTTCACGTTCCCTTATAGCATCCTGACTAAATGCTCTAACTTCAGAAGCACGTCCAGCCATGCTGCTCATTCGAGAATTTCTCACGTCTTCAATGGCAGACTTTGACGGAGTCATGATCGACTGACTCCTACCAGGGATTTCTTCAACTTGAAGTTCCTTTGAAAATTTGACGACACTGTTAGGTCTGTCTGCATCAGGAGTTTTCTCCCCTGTGACATCAGAGAAGTCCCTCTCACTACTATCACCCATCACACTCTGACTGTCGTCGGCAGTACTGGTATCCCTTTCTAAGGTTTCCGATTTTGATTTGTCTTCCTCCTTTGAGGTTTTTCCTTCACCAGTCGCAGGGCGAGGCTTCTGATCTGGTGATAAAGGCGTTGTACGACCACTATCTTGAGTATCCTCACGAGTTAGAATCTGAGTAATTTCTTCATCAGCAGTAGGTGTGAATACCGTACCCTCTCTACTCGGTGCCGGGGATTCAGTTTGGTCTTCTATTTTAATCTTTGGATGTGGTGTTGAGGGACGACTGCTAGCCTGACTCATCGATCGTAGTCGCTGCATCATGGGCTCCTTCTCTTCCTCATTCTCCTGATAAATTATATAGGCCAAATCAAATATGTAGGTCATACAAAATAACAAGGTCATACAAATTAACAATGTCAAACAAAATATGAAGGTCATACAAAATACATGTAAGTAGGTCATATAAAATGTTTATAAAGTTACTTACAAAAATAAATATAAAAGGTCAAAATAAGTATAAAGTTACTTACAAAAATAAATATAAAAGGTCAAAATATGTACAGTAAAAAGTTACTTACAAAAATAAATATAAAAGGTCAAAATATGTGTATGTAGGCCATACAAAACATGTTACTTATGAAAATAAGAAGGCTATTAAATGTGAAGATCATAAATGATTGCTATTACTTCATATATGAATTATAGAGCTCCATGTTAAAATGTGTTACAATCTACGACTAGCTAGAGACAAGACATGATATGAGTGATGCAAAATTTGATTACACCCATGATAAAAAGGTCCTAATGGCTACCTCTTTCTACTCTTGTTTCTGCATACCTCATACAAAGTTTAAAATGCTACTTTTATCAATTCCCCGCACAACAGGAGGTAAAATCAATCTCCATAAGTCAACTGGTCATGACGTTATGCCAAATTCAAGTTTCTGATGGAATTTATGCCGCCATTTCCACATTGATGACAAAGTAATAATGACCCTTTTTGTCATGGATGCAATCAAATTAAGAGGAAGGATAGTAGCAAATACCTTGTCATGTAAAATATGGGAAAGTCTAGAGTAAGAGATATTAGACACACTATAAGAGAATGTGCAGCGATTCTTTTGACGACTTTGGTCTTGACGTAGGTATATACGCTGGTAGGAATTCCGTCGCTGATCTATACTGATGGGTTCTGACTGCTGGTGAATAGTGCGTAATGGAGATATAGTAAGAAAGCAAAGACTATATATATATTAGCTGATCATGCAAGCTATGAGGAGTACATTTATGATGTGCAGGAATCTTACTGTTATTAACACAATTAAGGGAACACTTGTGATTTGTGATCAAATCTCCTATAAAGCTGAACATGCAAATGAAAATGAGTATTCTGAAAGCATGGCAGAAATTTTTGCAAGCATCATATTCTCATGAGTATTGTTTATATAAAATAGCTTCTATAATGAGATGGAAGTACAATTTATCCCTTTTTTTCACTTGCAAATATATATAGAAAGTAAATCTCTCGCAAAAATTTCTGCTTTTACAGTGAAAGGCGTTATGCAGTAGAATAGTAAGTTGTAAAAGGATGAAAGGAATTAAAGCAAAGAAACGCATTTACCTTCAAGAACACAGATTAATCTACTGTTTTAATTTGTTTTAGTTTAAACATATTTTATTTCAATAAAACGAAAAGGGATTGGGCAACAAGTTTTACCAACATTATGTAAAGCCCTCTCCCTTTAATTTGTTATTAGTACACTTACTACATACAAAGCAAAGTACATTCACATATAGAAACCACCAACCTACCTGGAGTTCTTTCTCTGTTTCATATATCATCCTGGCCAGATTGTCGTGTTTCAGATCGTCAGATTCGTTGAGTGAGATCTGAGCGGCTATATTACCCTTGGTACACAGTTTACGGACCTCGTTCTTTATCTGGGCCACCATGTCCATGTCTTCTGTAGCACTTATACCAAACATCTCCAAAGTCTTCGCTATCTCACTATAACAAATCAGAATGCGTATTACGTACATGTATATATCAATGCCCTTTGTAAATTTTCATGTAGAAATAAAAGAAAAAATTCTCTTGTCCTCTTTATAAAATTATTACATATGATATTGTGAATGACTCTCTTAATTTTTCTCTGCTCAGTTGTAGAGAAGAGCACAAAAACATAGAGCACAAGAAATTTTGGTAACACCTCATTAGTCTTATCTCGAATAAATCATTTAAGAAATTAGAGAGGTTTACAAACCCTTACGCATACGGGTACATGTATGTGTTGACGCAATAATTGTGTGTGACCTCATTATTTATTGCGGGAAATCCCTACAAGTTATCACTAAAGTGTTAATCGCCAGCTACATGTACCTACAAACATGAACACCTTTTTGTTTATATAGCAGATGTATTTCATGAATACTAGTACCGAGTATCTTTCATAAAATCTAATTCATTATTTTATCTATACATCGGTCTCATATATGTTTGGATATGTATATAAATGTATTATGTCATTTGCGTTCTGATGTCTTTCCTTTGTTTGTTGTTTCATTTGGTATGGGTGTTCTTGTTGTCTTCAATTATTTGTTAATGTGGTTGTTTGGTTTTGCAATAATATGCCTGTGTGTTCCGCTGTGGTCTATCATCGCAACATGGTCTTTTCCTTACTCCTTTAACCCTCATTCCGTGAGTACTCACTCTCTGACCAGCTGACTTGACTCCACCAAGAACCTCTCTTGTAGAACCTCTGCCACCTCCTCTGTCCTCATATCTAACATCATTAGGGTGTGGCAGGCCTCTGCCCTCACCCCAGGATTCTCCTCGTACCTCACTGCCCATAGTAACGTCTCTGTGATCTCCTCAGTTATAACACCTATCTGACCCATAGCTGCAGAAAATGTAAACAATTACAGTCTATCCTGTATTAAGCAGTCACCCAAGGGATACCATGAAAGTGACCTCTTAACAGAGGTGACCTTTTAATAAAGGATTTTAAATAACCATGCTAAAGTACACTTGTTCATAATACAAACGGGAATTTTCTGTTCAAGTATTATATTGAACAGTATTGCATTAGTACGTGAATAATGTCATTTCATTAATTTTTGTATCATTGCTGACATGCATTTAGTAATGAAAATCTTTCGTCTTTTGAAATTGTTGGCACATGAAATAAAGGTATGAAGTGTCATCATAAAATGATGAATAAAACGGTCAAATGCAAAATGTACGTATGATTTTAAAAAGTTCCTGATGTATGTCTGTCTTCCATTCACAAGAGAATAACATAATTTTTTTAATCCAGTCTTGAATGACATCATTGCCATCGTCGTGCACCCCTCGTGGTACCAGGGATATACGTCCCTGGTGGTACCGAATACGATTTTATTACGTTTTATAAACACTGAGAGCCATCCAATAGATGCTTTAAAGGTAATCTCGAAGTATTTTGAGAATGATAGGGCCCATTTTTTTAATAATGAAAAAAAATGTAATGGTAGGCGGATTCAAGAGGAGAGGCGGGGTCGTCGGGCGTCCCCCCCCCCCTTCCTGCACGGACCCAAAAATTTCCAAGAACAAAAATATTTTGACCCACTTTCAGTAAAAAAAAAAATCGGCAAAATTCGTTCCTTGACCCCCGGCAAAGGAGCGCTAGATTCGTCACTGGAAAAAGAAACCCCGAAGGTCTCACAAATAAACTGACTTAAAAATATCGGCAGATTTAAATGTTAATGGCATAGATCAGGAAAGTAAATTCCTCGGTAAAAAAGATTTTAAACGGAGGCATGCGGGCGAATCATACAATGACAATGAATAGTTATTCATCAATATTATTATTTGACGGTGAATTGTCGGCCTTTTAGGACAAAGACGTTACAGACGCGAGAAGAAATATTACGCGCAAAATAGATATTGGACAGTGTCCGTTCTTTTAATAATGGGCCACTGCCTGAAACCATTTTCACGTCAGCTTGTTGCCAGACTTTTGCTTTTTTCTTTTTCGTGAAAGAAAACTGATGATTAGGTATGACATCATAATGAATATCATTGTTACTATGATAATAATAGCATTTCAACTGATCGAATTTTTGATCGATACATTTGCATAGATTTTAAAAATTTATTGGTAGAAACTAGTTTGAGACATAATGAAGCATTTTGTTTACCTTGAATAGCTAGTGCTTTGACCTTCCAAATGGGGTCAAAGGTTGCCATTTGTAGGAGTTTTTCCATGACCTGTTCGTCCTTGATGGCCAGATTTCCACATGTGATACACACCTCAGATCTGATAGAAATGTATTCATCCTCAAAGCACTTAAGGAATACTGGCAGTAACTTGGCAGTCATAATACCTGTAATCATAGATGTAAACAAATACAGGTGGGAACTTGACAATCATACATTTAAATATTACAGGTAGAAAGTTAGAAGCCTTTTAAAATACCTTATAAAGAATCAAAGAAAAGAGAAATACAGACAGTAAATTGGCAGTGTAAAACCCTTTTGTGATGATAATGCATGTATCTAGTGTATAAGCCAAAAAAAATATCATTTGATATTATTTGACCTATTTCATCTTGATTCTCTTGCAAGAGTATAAACATAGTGTATTTTCTAACCTAATTGTCCTATTTTACTGATAGCCTCGAGCCTTGTTCCCTCATCACCTTTCAGGATCCTCTCTCTCAGATCATCGTGCACCTCTCTGCCGTGACTCGTTTTACCCAGACACTGAGCCGCTGATTTCCTCACATCCTCATGCCAGTCATTCCACATTAAGTCTGATAACTTGTTGGTTACATCCTGAGGAAAAATATTTTATATATATTTCTTATTTGTATAGATTTTCATAGGATAGTTATATCCGAAAGCAATTCTTGGAAAATTTGCACTTGGCCAACCAGAATTAAACACCCATGAGACCAAAAGTAAAGATATATCTTTACTTCCGTTTATATTGTTCTAAATATGTGTACTGTATAAGTAGAATCATTTGCTTGTACTTTCTTTCACAGTTTAATAATGATTCGCAGAACCATACCTGCTAATATTGAGTTATGCATTTGGTATTCAAATCCACTGAAACAAATGAGTTAAAGAAGATCCTGACGATAATCTCAACAGCCCTCACAATAATAGAGCACAAAATTGAGCATTGAAGGACCCCTAGCAAGCAAACTAATTCGCAGTAGGAAGGAGAAAATAGCAAAGGTTAAAACACTGCGAATTACAATATCAGACATCCTTATCTGAAATAACATTATGCATATTGTCCGTAATATCAGTATCAAAAGTATATCATTTAACGTTGGTAAATTTTCTATATTCAATTCTTTGAACAGAATGTCACATTGGGCAACCAGAATTTTTAAATAATATTCCAGTTTGGTAATGTGCATTTAGCATGGGAAATCTACTAGTAATGTAAATTTTCTTCCATACCTTGTTAATTGTTCCATGTAAAGTAGGCAGTATTTTACAAGCTATAACTTTATGCCTCCAACTACTGCTGTTGAGCTGCTCTGCCACCATGCAGTGTACCAAAGGCTGCAATTTAATAATATTTGTAACTTTTTAGTATAAAACAAGATGTGTAAAATGCATGTAAATTACTGTTGAAAATGCTCTTAAAACTATACAAGATTTGTTTGTAAAACAACTCAGTTGTCTTAAACTTGTAAGGAGGTCAAACTAAATGGTAAAGGTCACAAAATCAAGGAAACATATGAAAGGTCATGTCACAAGGGACTGAAATAAAATATGTCAAAATCCCAATCTTAAAACCTGACATAGATATTGCTATAAGTGTACTAAAAGTACAAGTTCAAGGCCACTAGGTCAAAAGTCAAATCAATATAATTTTTTTACTGTGACTATGAATGCACATATACAATATCAAAGTTTCATCTATTATTATTATTATTATTATTATTGTTAAAAATTTATAAAGCGCCCTATATTTAAAACTCTAAGGCGCTTAACAGCATGACACAATAAAATTACATAAATATAAATAAAATAAAACACCGCTAAAGACGGTATGGCCGGATTGCAAAGTAAGTTTTTGTCACAAACTGGGTCAAGGTCAATAGGTCAAATAATACAGCATAAATTGAGAGGTTTTGTCAGAGGCAACCTACATGTATAAAATAAAGTTTCTACTGCATACAGTTCCATAGATTTTGCTTAAACCAGGAACTTTAACCAAAATCCTTAACTAGGTCAAAGTCCAAGGTCAAGGTCACTAGGTCAAATGTTACGGCATAAATTGAAAGGTCTTGTCATGGGCGAGCTTCATTAATAATATAAAGTTTCTACCGCATACAGTACCATAGATTTTGCCTCAACCAGGAACTTTAATCTAAATCTTTGAGTAGGTCAAAGTCGAAGGTCAAGGTCACTAGGTCAAATGTTACGGCATAAATTGAAAGGTCTTGTCATGGGCAAGCTTCATGTATAATATAAAGTTTCTACTGCATATAGTTACTTAGATTTTGCCTCAACCAGAAACTTTAACCAAAATCTTTAACTAGGTCAAAGTCCAAGGTCAAGGTCACTAGGTCAAATGTTACTTCATAAATTGAAAGGTCTTGTCATGGGCAAGCTTCATGTATAATATAAAGTTTCTACTGCATATAGTTACTTAGATTTTGCCTAAACCAGAAACCTTAACCAAAATCTTTAACTAGGTCAAAGTCCAAGGTCAAGGTCACTAGGTCAAATGTTACGGCATAAATTGAAAGGTCTTGTCATGGGCAAGCTTCATGTATAATATAAAGTTTCTACTGCATGTAGTTACTTAGATTTTGCCTCAACCAGAAACTTTAACCAAAATCTTTAACTAGGTCAAAGTCCAAGGTCAAGGTCACTAGGTCAAATGTTATGGCATAAATTGAAAGGTCTTGTCATGGGTATGCTTCATGTATAATATAAAGTTTCTACTGCATATAGTTCCTTAGATTTTGCCTCAACCAGAAACCTTAACCAAAATGTTGACGGCAGACGGACGGACAGACAGACAGATGGACAGACGGACAGACGGACATCGTCAATCTATAGACCGGAATTGCTTTGCAATCCGGCCAATTACATGAAAAAGGTCTATTAAATAAGAGATGTCCTCTAATTAGCCAAGTAGTGTTCTGATATATATTTACATTCATAAAATTGTAAGTTTTAAAAGTAAGCCTTCTTAAAAAGAAATGTTTTGAGGTGCTTCTTGAAAGCCACTAGGGAGTCACATTTCCTGAGATTAAGTGGCAGAGTGTTCCACAAAGCTGCTGAAGCTTTGTCAAAGCGTTTATTGCCGTAGGTCACGGTGCATGTAGTTGGCACAGACAAGAGATGCGCTGATTCGGAGCGCAAAGAGCGTGTTGGTGTATAAGCTCCGAGAGGTACATCGGTGCAAGTTCAATACATAAACTAAGGTCTTATACTGGCATCTAAACACAATAGGCAACCAATGCAGGTCTATCAACACAGGAGTTACATGGTCAAACTTTGACTCCGTGCGTACAATGATGCGTGCAGCGGTATTCTGTACACGTTGGAGCTTCTCAGTGTATTGCTTAGACACCCCAACTAGTAGCGCATTCCCATAGTCTGATCTCGATGTCACAAGCGAATTTACGAGTGTGCGACAAGCGTCTTGTGTAATATAGGGTCGAATCCTTCCGATGTTTTGCAGATGAAAATAGCAAGCTCTCGATATAGCTGTACAATGCTTGTCCATAGTGAGCGTTGTATCAAAAAATACCCTGAGGTTTTTCACACAAGGAGCATCATGAATAACATTCTCTCCAAACTCAAAGCAAAATCCTTTAATGTCATTTAATCTGTTTTTCGGCGCAAAAATCATCAACTCTGTTTTATCTTGATTTAGTTTGAGTAAATTTACAGTCATCCAGCTCCTTATGTCGCTAAGACACGCTTTAAGACGACTGGACACGTCATTCGAGTCAACCCGTGGTTCAATCTTAATATAGACTTGCGTGTCATCTGCGTAACAATGGTATTACTGTTTGAAAAATTTACAGATCAAGGTTCATGTTTTTTTAATAATGACTAAAAATGAGGTCAGTCATAAAAGTCATGGTTAAAAGGTCTAAGATTATGGTATCAACAGATTTGTCTTGTAAAAGGAAGACACATGGGATATACCATCTTAAAGAATGAAAGAGACACAGTCATAAGAATAAAGATTTCAGATGCATCGCTGTGAATCTAGTTAATATTACTCACAGAGAATATACTGAGTTTCCCAAGTAGATATATAGCCCTCTCATGTTTGACAGTGTCTTCCGTGTCCAGTAGCTGACGGATAATCTCCCCTACTACCAGTGAGTTACATATACCCTCATGGGCCAAGCACTGTGCCGCAGCCCATCTGTCTACACTCACTTCACTCTCCAAGGCTTTGTGAAGGACTTTCTTTGCCTACAAATAATGTCATAAGTCATGATTATAAACTGGTACCATAGAAATGTATAAATGTAAGAAAATGTATATCCAACTAAATAAAGACTGTTGTCCCCAGATTGCAGGGGAAATTGATCTTGATTAAACTTGAAAGAACTTCCCACAAGAAAATCATCCTTAGCAATGGGCCACTTTTCATAATGGCTGACAAAATGACGAAACATAGGTAATCACAGATTACGAAGCTCACCTCGTGGCAGCAAAATTCAATTCAAACATATTTCTTAGTACATGTATATTGGCTTTTAAAGGCAAAATTATTCAAGTGGAAAAAGTAGGTCAAAGTCATTTTATGAAAGTTTGATGAAAGATACATCCAATATGCAAGTTTGGTACATGTAGCACTTATACTTTACTTAATATTTGCTTTTAAAGGAAAAATCACTCAAGCAGAAAAAGTAGGTCAAGATCATTTTATGAAAGTTTGATCGAAGATACGTCCAATATACAAGTTTGGAACATGTAGCACTTATACTTTGCTCAATATTGGCTTTTAAAGGCAAAATCACTCAGACGGAAAAAGTAGGTCAAGGTCATTTTATGAAAGTTTGATCAAAGATACATCCAATATACAAGTTTGGTACATGTAGCACTTATACTTTGCTCAATATTGGCTTTTAGAGGCAAAATCACTCAAGCGGAAAAAGTAGGTCAAGGTCATTTTATGAACATTTGATCAAAGATACATTCAATATGCAAGTTTGATACATGTGGCACTTATACTTTGCTCAGTATTGGCTTTTAAAAGCAAAATCACTCAAGTGGAAAAAGTGGGTCAGATGCTGCATGGGTCCATCTCCACATTCAAAGATGAATCACTTGTGCAAGTTTGGTTACTGTAGCATCAGTACTTTGTCAGATACTGAGCTACCCCAAACTTCTTAACCAAGCCACTCTGAGCTACCCCAATCTTCTTAACCAAGTCACTCAAGCGGAAAATGTAGGTCAGATGCTGCATCTGATGCATGGGTCCATCTCCACATTCAAAGATGAATCACTTGTGCAAGTTTGGTTACTGTAGCATCAGTACTTTGTCAGATACTGAGCTACCCCAAACTTCTTGACCAAGCCACTCTGAGCTACCCCAATCTTCTTAACCAAGTCACTCAAGCGGAAAATGTAGGTCAGATGCTGCATCTGATGCATGGGTCCATCTCCACATTCAAAGATGAATCACTTGTGCAAGTTTGGTTACTGTAGCATCAGTACTTTGTCAGATACTGAGCTACCCCAAACTTCTTAACCAAGCCACTCTGTGCTACCCCAAACTTCTTAACCAAGTCACTCAAGCGGAAAATGTAGGTCAGATGCTGCATCTGATGCATGGGTTCACCGCAGCATCCAAAGATGAATCACTTGTGCAAGTTTGGTTACTGTAGCATCAGTACTTTGCCAAATACTGAGCTACCCCAAACTTCTTAACCGGACGCAGACACGGACGCGGACACGCGGGGGTATAGCATAAGCTCACCCAACTTCGTCGAGGTGAGTTAAAAATGTCCGAGGTAGACAATTTTTACGCACTTTTTCATTGTTACGTCTCAATGGAATTGCGTCTTTTAACAGTGATGCCATAATGTAAAACAACGTCAAAAGACGTTGACTCGGACATTTTGTGCTTTCTAACAAGATCGGAAAATGGTCTATTGATTTTTGTAAAAGTTGCAGGAGTTAGGTAGAAAAATGGTGCAAGAGGATTTATGAAAAGATCTACAGGCCAGAAATCTTACTTGCTACTGCATAAAATCTAAATTCAAAACGATTTTATGATTTTCAATTATTTCAATACTACATGTACGAAGCTATTAAGTGCATACCTTTTCTGAAGGCCTGCTAAGAGAATAGAGGGTAATAGCCGAGGCAAGCTTAACTCTGTCCACTTCATCATCTAATAGACACTCCATAGCCAAGAGAATCTTCTCAGGTAACTGCCTGGACATTGTACTGATAGGGGCTTCTCCATATGAGGGGATTCCGAGCTCCTGGGGTGGGGGTCTATACTCAGCAGCTTTGGCTATGGTGGCGATGGCATTTAGCCGCACATGGCTCTGAATGTCAGCCATGTCTCTTATCAGATCATTAGGGGTGCTGTCGTGTAATTGGCCACTCAGATGCCACTTCTGTCTCCATTCATCAACTGGAAAAGAGATAGAGATATGGTAAAATACTGATATCATAGTGGGTGTTTGCTAATTCATGTTATTTAAAGATCAATAAGTAGGGCTGTCACGGTTAACTGAAAATTCGGTTCAACTTGATTGGTTTGATTCCGATCGACACTTTATGGATTTCGGTTCGGTTTTTTTTTTTTGGGTTATATCTGGTAATCAGTAGTTTATAAATTTTGTATGATACACACTGTGATTGGGTACTTTGTCATATTTCACCCAATGAAATGGGTTGTTTCACTTCTTGATTGTAAACGTGCACCTGTATGTTTGACAGGTGGAGTCTACGCAGTCTTCTAAGTGTTCAAGTTTGGTTATTTTGTTGAATGTTGATAAAATCTCGAAGAAAAAATGCTTTCAAAGCAGAAAAATGAAAAAGAATTATTTGTTGATTTGCTATTCTTACTTTTATTTCACTCTTTTATGGAATTAAACAACACAAACTCAAACCGAACCAAAAAAAAAAAAGAACCGCGGTTAATTTTCCTGAACCGAACCGACTTAAGGCTGAACCGTGACAGCCCTATCAATAACCATAAAACTTACTCATATCACAAAATTATGAATATATGAGAATTAAGAGTCTACAGAACTCACGTTGGTGTTGCCCTGAGCATGGGAATGACCTATCTTACAGTTAAAATTTTGCATCATCTCGACAAAACAAGTCAAAGTTCATATCAAATCTCTAGTAAACAAGTGATAAATATTCACTCTCATCCATAATATTTCTTTAAGTTACTTACTGACTTGCATTAAAGCAGCATTTTGCTTTGTAAGTCTACGGGTAGTTGGGTCAGGCGACCTGTGATATTCTGGGTCAAACCCTGGAGGTACCATGTTATACTCCCCAGAATCCTGAAATAAAGACAAGATATTCTCAGAAGATCATATCAACTTATACATTGTATTATGAAGTATTGCATGTGAACTGAAAAATAAGGACTGCTTTATCTCGAAAACCTTGAGAGCAAAAACTAAATATTCATAGATTGTAAAAGAATACTTTAATTTCTGAAGACATGCAAAGCTATATGAAATGCTGCCTTACATAGAATTCAAATTTTCTTGCGTTAAAACGCTCTCATCAAAATATGACGTCTTTTTTTTTTCAATTTGTACTTTTTGTTAAAAAAAAAGGGAATTTTGTCATCAAAAGTGTACTTTTTGTAATCAAAATTTGTATTTTTTTCCATCAAAATGTATATTCTTTTGTAATATATCTTACATCAGCAGGATCTGGTAGAGCTTTCCAGCGACGTAATCCCTTTGTTACTTTGGCCACACGGGGACTTTTACCAGTCTTTTTCTTTTCGTTCTCCGTCAACGCATACCAAACATCTGGGTCACGCGGCTCTTGTTCCTGGAACTTCTTCTGGTATTTGTTATTGGTCGTCATTATGATTTTAGAGTTATCTCCCCCTATGGAATATATCTGATCTGCGCCTGTAGGTGAACAATACTATAATGTAAACATACTAACAATTCCGCCTTTATTATTTTGTACTAACAATTCCGCCTTTATTATTTTGTAATTAAAGCTACAAATTTTTAAGGTCTCAAGTAGAAGGAATCAGAAAACTTTTTCAATCACAAAAAAAGAATTACTATCAGCCAATGAGTGGGGGAGGTGGACAGGGGGGTACCTCTCTCCCCCTCCTTTTCACCCTTCCCTTACCTCCCCCTCCTGCCCCCCTTCCTCCCTCCTCCTGCCCCCTTTCCTCCCCCTCCCTCCTCTTTTTTTAAAGATTTAAACTTTATTTATTTTACAACGTTTAACAAACAAGTTACACAACTTATATTAATGTCTCACGTTGGCTCAGATGTTGGCGTGAGGGGGTCCAAAGAGCAGGAGGAAACCAGAGTACCCGGAGAAAAACCTCCTACCGAGGCCTGGGTGGGGGACCACCTACCTTCCAACATAAGACCCTTCGCCAAATCTGGGATTCGAACCCGGGACCTTAGAGGTGAGAAGCGAGCGCGCTACCATTGCGCTAACCCGCCTCTTTTTCACCCTTCCCTCCCTCCTTCCCCCTCTCTCCCTCCTCCCATCCCCTTCCTCCCCCCTCCCTTTCACCCTGTCCACCCCCTCATGAGTTGGAGAGAACTTTACTTCAATCCAGTTTTCATTAATGACAGTAATAACTTCCCATTTATTTGTTCGTGAGTTTGAGAGATTTTCACTGATCTAGTTCATAAATGATGGTAAGAGGTTCCGAACCTGTTAGCCACTCCTGTTGATACATATTGTCTGTGTCGTAGAAGGTGTCTTTGATGGCAGGATTGATGTGGTCCCTAATGGTGGGTGGTGGGGGTGCCTCATAACGATTATCAATCATTATATCCGCAGTCGCATTGATGGTACCTTTATCAAAATCAAAAATTATAGATTAAAGAGATACTCTTTTAAAAGTCTCCATCATGATGCTGGATAGGATGCAATTATCAAAAAGAAATTTACCTTCAAATATTTTGAGAAGTTGTTAAGCATAATCAGCATTATGATGTTGGAATGAAATATGCATATTTTCCGCTTTTTTTCTAAATTTTTTCTATCCTTTCTATCAATAAAGACGAAAGAAAAATATTACATATGCCACTTTTAAATATAAAGCAGTGTTCAAATTTAAATTTCATGAAATACATTTTTACTATACATTTTTGGTGCATAGATGATTATACTGTCAGTACATGTTCCACTCCTTACAAATCTTTAATGAAAATTTTAAAGATAAATATATAATGAAAATGAAGGATAGACATATCCAATGTGGCTGTACCTGATCATAATGTCTACAATTTATGAAACATAATCATCATATAAGTTGGTTTTTTTTAATAAATGCAAAATAATGAATTGAAGCATGTATATATTGTATGGCCCTGCTTAAATATCACTAAACGAAGTATTTCGAAAAGCATCTACTAGTAGCCTACAATCCAGTGGTAAAATAAGTTTCTTTTAAAATATTTATGAGACTTTTGAATATGCATGTACTCACTATCAGAATTGATGTGTTTTTGTTTACATCAAGAGAAATTCCAATTTTAATTAAGGTAATTTTTGGTTTTTATGATCCCTACTAATGGATAAGTTTTGTCAAATGTATTAAAACAAATGTCTGATACTATAAGACAATTAAAGTGATGACAAGAAAAAAGTTAAATCAAGGTTACATAAGATAATAAAACCTGTGTTTGTGAAACACGAATGCCCCCAGTGGCATCTTTGTTAGTATAAACTTAATTTTCTGTTAAGTATGTGAAAGGTCAAGGTCAAAAATTTTGGTATCAATAGAAAGGTCTTGTCACAAGGAATGCACATGTGAAATATGAAAGCCCTATCACTTACCATTCAAAAGTTATGCACAATGTTAAAATTTTTGAAAAGTAGGTCAAAGGTCAAGGTCACAAGGTCAATAATTTTGGTATCAATGGAAAGGTCTTGTCACAAAGAATACTCATGTGAAACATGAAAGCCCTATCACTTACCATTCAAAAGTTATGCCCAATGTTATAGTTTTAAAAAGTAGGTCAAAGGTCAAGGTCAAGGTCAAGGTCACAAGGTCAAAAATTTTGGTATTAATGGAAAGGTCTTGTCACAAGGAATACACATGTGAAATATGAAAGCCCTATCATCTTCCATTCAAAAGTTATGCCCAATGTTAAAGTTTTTGAAAAGTAGGTCAAAGGTCAAGGTCACGAGGTCAAAAATTTTGGTATCAATGGAAAGGTCTTGTCACAAGGAATACACATGTGAAATATGAAAGCCCTATCACTTACCTATAAAAAGTTATGTCCAATGTTAAAGTTTTTCAGACAAACAGACTAACAGACAGACAGACAAACAGACGGACAGGCCAAAAACTATATGCCCCCAAATCTGTGGGGCATAAAAACAAGACACTGCTAAAGGTTTTAATGGCCAGATTGCTGGCGGCAGATTGTATTTTGAAAGCAATAGAGTGCAATATTAAAATCTCCATTCAAAGTTTCAACACGAGATTCTATATAGTTTTGATATAATTTAGTCTTACTCAAAATCATATCTTCAAGGTCAAGGTCAATCTACAAGGTTAACTTCAGAACAAAAAACCAGTTATATTAACTACCTCTATGGAAAGTGTTCTTATTTTCTAATTTTTACCTAACTATGGTAAAGTCAATGTAAAAACCTTATCTTCAAGGTCAAGGTCAATGTCTGAAATAAAGTCAACTCATTATATCCTATCTCTATGCAAAGTTTAAATGAAAAATTCCATACCGTATTTGTACAATAGAGATTAACTCTAAAGTACATTTTTCAAGGTCACGGTCAACACTCAAGGTCAAGGTCAAAAAACAGAACCTGCATTCAGATCCTCTTACCATGCTTTATCTTTGCAATCCAGCCAAAAATGGACCAATGAAAGGGTATATAGAGCTTTTAAAATGTCAAAACGAGAACTCTACCATTTCCAAAACTCAAAAGTTGTGGCTGTGGTACACAGTAATTTCTATATACAACTCTCACTTTGTGACCACACCCTTATGAAACAGATATTTTCACAAATAAACAGAAATGATATTTACAGTAATGGAAGAGAATTAGTGACCAATAATTGCAGGTGACTGAAACATATTACCCTCCACATACAAGGTGTTTTTTCACATGTAACACAACAGAATATACCAATACCCTTAAAACAATGTATGGAAAGAAAAAGAATATGGTACCATTACCTTAAACAGATTCATGTAATTGACCCTTCTGATTGCGGGAAAAAATGCAAAAATTACATGATGTCACAATGCTTTTACCTCAGACAAACAAGCTTCGAACCTCGGTCAAACATCGAAATTGCATTGTGACGTCATGGAATTTCTCAAATTTTTCCCGCATTTGGAAGGATCGCGAATTGGTTAATGATTTATATTGATTCAGATTGTTGATCAATTATGTCAAAAACAGTGAAAGAAGAGATGTGAGTGTAAAACATGTATGCTCTCTTTGTACAGAATGCCTATATCGTAACAGATCAGTGTATAGTCCAAACATTTTGTAAAGTACAAAATATATATATATATTTGGGTGAGAACATTTCTAATGTGATGATGTCATACAAACCTGTAGTAGAGCTTCGCAGCACTGTTGGTGAAAGGGGAAAAGTGCAAGGAACAATCCAAAATGGTGGGTGAAACAAACAAGAAATGCACAAATTATAACAAATACAGCATGCAATATTGGGTAACAAGTCATGTCAAAACTGTATAATGGTAACAATGGTTAAAGAGGCCTTTATTCTCTAAATTGATATTTCATTTCGAAGACAGTATCGTATGAATGTAATGCAATCATTTTATACAATCTATATACATAATAACATGTATCATATTTCTTTTGTCAACAATTTCTTTTTGCACAAAGAAAATTTGAAGACCTAGAAAAGACATAATAAAAATATGTTGATATTAGTATTTATATTTTTTTTAAAAAGTCAAAAATAAAGCCAAAGGTGTAATTATGGAAATAAAGAAAAATGTCATCAAGGTAATTAGTAGTAGTAAGATGCTTGCCTGAGAAATTTCTTAAAGACGCATGCAAGAAGGAAAAATTATATGAAATTACATGCAGTATTATATACATGTAATAAGATTTTTAAAAATATGATTGAATTCATATTAGTGTACATAAGTAATGACATGACTTGGAGAGAAACAAAGGCGAATAAACTTTGAAACATAATTCAAGCTTAAGCAATTGCTCTAGCACTACTTCTTCTATGATGGCTATATAATAATAAAAATATGGAGAAATTTATAATTTAAACATATCATGTCATTATCATTCTTGAGTAATTTTATTATTTCTCAAGTGTTTAGTATGATATTTCTTGAAATAAAAACACATGCAATAGGAGATTTAAGAAAAAAATATGGAGAGAGAAAAACAATATGTAATGGAAATTGAATAAAAGTTAATCAAAAAAGAATATGTTATCAAGACATGCAGAATTTTCTGATTAAACATTGTAGTGTATAAAGTCCAAGTAACAAAGATTACAAATAGGTTTTAAAACGTAACTTATTCGGAGATCGAGTTTCTAAATTACAACATAGACTCTAGCAGAATTAATAAAAGCCGTAGCAAAGCTGAGAAATTACCCTTAGCAAACTCTGCAAACTTGGCAGTGGCTAAAATTTGAGAATGAATTTTGTGTAATGATGAATGAAAAATGTAATCCAACATTAAATGGTCCATAATCCTGACTGGAATTATACAGATCTTCTCTATGTTTAAAGAATGGCATTATTGGGGTCTTTGAATATATTCATTTAATGAAATCATACTGAATGAAAACTAACAAAATCTGATTAATAAATGGAATAATTGACCCTTCCGATTGCGGGAAAAAAATGCAAAATTTCGTGACATCACAATGCTTTTACCATGTGTTTACCTCGGACAAACGAGCTCAGAACCTCGGTCAAACATCGAAATTGCATTGTGACGTCATGGAATTTCTCAAATTTTTCCCACGCTCGGAAGGGTCAATTGTATGCTATTTATCCAAATTCTTGCTCTCCATACATTTTTAAATTCTACTAAACTGAGCTGAAATGCCACAAACCAGAGGCAACTGCATGCATATCCCAGCAACTTCTATGAGAAGCATCATTTTCAATCCAGTTAGAGAAATTTGGGAAACATTAATCAGTGAACAAAACATGGCGCAAATCAAATCGGGAAATTTCAATTCAAATAAAATTGTGACAACTGCATTTTCCCGTCAAGGACAGTGACAACAAACCTGCATCTTCTTTTTCCGCGTGTTTGATATTTCTACGGATACCAACGGGTTGACGATAAAATGGTGCTAGGTTATCGTCAGAATAGGGGTCGTGTGCATGTGGTTCTACCAGACTCTGGTCTATAACTTTGGAAAGAAGGCTGAAATAGGAACATAAAAAGTGTTTATTTATTCAATTGAATGTGAAAATGTAGAGAAGTAAAGAGGGGACATGTTGAAATAAATAAAAAACATGTGTTTGTGAAACTCGAATGCCCCCGTTGGCATCTTTATCAGTAAAACAGCTGAATGTAGTTCACATTTTGAGGTCAAGGTCAAGGTCACAAGGTCAAATTTGGTATCCATGGAAAGGTCTTGCCACAAGAAATTCATATGTGAAATATGAAAGCCCTATCACTTACCATTCAAAAGTCATGGCTAAAGTTTAGATTTTCAAAAGTAGATAAAACTCCAAGGTCAAGGTCACAAGGTCAAACATTTTGGTATCCATGTGAAATATGAATGCCCTATCACATACCATTTCAAAGTTATGGCCAAGGTTAAACTTTTTCAAAATTAAATTGTAGTCACAAGATACCCATTCGTGTGCACAAAATTTGACGTCATGCACACAGAATAATAGATTGGCACACAACATAATAAAATGTGCATGCAATATACAAAATCATGTGCAATGTACCATTAATTGTAAAATCGTCCACCAAACTTAATTCATGAATACCATATGAAAAAGAATTAGATTACTTGAGATCATCTGAAAATACTCTAATAACATGCAATATATTTTTTTCTTACGATGCCTCTGGTTTCTTCCACGGCTTTTTGGCTTTCTTCTCCAGCTGCTCCTGTTCTTTCTCCCTTTCTCCAGTCTCTCCCAGATCTGCCAGCAGTAAATCTGTGGAATCCTGCTTCCCGTACCAACCATCCACTAGCTTCCTCATCTTATCTCTCTCCTCTCCTGGGGGCATTTTTTCTAGCACTATCCACCTTGCGGTATTTTTACTTACTTCTTGCAATGCAAAGGCATCCCAATCATAGTTTTTCCTGACAAATTTCTCCCATTGCTTCTGCACTTCTTCATCAGTTAGTTCATCTCTCTCTCTGGGAGTGGCAGATTTTGAACGTTTGGATAACTTGGTCTTAACAGCTTTCACAACTTTTGATACATCTTTGACAAAGATATTTCCTTTTGTCGGAAGTGCAGCTTCACTCTCCTCCTCTTTCCCTTTTTTAGGTGGCTTTGCATTTTCTTTTTCTACTCTACTAATCATCGGAGCGTCCTCTACCTTTTTCAGAGGAGCCTTTTTGGTCAGACTTTTTCTTGGAGCTTCAGTCATAAAAAACCCTGGTAAGGACTCCTCATCTCCCATTGAGGACCCCTCCTCACTAGTAGGCTCCTCTAGAGCTGCTCTCTGGAGAGCCTCCTGATGCATTTCTCTAGCACGCTCCATGATCTTCCTTTTTAGAGGTTTAAGGTGTGGTTTATATGACTTGGTAAGGTTACACGGCATGTGCCTTGTTGAGGTACCTCTTGCATCATGTCTCCCAGGAGGAATCTTCATGCGCCTTGGAGGTGGTACAAGATCACCTGTAGTTACACACATCAAAGCAATTCATATGCGATAAAAGATGCACAGTTAAAAATCAAAGGGATGAAGCTTAAAATAGTATAATAATTTAAATTTGTTTGCACTTGGATCAAATATAGGCCACAAACCCTGTCCTTTATCTTCCAGCAGACGGCCATATACAAATGTACATGTAGTTGCAAATTTTAAATACCAAGTTTTAACAGTCCATATAGTGACTTCACCTAGCGTACAAAGCAGGCTACTCATATCACTATGGCATTGCGGTATGAGCAGCCTTCTTTGAATGCAAGGCGAAGGAGCCCTACTGAGTGTATTGACTTCATACTAACATCAGATAGACTAATATAGACAAGTTGTCATAAATATTAAGGGCAATAAATCTTATATTACATAATTACATAATAGTTATAGCCTTGGAAGTATGTAATGTTGTATACTAATAACAAAATGCAATTGATTGCGACCAACATTTTTTACAAAAAGGTTCTTATGGCTTTGTTGTAACAAGTTGCTGAGGAAATGAACTTGAAAATGCTGGTTAGACTTCATGACAAGTTGACAAAGGAAAATATTCAAACTAAGGATTTTTTGCAGTGAATATTATCTGACAAATGAAAACTTTTCAAGGCATGAGAATTAAATGTCAAAATGTGAAGATAATGATAGTAAAATAAGTAGCCATAATGTCCTCCTTTCCTTTCAGACACAATCAATGATCTACATTCTTTAACATGTAATATGTGTTCGTTATACCTGGATTGAGTGCTTCATACAAATACTTCTCATCGTATGGTAGCATATAAAAGCATCGATCCCTGACAACATCTTCACTGAAGGTCAAATCTGTACTGATTTTCTTTAAGTATGATTTACTGACTGGCTCAGGTGTGGGATGAGTCTTGAATAAAGCCGATCTGGGTGAAGATTTCGTTGATACTCTTAGCTCAAAATTTGTTTCCTCTGACCCCAGCTGTGGAACCTTAACTTTGGCAGCACAAGGGAAGAGGGAAGGAGTATTTACAGAACGTTGTCGCATCATTTTTCTAAAGTGCCTCAGCTGCTATGCTTGCTTGTTAGGTACGCTTTTGGTTTGCTTTAATGACCTGAAAAACAAATAAATTGTTAAAGTACTATATTGCACCATTGACTGTATTATTGATTCTTCTACGCTTCTCTCTTATTTTTTTTTTTTTAAATGCGTTTAAAATCAAAATTAAATTTGTGAATATTGGAAAATTTAATGGTCCATATAATGCCTGGCTAAAATTGGTCTAAGAAAAATAAAAAAGAGCTAGAGTTTTGTACATAAAGGGTTCACAATTGTCAGTTTCATTCTTGTTTTCTGAAATTGCGTTTTTTTTTCAGGTATATTCGGTGACATTGAAAGGGGTAGGGCCACGAAGCCCGATATAGGCCCTAATTTTGAACATTGTACTTCATACAATTTGTAACTGTGATTTGACATTAATTTGAAACGTTCTCTACTGAATCACAAATCAATCTTTTGTCAACATTGCGTTTATCAATAGCTTTGGCCCTTTGAAAACAACAAAATTGGTCATATTCCGCAAAATCGATGCAAAAACTACATATTTCTATACAATACAATACGCAAGATCGCAAATGCAGCGCGTGCAGCGTGTCCGCTCTGATTTTGCATTTAGTCACCTACCTAAACCATTGTTCAAAACTTGGGCACTTTTTCTGCCCAAGTAAATTGATGACGTCATAACAATGGAGAACAATTAGATCTAGCAGTGCGCGAGATTTGTATAGTCTTGGTTAGAAGTATTTGCGATCTTCCGTATTAGCAATGGCCGCATGCATTAACTAGGATGAAAAAATTATATGTGAAAGATTATCATTATATCCTTTTGTCATAAACGTTTCATTTCAGTTAACGCATGCGGCCACATTGAATTCTTCCACAAAAGACAAAACTTCAAGCAATTTTCGCCATATTTTGTCAATAACGTCAAAATGACGTCACTTCATGACGTCATTACAGTTAAATGGCACTATGTTTGGTGATATTTTTATTTTCATTAAAAGCAGTGAACATTCGTGTATTTTCATGAGAGATATCAAGTATTCCCTATGAAATTTATTTCTAGAGAAAAATCGAGGGCCGATGTAGGGGTCTCGTGGCCCTACCCCTTTAGGTCACAGAGGGTTTAATTTGAAGGGTACTGTCCACGCAGCTCAGCCCCCCCTCCCCCCCCCCCCCCCAAAAAAAATAGCTGAGTTTACTGTCACATCCTGAAGTAGGTCGTGAATTTTTCAAAAATTTGTATTTTATCTTGTAAAGAAAAATAAACATAAAAACTGCTGTAAAATTTTTAGGTATCAGGACACTTCGTCACCAAGACAACTCGTAACAAGACAACTCGTAACCAAAAAAAGACAACTCGTAACCTGACCATTTTGGTGACGAGTTGTCTGGTCAATTCGTAACCAGGTGACGACTTGACCAGACAACTCGTCACCAAAACTTAGAAGTTTTCTAATAAAAAGTCGTCACCAAAACTTAGAAAAAATCTTGATAAAAAGTCGTCACCAAAACTTAGATTTTTTTTTGTATTTAAAAGTCGTCACCAAAACTTGGAAAAAATCTTGATAAAAGCTCGTCAGTCATTAAGTTTTGGTGACGAGTTTTTAACAATTTTTTTTCTAAGTTTTGCTTACAACTTAAAAAAAACTTAGAAAATGTGACACATCGGTCAAATTTTCTAAGTTTTGGTGACAAGTTTTTAACAATATTTTTCTAAGTTTTAGTTTTGGTTACAACTTCAAAAAAAACTTAGAAAATATGACACATCGGTCAAATTTTCTAAGTTCAGGCTTTCTACTCTACCTTGACGAAAAAGTAGGAAAAAAGTAGGAGTTGTGAATGAAAAAAAGTAGGAGAAAAATAGGAAAAAGTAGGAATTAATAGGGGAAAAGTAGGAAATTTTCCATCACTTTTAGCGACAATTTTCAGTAAGTGTGACACACAAATCACAGTAAGCAATGATTGTAGACTGGTAATGTTCATCTTTGAGGAAATCACAGAGAGAAATAAGGACAGATTGCTTTTTCATGTAAAATATACAGAATGGGCGAGCGAAGCGAGCCCGAAATTTTAAACAAGAGGCCCAAGGGGGCCACATCGCTCACCTGAGTTGCAGACAAAGGGTTTAAAGTCACAAAAATACTTCTACAGATCAAAGCCCTTGACAGCCATATTTGTTGACCTATCGACAAGAAAAACACAAACTTGACAGAGGACCTTGAGTACTTGCTTGCTGCAAGGTTTCGTGAAATTCTGCGCAATGGTTGCAGAGGAGATTTCGAAAATGTGTCAGCCAATCAGAGTCCTCGGCGGCCATATTTGTTGACCGATCAGCACAAAATACTCAATCTTGGTTGAGGACCTTGAGTACTTTCTTCCTTTAAAGTTTCATGAAATTCTGTGCAGTGGTTTTTTTGCAGAGAAGATGTTGAAAATGTGTTAGCGAATCAGAGCCCTCGGCGGCCATATTTGTTGACCGATCGGCACGAAAAATACAAACTTGGCAGAGGACCTTGAATACTTCCTTCCTGTAAAGTTTCATGAAATTCTGTGCGGCGGGTTGCAGAGGAGATGTCGAAAATGAGTCAGCCAATCAGAGCCCTCAGCAGCCATATTTGTTGACTGATCGGCACAAAAAATACAAACTTGGTAGAGGACATTGAGTACTTCCTTCCTGTAAAGTTTCATGAAATTCTGTGCAGTGGTTAAAGAGGAGATGTCGAAAATGTGTCGGCCAATCAGAGCCCTCGGCGGCCATATTTGTTAAATGATCGGCACGAAAAACACAAACTTGGTAGAGGACCTTGAGTACTTCCTTCCTGTAAAGTTTCATGAAATTCTGTGCAGCGGTTGCAGAGGAGATGTCGAAAATAAGTCAGCCAATCAGAGCCCTCAGCGGCCATATTTGTTGACCGATCGGCACGAAAAACACAAACTTGGTAGAGGACCTTGAGTACTTCCTTCCTGTAAAGTTTCATGAAATTCTGTGCAGCGGTTGCAGAGGAGATGTCGAAAATGTGTCAGCCAATCAGAGCCCTCAGCGGCCATATTTGTTGACCGATCGGCACAAAAAATACAAACTTGGTAATGGACATTGAGTACTTCCTTCCTGTAAAGTTTCATGAAATTCTGTGCAGTGGTTAAAGAGGAGATGTCGAAAATGTGTCGGCCAATCAGAGCCCTCGGCGGCCATATTTGTTGAATGATCGGCACGAAAAACACAAACTTGGTAGAGGACCTTGAGTACTTCCTTCCTGTAAAGTTTCATGAAATTCTGTGCAGCGGTTGCAGAGGAGATGTCGAAAATGTGTCAGCCAATCAGAGCCCTCGGCGGCCATATTTGTTGACCGATCGGCACGAAAAACACAAACTTGGTAGAGGACCTTGAGTACTTCCTTCCTGTAAAGTTTCATGAAATTCTGTGCAGCGGTTGCAGAGGAGATGTCGAAAATGTGTCAGCCAATCAGAGCCCTCAGCGGCCATATTTGTTGACCGATCGGCACGAAAAACACAAACTTGGTAGAGGACCTTGAGTACTTCCTTCCTGTAAAGTTTCATGAAATTCTGAGCAGCAGTTGCAGAGGAGATGTCGAAAATATGTCAGCCAATCAGAGCCTTCGGCGGCCATATTTGTTGACCGATCAGCACGAAAAACACAAACTTGGTAGAGGACCTTGAGTACTTCCTTCCTGTAAAGTTTCATGAAATTCTGAGCAGCGGTTGCAGAGGAGATGTCGAAAATGTGTCAGCCAATCAGAGCCTTCGGCGGCCATATTTGTTGACCGATCGGCACAAAAAACACAAACTTGGTAGAGGACCTTGAGTACTTCCTTCCTGTAAAGTTTCATGAAATTCTGTGCAGCGGTTGCAGAGGAGATGTCGAAAATGTGTCAGCCAATCAGAGCCCTCGGCGGCCATATTTGTTGACCAATCGGCACAAAAAACACAAACTTGGTAGAGGGCATTGAGTACTTGCTTCCTGTGAAGTTTCGAGAAATTCTGTGCAGCGGTTGCAGAGGAGATGTTGAAAATGTTAAAAGTTTACGCCGGACGGACGGACGACGACGACGACGACGACGACGACGACGGACGGACGGACGGACGACGGACGGCGCGCTATGACAATAGCTCACTTGAGCTTCGCTCAGGTGAGCTAAAAAACTTTTAATCAGATGTCGACAACAAGTGAAGCAAGTAATTTTTTACTTTTGAGATGAAAAAGTAGGAATAGTAGGAGGTTTTGAAGAAAAAGTAGGAAAAAATAGGATCAAAATAAAAAAGTAGGAAAAGTAGGAAATAGTAGGAAATAGTAGGAACAGTAGAAAGCCTGTAAGTTTTGGTGACAAGTTTTTATCAAAATTTCTAATATAAGTTTTGGATTTTCTCTAAGTTTTGGTGACGACTTTTTATCAAAGTTTTTTCTAAGTTTTGGTGACGACTTTTTATCAAGATTTTTTCTAAGTTTTGGTGACGAGATATCTGGTCAAGTCGTCACCTGGTTATGAATTGACCAGACAACTCGTCACCAAAATGGTCAGGTTACGAGATGTCTTTTTTTGGTTACGAGTTGTCTTGTTACGAGTTGTCTTGGTGACGAAGTGTCCAGCAATCAATTTTTATTCCCCAATATACAGGTCGGGGAAACGGCAAATCTAGCTATTAAAGCTAGATCTAGCTTTTAAAGCTCGTTCTAGCTTTAAAATGGACCAAATTGAGCAGTTTTATTTAGAATGTGTGAAAACGAAGACGTTGCGCACTTGCGCACTTGCGCCTCGACGGATATCGTAATGTTTACGTACGAAAAAGAACATTTGATCTTAAAATCGGAAACTCAGCGTTGCATTTACGAGTGCAGCTGCACATGTGCATTCAAGGAAAAGGTAAATATTCACTTGTTTACACCTTAAATGACTTACCTTTGTAGATTTAATGTCCTATTTATTTAAAAGAACGTTTTTAACTTGCAAATCCGCCATTTTTAATTTACCGATCTAAGTGGATTCACTGTTTGCAAGAGAAAAGATCAACTAGCAGACGGATATGCATTATTCCGGTATAAAAGTAGGATGTTGGTCCCGTTTTTGCATTTAAATTAAATCTTTTAAAAATTGATTTTTTTTCATTTTATTTTCATGTTTTGAACAATTACATGTAAGTTACTGTATAACAAAAACAAAATATGGGTTTAAAAACGAAATTATCGAATCTTTAAAAGCATAATTGTATCAGGTGAAATATGTCTTCGACGATCCTACTTTTATACCGGAATAATGCATATCCGTCTGCTAGTTGATCTTTTCTCTTGCAAACAGTGAATCCACTTAGATCGGTAGATTAAAAATGGCGGATTTGCAAGTTAAAAACATTCTTTTAAATAAATAGGACATTAAATCTACAAAGGTAAGTCATTTAAGGTGTAAACAAGTGAATATTTACCTTTTCCTTGAATGCACATGTGCAGCTGCACTCGTAAATGCAACGCTGAGTTTAAGATCAAATGTTCTTTTTCGTACGTAAACATTACAATATCCGTCAAGGCGCAAGTGCGCAACGTCTTCGTTTTCACACATTCTAAATAAAACTGCTCAATTTGGTCCATTTTAAAGCTAGAACGAGCTTTAAAAGCTAGATCTAGCTTTAATAGCTAGATTTGCCGTTTCCCCGACCTGATATACGATGGGAATGTGACCAGGTAATCAGTTTATTCCTTAACTTTATCATCTTGGGGAATTTTTTTTTAATCTAAAACCTTGAGAATAGTTCCATCTGCAATGAATTAATTGAATAGCTCAGTTCGAGTGTAAGTCGTGATAAAAACAATTTTTCAGATTCTCGATGTCGTCCATATTGTTTCTCGTTTCCAAGTCGGCAGTAATCATATTCATGTAAACGTTTATATTCATGCAGAAAAGATATGAATTTAAAAAGCTTCAAGTAAACGCAGATTTCATCAAATGGATTTCCCTTCTTTGCTCAGAGCACCAAGGATTGCGCCCACCTCATGCGTTTGCCAAATTGGGATCCTCATACAGCAAATTGAAAAGATTCAAAGGAGAGCTGCGCGATTGGTTATCCGCGATTATGCCACCACCTCGAGTGTGACATCCATCATAAACAACCACTCAGACTGGAGGTCTTTAGAACATAGAACATATAGCTACTAAACTAGTAGGCGCCGTCATACACATGTGAGTAAAATGATGCCACTTCACTCAGTCGCGTGACGAAGTTCGGCTAATCTCCCATTAAAATCAGTTAGTAGCTTTTCTCCGTAAAATCTTCGTTTTATTTAATTTCTGTCATATTATTTTCAATTTCTTATGTAACGATTTTCAATTCTATAAGAAAACATAATGATTTTATACTAGAAAATAGAGGAAATTTCGTAGAAAGAAGGAATTTTTAAAATATGTGGGAACCGCCAAAATGAGTTATCCGAAAAAACGACGATACCTGACTTCATGTATTTGTTATAAACTTTCAGTCGCGATGCCCGGAACACGAATTATTAAACTAGAAACCTAAGAAAACGGACATTAAAGTTGCCGAAACTCGCCAAATCATGCTGTCTTACTATGAAATTACTGTACAGCCTATGGGCAGAATCTTATTCATTTTCAAATCATGTGGGAACCGCGAATTTAACACGGAAAATATTTACATCAACTTCTTCAGAAAATAGCGGAGTATCATATCCAATGCCCGGAAGCCGTTTAACAATCTTAGTTACAGTGGTGCCCATATACGACAATATATAGTACATGAACTTAATTTCAAATCTGGCTGCGAGCCATGACGTGATGTCAGAGTGGCATTATTTCTCCGTATGATGTATGCGAGTTGAAAGTCATATCCATTCGTTCGTCCCTACCTAGTCTCCTGACGGGGGGAGGGGGGGGGGCTATAAAGGGTCCTGTTGGGTACGGGGACCACGTTCATACTGCGGCATGGGTATCCAGGTGAGGTGCCACCTTATACATGTAAAAGCCGTTGGAAATACGGACCATCCATGCAAGCAGCACATAATTATACAACCCTCCTGCATACATGCATACACCACATTCACAAGTGGAGAGTGGGCATTAAATGAGGTAGTACTCCGCCCCTTAGATAATAGAAGGGGCTCCTCGGCTATGTCACGGCCTATAGAAGATTGTTCACAAGTTGCCGAGATTTTCGTATAGCCACAAGGTTGACAACCTTGTGGCTATACGAAAATCTCGGCACATGCACCAACTCCCTTTCATTCAGATCAAGGCTACGAAAATGTCTTGAAGTATTTCGTTCTTCGAACAGACTACCAGACAGCATTGTCTCATTGCCAACAATTGACCAGTTTAGGGTGGCAGTGAGGCGCATTCACCATCTCAAACCTTTAAATCGGTCCAAATTCTTTTATCCTCTTTTAGGCTCGCTGTTCTTCTGAACTTTTATCCCTACTAACTTTCTAATTATATCTCTTTTCTCCTTTACAAACCTCCCTTTTCTCCATTTTCTTACCCATTTAACTTTAACCCGCAGCGCGCCCTATAAGCAGAGTACTCGATTTCGAGGGCGCTTAGTAAAAGATCGCCTGGGTATGCGTGTGCGATATAGACAATATAGGTTTTACACTAGCCTAGTGTCGGAAACATTATTGGAAAAATAAATAAGCTCAAAATGCATCGAAGATGCAAAATGCCGAGTTGCAAAACTGGAATGTAAGTATGAATATGCAGACTAACATGAAATGTGTATGGTTTGTAACAACATTTTGTGGTCCTAAATGAAAATTTCTGGATCAAGAAATGGTCTTCTCTTTATTCTATATCAGCGTGTAATATATTTTCAAGGATACAGATTTTCAATCTCATCATCAAAAACCAATACCGTACCTTCCAATATGGAGTCCATGAGAACAGGATAGACTGGCAGAAAAATGACAAAAAACACGCAAATATCTGGGAAAGCGCGAGAAATTTATTTCTACTTAAATCACGGGAAACATTTCAGGCAAGTTTCATGATTATAGGTGCAATACAGGCTCAAATATGGTTGGGAAAACATTTTCAATCATCAGAGTCCTGTGACCTTGACCTTTGACCTTTTGACCCAAAAATTAATGGCAAGTTTCATGATTATAGGTGCAATACAGGCTCAAAAATGGTCTGGAAACCATTTTCAATTACCTAAGTCCTGTGACCTTGATCTTTGACCCTTTGACCCCTAAATCAAAAGTGGTCATTTTCTATTCACTGGAAACATTTCTGGCAAGTTACATGATTATAGGTGCAATACAGGCTCAAATTCAGTCGGGAAACCATTTTTAATCATCTTAGTCCTGTGACCTTGACCTTTGACCTTTTAACCCCAAAATTGATAGTGGTCATCCTTGATCCATGGGAAACATTTCTGGCAAGCTTCATGATTATAATTGCAATACAGGCTGAAATATGGTCCGGAAACCACTTCCAATCATCGGAGTCCTGTTACCTTGACCTTTGACCTTTTGACCCCAAAATCAATAGGGGTCATTCTTGATTCATGGGAATCATTATTAGCAAGTTTCATGACTTTAGGTGCAATACAGGCTAAAATATGGCCATGAAACCATTTTCAATCATCAGAGTCCTGTGACCTTGACCTTTGACCTTTTGATCCCAAAATCAAAAGTGGTCATTTTCTATTCACAGGAAACATTTCTGGCAAGTTACATGATTATAGGTGCAATACAGGCTGAAATATGGTCCGAAAAGCAATTTCAATCAACAGAGTCCTGTGACCTTGACCTTTGACCTTTTGACCCCAAAATCAATAGGGCTCATCCTTGATTCAAGGGAAACATTTCTGGCAAGTTTCATGATTATAGGTGCAATACAGGCTGAAATATGGTCTGGAAACCATTTTCAATCATCTGAGTCCTGTGACCTTGACCTTTGACCTTTTGACCCCAAAATCAATAGGCCTCATCCTTGATTCAAGGGAAACATTTCTGGCAAGTTTCATGATTATAGGTGCAATACAGGCTGAAATATGGTCCGGAAACCATTTTCAATCATCTGAGTCCTGTGGCCTTGACCTTTGACCTTTTGACCCCAAAATCAATAGGGCTCATCCTTGACTAATGGTGAGTAAGTGTATGAAGTTTCATTGTTATAGCCTCTTTCGTAGTTGACTTATAGTCCGGAAACCAATCGTTGACGCCCTCCCGCCCGCCCAACCGCCCGCCCGCCCGTCTCACATCAAATTAAGAGCCGAGTTTTGCAACTCGGCTAATAATCAAACAGTCTGATTATTATTATTGTTCTCATCGTTATACGAAAGGTTAAAAGTGATAATTATCAAGTTTGGTTGGACTAGACCGCATGCGGAAAGATCGCCTGGGTATGCGTACACACATACGCATAACCAGGTTATCTTTGCGCCTATGGACCGGATTACAAAGTTGTATGAATACAGTTGAAATGTATTCAAGGTTGCAAGGTCAAATGCAATGACACCAGGTGAAAGCTCTGATCCTATAAACCACCTATAAAATATAATTGTAGCTAAGTCCATTCTGTTTCATTTGACATAGCTTTTGAAAAAGGTCAAATGTCCAGGTGATATGTAACAAGTGAGGTTGAAGGTCATGATACCCTCAACACAGAGAACCTATTGAATCTGATTGAAAACAAAGTTTTAAAAGATATAGTTCATCCAACTTATATCATTGAAAAGTGATCAGAGTCCAATTAAGGTCAGGATCACCAGGTCAAAAGTCACCAAAATTCTAGTACAAAACAACTGAGCTCATGGAGAATCATAAAAGCCCTAGCCCTTATGGCTGAATACTATACAGTAGCCTAACGTACTTAGATTTTGTTAAAGTAGGTCAACGTCTAAGGCCAAGGTCAATAGGTCAATAAAAGTTATGGTCTTACCATGGACAATATACTTGTATACTATCATTTTTCAACGGCTGTGTAGGTTCTGAGATTTTGATTCAACCCGAAACATTGATCGAAATGGAATTTCTTTTGATAAATGGCATGGGGGAGGGGCGAAGCGTCCTCTGTGTGAGAGATTGACCAGAATATTTACGACAGTCGGACAACAGACGGACATAGTCAATCTATAAACCAGAATCGCAATGCAATCTGACCAGTAAGACCATTTCTTTATTTTCTGTTTTGCGTCCTCGTGCTTGTAGGTTGTAGCCCCGACGGTATAACTGCGTTTCCAACAGTATATCCAACATATACCTGTCGGAAACACAAACACAGTACGTTGATCCCCTAAATAATAAAATCTTTTGCAAATTAAATGTGTTATCTACAAAAATAAAGAGATTCTGAAGTTGAATAATTTTTCATATTATATGTAAAAGTTCTGCAATGATTAAAGACGTGTTTTATCTTCTACTGATTTTTTCCTATATAAAAAGATACATTTTGTACTCATTAAATTTAACTAAATCCCTGAAAATCGCCTGATAAGACTATTTTCCTGTACTCATTAAATTTAACTAAGTCCCTGAAAATCGCCTGATAAGACTATTTCCCTGTAATTTTCTATGAAGTGTTTACAGGGATGGTGATGGTGAGGGGTGGGTATTTGGGGAAAGAAATATCTTACTTATTCGATTCCTCGTGTTGGTTTGAATAACAGCATGGGCAAACGTGGGGGGGGGGGGGGGGGGGGGGGGGGGGGGAAGGGAGAGTGGGTTCCAGCCTATAACAGGTAAAAAAATCCCAGCATTTTGGGCAAATTAGAGGGAGAGGCGGATCCCTCTAAACTTCCTCTACATAGATTCGTGCTTGAAGTTTCGCAATTTCGGTAGATCTAGGGCATTTTCGAGTAATGAATTTTCGAACAATCATACATTGAACTTCATTTTTTCTCAATGTCGTCGAAGAAAACTGTTGCTTTCAATCAGTTAAAGAGATCAGACAACGATAACAATAAAATACAGAATATATCGACAAAAGATATCATTGTCAAGGTCGCATTCACTTATCGCAAACTACGATTTTGTGTTATTCTCTTTTCATTGAAATTTCGTACACATTTATTTAGGATACAAAAGAATGAATACGATCAATAACGGATTTATCCCGGGCTCCATATTAAAGTACAAACATAACACATTCTGAATGCGAAATTCTCAATTGAATTTGATGAATTTTATTCGTATTCAAATTTGTTGGCGCTAAGCGCAGTTTGACGCTTGGTTTAAGAATCCGCAATACACAGGATGTGTCGCGAAGATATACCTTGGATAGTCCTTTCAGATTATGATAGATAAGAAATGAAATATGATTTGTATATTATGTAGTGACGGCCGTTACTTCGTATAAAAACTGTTGGAAACATTCTAAAGGGACGAATACATATCATTAAATGGAATAAAATTCGAATATGTATACAAATGGAAGTTTAAGATAAAGATTCGTCGCATTCATGCTGTTTCTTTGGAATTCAATACCATCTTACGAAATTGGGGGACAGATCGATTGAATTCCCCCAAGTAAGGTAAACAATACCTGGGGATCGCGACTTATTGCTGTTTACGTGTTCTAAAGTAAATTAAAATTCTTGTATACGTGGATTTTTGATCAAAGAATTTTTCTGCTCTAAACAGAGGTAAGTACATCTTTCAGAGAAATTTTAACAACGATTTTCTTTCTCAATTTAGCTTGCTCTTGAGAATAAATAAAACAATTTCAATAACGACTTTTCACAAATGAAATATTGTTGTATTAAGAATTTCACAAAATTGTCGATACTAATAAAGGCTTGAAGGGCTGTGTTTAGAAATTCAAAATATTACATTGGGTTTTCTTCTTTATTTTATAGATACAAACGAAGACACGTTCAGGCAGATAATTACGAAGGGGGAATTTTAAGACAGCAGTGTCAAAGGAACTTTACAAAAGACTAGATGGTGAAGGTAGAAATTCAAAGGATTTATTCTAAAACTATAGCGATGATAATAATTAATTTATCTGAAGTAAAAATACGACGTCGTATGGAAAATATTCAATATTTCGAATCCCATTTTAAGTTCCTGAATGCGGTCTATCCATGGCATGTATACAGATCAATATTAAAGTCCTTTATCTACTATCACAAAAGAAGGTTTATGAAAGTGCAATCAAGAATGACTTTCCAAAATATACCGAAGAATGTGTAAACATTTTCTTTGTACCCCAGACGTCCAAGCATTCTTTGGCACATGTAAATTGTACTGGTAAAACCTAACAAGGAGTTGGGACGCTAACAATACGTCAGTCGTATAGACGGTTTTCAATATTACTTGAAGAAACCCCAAAGTTTTTAAGATATATTTGGCTTATTTTTGACCGGGCGTAGATGGCAGTTATCTACATGGATTTTGTTTCCTTCTATAAGATCCCTCATTTTGTTTCTAATGGAGAAAATTCACTTTGTAATTTTTTTTCGCTTATTAGGTAGTGTGGACAAAATAATAATAATAAAAAAATGTCACCGTTAGTAATCTTTAAGACACATAATACTTGATCAAAATTCAACCTCGAAATTCTGCCGTATATTTCAGGTACAACTCAGCAAGTAATTGTCGTAAGGCGAACAATCCATTACCTTCTGGCGAGCAAAACTTGAACGAAAACTAACTGAACATGTCGCGGGCATCGATAGTAGAATCAAAATACGGAGCCCGCGGTTTGATTGAGATGCCTCCGATAGCCTTGGAGGGGGACAGGCGGAGGTACCATGGCTACCAGGACGTCCCCAACCATATGTTTCGACAAAACACTGGTGGACATCGTGTAAAGGTGTATCACCAACCACCCAGCGCACCGCAGCCGTCTCTGACGTCACCTCCAATGAAACCTAGCTATCATGAATACGTCATACGGGATACAAGGGCCCAACACTATCAACAACCTCCTCCGCAACCACAGCAACAGGCTCCGCCGCCGCCGCCGCCGCCACCACCACAACCAACGTATTCAACAACATATCAGCGACCACCGCCACATTCTAGCCCTGCATACCCGTATTCAAACATAGTGCAAAACTCTAACGTCGTGCCTTATGACACATACAACCCACCGCCACCACCTCCACCACCTCCAGTGGCGCCTCCTGTCATGCCAGCAGCACCTGCTTATCCCTCCCAATCCCAGAATTATTACCCCAATCAGAACGGCACGCAGGACGCAAACGGCGAAATACACATATACTATGGTCCGAATGGCGAAAGACTACCAGGTCCAGTCACAGGACCAGGATATCCTACAGATTTTACTCTAGAAGGGACGTTGGAGTACGGAAAACTAGTGTCCGTGAGAGTTCGGAATTCCAATATATCATATAGGGATATACCAGCATCTGTGCTCAGAGATATAGAAAGAATGTACGGAGTATACGAGTGCATAAATGTCAAAATCGTCGCCCAAGGGGGTGAATATAATGTATATGCCACGCCGGCCCAGAGGGAGAATTCAGAGCGTCACTATGGTTACATGTATGAACCACCCGCGGCGCCGCCACATCGAGGACATGGCCATGGCAGACATAATCCAAGGAGAGGACAGTCCGCGTCAGATGACAAATATACCAAAATATACAGGTAGCTATACCAAAATATACAGGTACATGTAGCTATACCAAAATATACAGGTAGTTATACCAAAACATACAGGTGCATGTAGCTATACCAAAACAGACAGGTAGCTATACCAAAAGATACAGGTACATGTAGCTATACCAAAATATACAGGTAGATATACCAAAATATACAGGTACATGTAGCTATACCAAAATATACAGGTAGTTATACCAAAATATACAGGTGCATGTAGCTATATACAAAAATATACAGGTACATGTAGCTATACCAAAATATACAGGTACATGTAGTTATACAAAAATATACAGGTAGTTATATACCAAATATACAGGTACATGTAGCTATACCAAAATATACAGGTAGTTATACCAAAATATACAGGTGCATGTAGCTATACCAAAATATACGGGTAGATATACCAGAATATACAGGTACATGTAGCTATACCAAAATATACAGGTAGTTATACCAAAACATTCAGGTAGTTATACCAAAATATACAGGTACATGTAACTACATGTATACCAAAATATACAGTTAGCTATACCAAAACATACAGGAATCTATACCAAAAGATACAGGTACATGTAACTATACCAAAATATACAGGTATATGTAACTATACCAAAATATACAGGTAGCTATACCAAAATATACAGGTACATGTAGTTATACCAAAATATATAGGTAGTTATACCAAAATATACAGGTACATGTAACTACATGTATACCAAAATATACAGTTAGCTATACCAAAACATACAGGAATCTATACCAAAAGATACAGGTACATGTAACTATACCAAAATATATAGGTAGTTATACCAAAATATACAGGTACATGTACTTATACCAAAATATATAGGTAGTTATATACCAAAATATACAGGTACATGTACTTACACCAAAATGTATAGGTAGTTATATACCAAAATATACAGGTAGATGTACTTATACCAAAATATATAGGTAGTTATATACCAAAATATACAGGTAGTTATACTGATGTACCAAAGTAAGCAGGTATAGTTATTCGAAAATATGCAATTCCAGTATATTTTGAAGACAAAATAAGTAAGGGTTATTCTACTGTCTCCGAGGGCGTAGCCCGAGGAGCAGTTGAATAACCCACTTGTTGCACGGCAATTGTTATGCCATCGAACAATCATCACCGTTGATTGAGTAATTATAAGTCGTCATTCCGAGTATGATAAAACTACTCATGGTCAGTAAACCGTTAAGAATTTCACGCATTTTAAATGTAGATTTCAAAGAAAACAACGGTTAAAAAAACAGTATTTGTAGTTAAATTAGGGGAGTTAAAGTTAATTTAATAAAGGGAAACTGATATTTGAATTTTTCAAACTACAGTGTAATTAGAGAACATAGGAAGCGGATTTTAGGAAATTCGGTTAAGGATTCCCCTGTACATGTTTTCCAACAAATATTCAAAACTACGGAAATATTATGATACTATTATATCTTCGTTTCTTTTCAAAAGTATTCCAGGGTACCAATCAGTACATTATTTAAGGGTATCAGTCAGTGCATTATTCCATCGAAATCTTGCGAGTTTTGTCTGGTAGCTGATCCTATGCATATTGAAATATTTTACAAAGAGCGGATCTAGAGCGAGCTGGGAGTCAGAAGTCCCCCCCCCCTGGAATTTGTAAAAAAAAGAAAAAAACAACATGATTTCCCGCTTCTATGTATTTTCTTTCAAAATCATAGGTTGTACCCCTTCCCCTATCGGGCTGAATCAACGTTATGGGAAAAAAATCTAGATCCGCCCTTGACATTGAAGTTCAACCTGTAAATCGCGGTATTTTTTTTTTTATTCCTATTATGAAATGCCATTTTAGAGATGCTAACGCAAACATTCCTGTCCTTTTTTTGTTGTGTTGTATTTTCAAAACGGTAGGCAATACATGTCAGGTCAGTTAAGCACAGTTAACGGCTCAGTTGATCATTCAATGATTAGTTCAATCATTAATTCAATCATTGTTTCACAATGAAAAATATTGCACTGTCTGAAAAGGCGTTAATTACCGTCTACAAGGTAGACCGTGCAACAAGAACTAATGTGCGGCAAATGGAACAACAGATACAGACATGTTAATTATTGAAAATCAGCATTTTGGAAAAGTCCAGGGGTGGGGTGGTGTCTGACACCCTCTTACCTCCTCTAGATCCACGCTTGTTAGTTATATACTGTATGTCCAGAAAATGTATCGATGATGTCGGGTAAAATTTGAAAAAAGATCAATTATAACCGCAGTAACTTTGTAAAATATTTTTATGTTGTGTTGTAACGGTATCTGTCAGTCTACTCTCTAAAATGTACTCATTTCTCTACATAATTTAGATTATTATACCTCTTCTGATTTTTTCCTATATAAAAAGAGAGTCATTAAATTTAACTAAATCCTTGAAAATCGCCTGATAAGACTATTTCCCTGAAAAGGGGTGTGTTAGTTGAGAAGACTACTTCCCTAGGGAGTTAGTTTCAAAATGGGGCGGAGCTTCTTTGGGGGTGTGTCAGTATCAGCCAATCAGCGCCGTTGAAGGTTGATCGGATGACGCTATTAATACGCGAGCAGAGTAATCCGCCTCCTATCCGCTTAGCACATAAATTAATCCGCAATAAAATAAAACAATCAAAAATTAAACATGTATGAGTCTGATAAATGATGTTTTTGTTTATCTTATCATCAAAAATTAATATTTTCCGTTACTCAGTCATTCAGTCGAGAAGGCATTTCTAGAATTTCCATGGAACCATGTGAACCTAAGAGATATGTTTGTTTCAGTATAATGTTTTTTTCGGTATACCGCAGAGATTGGTTTGTTACAGTATAATGTTTGTTTCGGTATAATAAAACAGTTAAAGTATACCATTGAGGGAGTTAGCACGATTCTGGTTCCCCTCGACCAGACCTATTTCCCTCGGCTTCGCCTCGGGAAATAGGTCTGCTCTCGGGGAACCAGAATCGTGCTATCTCCCTCAATGGTATACTTTAACTGTATAATAATATATACATGTACATGGACCATCTGGCATAAAACTAACAAAAATGACTCGCAAATATCGGTAACATGACAAATATGGATAATGACCATATCCCTGTATACAGCACAAAATCGATAATTCAGAAAATCAGAAACCGAAGGCATACAAAATCAGGATAAAACAGGAACCAAAGCAAACAAACAAAAACCTCCACCATATGAAAAGAAGCGAACTCCCGATATGGGAGTGAGACCAGGTGCCCAGGAAGAGTAAGTATCTCCTGCTTGCATGCAACACCGGTAGAACTGTCACATCCGATTACTTCCATTTCGGAAGACATAGAGTACAATCTTTGGTTAGATGGTTCAAATGGTCTATGACAGAATATCATCCACCATTCTGGAGAGTGAGACATCATAGTGTATGACGAGTTCCCCATATCGACCGTAGAACTTCCTCAGTGACGATTTTAGTCGGTCACAAACATATCCCTGACTGAGAAGCTTATCTGAAAGACGCCTAGCTCTCAGAACAAAATCCGTATATTTGGTACTTGCTCTTTTTACATATTTCTTTTTATAATGTGGTCATTTTGCACATTGCAAATTGACACGTAATGTCAAAATTCAGCATTTTATAATTATTACAGGTAATGTTCTCGTCTTGTAAATGAATTTACATCTCGGTCATGAAATGTTAAGTTTTTCTTGTATTTTAATTTCATTATTTTGTCCTTTACAGGTAATTGGTGCTCATTTTGTCATTCAAAGACCTTGTGTTGTTCACCAGAGGATACAAGGACAGAAATGTTCCTTTAAATTTAAGGACAAGTCATCAAATACTTTTGAAGAAGACAAACATGATTAAACATAGTTACATTATTTATTTTTGTTTTCATCAGTTACTCAGCTCTCGGCATTTGTCAACGAGTGGAAAATAATATGAAATAGAATATGTTTAAGTTAAAATCATTTTCACTGCGAACATTAAAAAAACGTACATAAAACCTGATGATCAAATGAACTGATTTAAACAGAAAACCAATGAACTGAAATAAACAGAAAGCCAAATTGAAAATATGGAATGAAGTGGATCCGAATTTGGATTGAAAATTATGAACAATAGAAATACTCCGAAACGTCAATTTCAATCGATTATAGGTTCACTTCCCCTTTAAAATAGAGTAAAATATGATTGTTTTTACTGTTTTTCTGTCACATAAAACGGAGATAGCTGGCAGTTTAATATCGTTCATTTGAATTGCTTGTTTCATTACTTGAAGTCCACACGAAAATAAAAAGTATGGTTCACGCTTTGCTTGTGTGATATTCCATTCAAATAGCAAAGTGTTATTGGACATAGGTTCACTCGTGAAATAAAATAGAAAACACGAAGATGTCGTCTTGTCATTGAAATGCCACTTTGTAGCTATTATCCAAATCCCTGAGTTATCAAAGAGGAAGAAGAGGGGCGACTGGATTTCAAGTGTGTTGCTCATGTAAGGGGCTTTTCGACATCTGCACCCGCGCTGCATGCACAGATTGACAAAATTTCAATCAAAGCTCTGAGGTAACTGAAAGCGAGTTTGTCAAGGGAAATACTGTCAAAAATATGTAAATATTATTATTCTGAGGCCTTCTTCACAGGCTGAAAGATCGTCTTGCAATTCGTATGTGCCTCTAAAAAAAGTCTTTTTAGTAGCGCATACGCATACCCGGACGATCTTTCCGCATGTTCCGCCTATGGCCTTCTTTAATCCTTTTTTTTAAGACCACGTCGATGGAAAATCCAGTTACATCTAAACCTTGAATCCAGTTACATCTAAACCTTGAACCCACTTCCATCTAAACCTTGACTTTTGCAATGTCGGTGAAGTTCAATGCAAAGCATTGCGGTAGTGAGAGGAAGAAGCGATAACTCTGTTTGGAGATTGTTATCGCACATAAGTTCCAAACACAGGAGCTCGATGCCAACAACCCTCAGTGACACCCGCCCTTTCACATCTCTCTATCACAGGAGCTCGATGCCAACGATCCACAAGTATATCCGCCTCTATTTTCCTTATATACTTTGACTAGAGAGAGATGGGAAGGGGCGGGTATCATTGAAGCTTGTTGGCACTGGCGAGCTCCTGTGCTCTCTATAGTCAAAGTATATAAAGAAAGTAGAGGCGGATATTCTTGTGGATCGTTGGCATCGAGCTCCTGTGGTCCCAGGGTCTCAGGAACCGCTTGTTTAAGACAAATATGCGTGGATGTAGACTAAATACTAGTAATCGCGGTAGCTCCAAGGGACTGGAGCGTGGATGATTGATTTCATCAGTTTTGGGGCATAGGCATGTCAGGCAATATTGCTAAAGTCAGGGGAGGATAAAGGATTTGAGTTTAAGGGGGGAGTGGGGGGTTGGAAAATTTCAAAAAACGGAAAGGATCTTGGGGCCGCCTAACGTCCCCCCCCCCCCCCGAGTGGATCTAGGGTGAAGACCTGTCCCCCACCCCTGACGGAAAATCGTTTCTATTGAAGCTACATATCTGGTGAGTGAAGCGAGTCAGCAGACATTTTTTGAATGAGACATTGCACATCACAAATCCGATCCTCCTTTGCTGTAATGTTATGTTGACTTTCTCAATGACTATATCAATAAAGACCGGTCAAAATTGTATAAGTGAAGTTGAGATGTGAAAAAGGTTACAACACTTCATAATGCTGGTTATTTAATATAAAAATTGACATGCCTAGCTAGCTTTGGAATTTTATAACAAATGTGAAATGGAAATCAATATGGTGGCGAGCGGAGCGAAATTTTTCTGAAATTCGACTCGAAACTGCCAGAAGCTTAATCTACACATAGACGTTCGAGGCCCCCCCCCCCAAAAAAAAAACCCCACCTTACTTTGACAATTTTAGGGGGGGGGGGCGTGCTCCCCCACGCCCCTCTAAATCCGCCAATGAAAGTAAAGGCTTCGCGAAACTCGCCAAGATTATAAAAGCCTTGCGAGAAGCACTACTAGTATGACAGTGATATGATTTCTTGGTTCATTTTCAACTCCAGGCCGCTGAAAGAAATTAATGCCCATTAATTAGATTGTTTAAAGCGCATAAAATGTCATGCGAATTAGATTTAATGCGCATTCGTATGTACAGGGCATCACACAAATTTTTTTAAAGTTTTTTTTTTTCAAGTCTATCGGTCAACGAAATATGGTCGCTGAGAAATCTGATTGACTGACGCACGTTTGTTCTCTCTGCAACCGCTGTATGCAAATTCACGAATGAAGGAAGAACTGTACCTTGCTTGTATGTGTTTTTTTTTATCCAAGCCTGTCGATCAACAAATATGGTACCCTATATTTTGTACCAAGTTTGAGCAGAAATATGGTTTGCAAGGTCTATGATCCTGATTGGCTACCGCATTTTCGACTACATCTCTCAACCGCTACACAAAAATCAGTAATACTCTACCAAGTTTTTTTTTAACGTTCTATCTCATCATAAACTTCCAGTTTATAAGCTACTGTTGGAATATAATGTTTTTGATTTTATATGTACACCGCGTGGGATCGAAATGTATGATGTTGTGATTCCTAAGGGAGGTTTTTGATTGTTTTCTCATCATTTAAGTGATACTGCACAAAAATGATCAGACGTTGCAGTATGCCTAATACTAGTAAGTAATATATCTGAAAAGTCTATAGTTTTTTCAAACACTTCAATATTTCTGCTAGGTCAATCTAACGATTCTGTCGTCGACAAACTATTGAAGTGTTTGCAAAAACTATGACTTTTTCATATACCTGGACGATATGGATTGATTTATTAGGCATTGTCCCACTGCAACGGCTCATCAGTTTTGTAAAGTTTAACGTAGAAAATGAAAAAAATACCCCAAAAAACTGTCTAAGGATTCACATCACCATACGTTTCGATCCCACTCGGTGATATAGGTCTATCCGAATCACATTCAGTGTCAGATTTCCAGAATTTCTATGAGCGATTATCTTATGAGCCTCTTGTTATCTCTAAATATGAACCTTATATGTATGAAAGGGTCCAAAAAATGGACCGTTTTAAAATACATGTAAATGTATTTTTAAGTGCTAACGATTGTATATGTTTGGATGTATTGGATATGTATATGTTTTAGTATCGTCAATGTTTAGATCGATGCACCTTTTATCAGCAGAAATTGAGTCAGTATTGGTCGTATGAAAAATATACATGTACATGTAGTTCGATTAAATCATGTTGTTCATGAAGAAGACCCATACAAAACCTATATTCAATTCAGTGATTTTTTTTCAGTAATTTGGGAATGGAGTCGGGGCCCATGGAATTGGGGAAATTAATGATGTTTGGGAATATTTTGGGAAGCACTAATATAAAAGTAAAATGACAGTTTATACATTAAAATGTTCAGAATTGAATGTTTACTCAAATAATTTTCTTTTAAGTACGATTTTAATTTCTGATGCTTACAACAATATGGCAAATAATTAGTAAATTTGCTACTTTTGAGCCAGAAAATTTCACTAATTTAGGTGAAAATTCCATCTATATACGATTGGGAAATTTTAGAGTCACAATTGGGAAAAAAGATACTATTTTTCATCGGGAATCGGGCCGAATAACGGCCCCAAAAACGGGCAAAAAAAAATCCCTGTATTAAGAAATCGCCTAAAATCATTTTCTGTAAAGGAAATTAATACACGCAAACGAATTCCTACGGCCCAAGAACTTGAATGACCATTCAAGTCCCATCTAGGGAAGGGGACTGAGATCAAATTATCTATATGAAATACATGTACATACGAAATTCTTTTGATCAACTGATAACTTTCAACGTTACTTTGCCAATTCCACATTTCATATCTTCCTGGTGTCATAGTCTTGGTATACAAAGAAATGGGTCAAGGGGGGGGGGGGGGTTAATTTTAGGCCAAAACACGTGACGAAATAAGCATAACATACTCTACTTCTTCTTTATCTGATCGTGAATCACACATTTAAATAAATCGATAAACGTCACGTTTACAAAACCAACAAAACTGTTAAAGGTAGAAAATCAAAGATTTAACCCAATTATACATTTGTCTAGTATTATGTATCAATGTCCAGAAACAAGCGAGTGGACACGACTGATCCATGACCTAGTCCGGTATACTGACCACGCGTTTCCTAAATGGGCTGTAATCCCGACACGTGATCTGGCCAGACATCATATATGGAAACATGTACCACTGGGTGAAAAAACAAGTTTACGCAATGCGTAAACTATATGGAAACTTTGCGGAAACCTGAAGTTTCCATATAGTTTACGCAAGGATTCCGTCGCTGAAACTCAAGTTTACGCTTTGCGTAACCCGACTACCCGCTCAAATTCCAAATGGTTTCCACAAGCGTAATCTTGTAATTTCCATCAAGTTTCCGCAACTGAAACTTAAAGGCACCAACTTGCGTAATCAATTGAAACTTCAGGATTCCAGATAGTTTACGCATATTTTACCTTGCGTAAACTTGATTGCCGTTTTATGATATAAAGGTTCTGCTTGCGTAAACCATATGGAAACATGCGTAAACTATTTGGAATCTTAATCAACACAAGTTTACGCATTGCGTAAACCATTTGGAATCTTTCAATATCAAGTTCAGGCTAGCGTAAACCATATAGAAACTGACATTATAAAAGTTTTCAAATGTGTAATCTTGTTGAAACTTGCGTAAACCATTTGGAATCTGAATAAACACTGGTTTAAGCAGTGTGTAAACCATTTGGAATCTTACTATATCAAGTTCAGTCTTGCGTAAACCATTTGGAATCTTACTTGAGTCTTGCGTAAACCATTTGGAATCTTACAATATCAAGTTCAGTCTTGCGTAAACCATTTGGAATCTTACAATATCAAGTTCAGACTTGCGTAAACCATTTGGAATCTTACAATATCAAGTACAGACTTGTGTAAACCATTTGGAATCTTACTTGAGTCTTGCGTAAACCATTTGGAATCTTACTATATCAAGTTCAGTCTTGCGTAAACCATTTGGAATCTTTCAGTATCAAGTTCAGACTTGCGTAAACCATTTGGAATCTTACAATATCATGTTTAGACTTGCGTAAACCATTTGGAAACCATGTGTATAAAAGTTTCCAAATGTGTAATCTTGTTGAAACTAGCGTAAACTATTTGTAACCTTGATGTTCTAAAGATTACATAGTGTGTAAATTGCGAGGAACTAATGCTTCAAGTGTGATTACAGAATAAACCAGCAGAAGGTTTTGAAAACCATGTACTGATGTAGAAACTCAAAAGTTAACGAGTTTTTAATGCATCCCCAAATAGCAAGAATATCTCGATATCAGCAAATTATTTTTCATCTACATTGCCTTATGTTACTGAAAAAAGACCAAATATTGTAGAATGAAACAAGTATTTAATTTTTATATTAATAATCATGTAATAGACTTATATATCAAAATGTAGCAAGAAACACATACAAAGGAAAAGAGTAGCCTAACATCATTTTCCTATTTTTCCATTTTGTCTAGATGTGAAAACTATTTTCAAAATCTGAGTAAAATAAAAGACACTATTCTTGGACATAATTTCAAAAATCATGAAGAGGAAAAACAATATATGTTTATGAAACATTAATGTACTTCTGTCATCTACAATAATAGCTGTAGTCTGAAAAGTATGCAAAACTTCCAGGCAAAGGTCACTAGGTCAAGACAATTGGTATCACTAGGAATTTTTAGAATGGTCTTATCACTAGAAATATACTGTCAAATGAACAATGAAAGCCCTGTAACTAATCATTCAAAAGTTATGTCCAAGGTTAGTTTTAAAAAGAAGGTGGTCAAACTCTAAAGTCGAGGCCAAAATTTTGGTATCAGAGAGTAATGAGACAAGATTTCAACATTTCTCTTCAATTTGGCCTTCCAGATATGAACATGACACATCCTTGGATTCTGGGCATCAACTTTGTGACTATACATGTATTATCTAAATTTATGAAAGGGATTAAAAGTTATAAAACATAAATGATTGTATGATAGATGGACAACAGACCGGGTAATTCCTATTAATCAAGATATAATTCCTTAAATTCTGTTTACATGTGATATATGTCCCTTAACAACATTGATTATATTATGCATGTGTTGAAAATTGATTTGATAACTTCAAAGTAAAAAATCCACATAATGTCAGTATGTTACAAATTTGTAACCATTTCAAAAGTTTGTCACTATTGATGATATTGGTCTGCTAGCCACACAAATTGTGCTGAGGTTAAATTTCCCTGAACTTAGATGCTGAAAATAAATGCAAAGTAACAAATTATAAATACATGCAACAATACAAGAGAACAATAATCATTAAATACCAGAATTCTCTGATGAGACTGAAGCTCTACTGGTTGTTTGCTTAAATAAATCTAAGTGACACCCATTTTCCAGGACCCCGGGGATCAGGGTCTAAAACAAAATACAAGACCAGAAAATGATTGATGTAATGGAAAAGAATTACTCTCTAGTCTCTACTAATTATACTTATTGAGAATTGGTGCTAATAGAGTTTGGTGCTCATAGAGTTATATAGGGGAAAATGACCACACCCATTTTCCAAGACCCTGGCCATGGGGTCAGGGGTTCAAACAAAATACAAGGTACATATCTACTGTCCTGTTCATTAAATACAGAGCACCCTGTTTTGTATATTTTCTCAGCCGTCTTAGGAATGTTCCAAATATTTATTGTCTCCGTAGATTGAACTCCTTTAGTCGTCACAGAAAATGTGCATGAACTCACCTTTTCCACTGTATTTAACCTGCCATACGAAAAATAAAATGTCTACGGGAAATTCCCATGTTAATTTCAGCCTGCCGCCATATTGTTCTCTGTACAAACAATGGTAAACATTGACGTCATGGTGTCCGGCATCATGCATTTTAGTCGTTTTTACTATAGAAAATTCACATAGACATTATATTTTCCGTCGTATTTTTTAACTAAGCAATGCACAACCAAAAAGGAGGCATTTTCTGTTAAACTTAAAGAGTTCGATAAACTGGATATCAATTTTTAAGTTGACAACATTATACTTCAGAGAGAATCGCCAAAACAGGGTGCTCTGGATTTAGTGAACAGGACAGTAGATCAAAGACTATGAATAATGAGAAAACAATTATCTTTCAGTCAAAGCAGTTATGGATATTATGTAGAATTCTTTTATATTCGTGCTTTTCCACTTGATAAAGGCCAAGTGGCCGAAAATTTGTGGATATAGAGTGTTCATTGTTATTAGGGCTGTGACGATTCACCACGGTTCTCGATTCACCGTGGTTATTGATTCACCGTGGTTCTTGACGACGGTTCGATACACAATACACGAAGAGGCCGTATGGTTGACTTATGGCTTGTTTTCGGCATTTAGTTTTATCTTTAAAAAATCAACATGGCGATGCTCGACGCCGAGTCGTCGAAGATTATCTCTGAGTTTTGTTTTTGTTTTTTCTGGTCAATACCATACTTCTCAAATCATTCAAATTATGAATGATCTTAATTTGTTGTTGTTTTAATAAAATAACTGATGAATTACAGAAATACCTTCATATCTTATATCTAGATATGACGACGACAATGAGGGTATGGCATTAGCTCTCCGGACTTTTTCGTCCCAGCGAGCTAAAAATGTTGTATCCTGATTCGAATCATATCGTGAGTAAATGTTGCAATACATATCATATCGTGAGCCCTAATTGTTATTTATTAATCATAACTTGATACATGTATAACCAAAAAAAATAATAAATAAAACCTATGTTTGTGAAACATGAATGCCCCCGTTGGCATCTTTGTCAGTAAAACTGATGAAAAGTAGTTTCACATTTGAGGTAAAGGTCACAAGGTCAAATTAAGTATCAATGGAAAAGTCTTGCCACATGGAATTCATATGTGAAATATGAAAGCCCTATAACTTACCATTCAAAAGCTATGCCCAAGATTAAAGTTTTTCAAAAGTAGGTCAAACTCCAAGGTCACAAGGTAAAAAATTTTGGTATCCATGGAAAGGTCTTGTCACAAGGAATACACATGTGAAATATGAAAGCCCTATCACTTACCATTCAAAAGTTATGCCCAAGGTAAAAGTTTTTCAAAAGTAGGTCAAACTCCAAGGTCACAAGGTAAAAAATTTTGGTATCCATGGAAAGGTCTTGTCACAAGGAATACACGTGTGAAATATGAAAGCCCTATCACTTAACATTCAAAAGTTACACCCAAGGTTAAAGATTTTTCAAAAGTAGGTCAAACTCAAAGGTCAAGGTCACAAGGTCAAAACTTTTGGTATCCATGGAAAGGTCTTGCCACAAGAAATGCACATGTGAAATATGAAAATCCTATCACTTACCATTCAAAAGTTATGCCCAAGGTTAAAGTTTTTGCAGACAAACAGACAGACATACAGACAGACCAAAAGCGAACTCTGTAAAGTACGATTCAAATCGAACCGACCAAGCACGAACCGAGGGTAACCAAATTTTCAGTTAACCGTGACAGCCCTTACGAAAACCCATCAAAGTATCATGTACGTACTGTAATGTACTTACTGCTATCTTAAACTAGATAACATTTTCATTGCAAACATGGCAAAGGTTCATGCCAGTCATCCTCTACCTAGTGACAGCAAAATGATGACCTGTAAAGTGTAAATAAAATCAGATTTCAAGCTTAAATACTTTGTCACATTCTAGAAAGATTAGACCTACCTGAATCTATAAGTAATTAGAGAGGTTTAGTTACAAGTTCTTTCAACGTGTACGTATGACGTACATGTACACGTCACAGTTTGACGTCACAATCCGAAGACGTCGTTTTGTTACACGTACAAATCGGAGTAGGTATAGGTATAGCTATGTAGTAAGGAGTACGTTTAGCTTGCTTCTTTTAAATCAGTTTAGTCTGCGAGAAAAATACATTGAGATTCGTAAAACCTCGACGCAAGGAAAGTTAGAATCCTAAACGTGCTTTATAACACGGAAAACTGGAAGTTTGATCAATGACAAGTCTGGAATTTTTCAAAGAAGTTACCCGTTCTGTCGTTACGTGTAGAGCGTCGTATACACGTCCATAACGTGTAGCTACATGTATACGTCACGTCGTTACGTCATTTGAACAAAGATCGCAGGAAGTGATGACGTAATACGTACACGTCGCGCTAAAACTTGTAACTAAACCTCTAATATTAAGTTGGTGTGCATATAAGTGTAGATTTCAAAGAACAGACTGATTTTTATGATTGAAAAGTATAATATTGAAAATATTGGTTGTATATTGCATTTTATCATGTCACAAAGGGGAGGGATTGTATAAGTGTGTTTTGACATCAATTTTGTATGACAGACAAGTACATGTATATACAAATCTCATGTACACAGAAAAAAGAGAATCTGTTTACCTATTGAAAAAAATAATATTGGCATACCATTGATCCTTCATGTATATTGTGCAGCATCTTTTACAGAAAGGGCATCCTTTTCGAAGCCAAAAGTCCAACATACCAGTGACCACTGAGTATCATCGTGTACATGTAGTAAGGTGGAGATCCATCAACGCTACAAAGAGGAATCCAAAATTAAATTTCAATGTTTCAGATCTAAATTTTTTATATAATCAGTCTGAATGTTTCCACGTAACAATATTTCCTCCAAATTGGCTAGAGTTATCTCCCTCCTTGAACACACTGAACTACAACCCCATTGGACTCTTCGGAACTAGCCATGCTAACTGTTCGTGTTCTTGAATAAAGACACGCCCCTTGTTATTGAAAAAAATGATGACACGATTTATTCAAGCAATTGGTGATGAATAGTCATTCTCTGAAGTGCTAACACATCAAAATATTCAAAACAACACTTATTATGATAAGGAAGGGTAACATATCATGCATCTTCTCAAGACAAATGTACAAAACCTCTGGACCAATGAGAATCGACCTTAATTGTCCTGATTAGCATATGAAGCAAAGGTTCGAAAATAAAACGGACACGCCCACAGAAATCTGCCGAAGACGCTGGCGTAAAATATTTAGCAATACCTTCTTATGTTTCATAGATATGTCAATTACTTGATTATGTAGCACAATCGAATGAAAACTATCGAAATATGTGTGCTGATTAATTGGCTAGTGATGACAAACTCTCAAGAGACATAAATTTTGAATGCTCACTCGACATGCTAGATGGCGCTCAGAGAATTGTGGGAAATATAAAATTTTTGATTTGAGATCCAACAAGGGGGAGCAAATTATGTACGCTTGTTTTGAAGAGATTGATATTGCAATACGCATTGGATCAACCCATCATGGGATCGGCCGAGCCCGGTGTCTGCCCAGTATTCCGAAGGTCCGATAGTTCGAGGGCCCATAAAGCTGAAGGTCCGATAAATCGATGGCCTGATAATCCGAAGGCCCGATAGTCCGAAGGTCCGATAGACCGAAAGTACTGCATTCCAATATACAGAAGGATCCATAATCCTAAGTACCTAAAAATCGAATATCCGATATTTCGAAGGTCTATTAGAACATAAGTTTAGAGGTCCGATAGTAAGAAGGCCTAATGGTTCTATGGTCTGATAGTCCGAAGGTTTGAAAGTCCGAATGCCCTGTACATATACATGTAGATATGAATTTGATACAAGATACCTGACTGTACAATTGAAATTGATAGATTTAGTCAAACGCAAGCTCACCTCCCATGGGTCATAACGACAGAATTTTCGCTGGATAGCATTACAAAAATCTAATGCGAGTACTTGTCGGTTAATTTGTTATCGATAGCAAAATATCATCTATTTTATTTTTCCATCAACAAAAGATGACCTAAATAATCATGATAATGTTGACAGTGATTAATATTTGTTAATTTTAGGAGTTACAAAACAATATTGCTTACATAGTGGCTTTAAATGGCTAATTCACTGACAAGTAATCGCATCAGATTTTTGTAATGCTATCCAGCGAAAATTCTGCTGATATGACCCACGGGAGAGCTTGCGTGACCGAACGTGGGTTTCTGACGATGGTGTCAGGGATGAAAATTCGTTGAAATTTTCAGGGGCCAAGTGGGCTCCTAAGTCAATAAATTTAGGCGCCCACATCAAAACGATTAGCCCACATCAAAATGTATCTAAATTTACATTTTCAAATTTAAGCCCAAACCCCCTTCTTTCCTTGTACAGTGTACATGTCGAGTTTATTTCAAATACAAGTACCTTTAAATAAAACAATAATTACAGGTAAATCCAATTATAAACATATTACGTACACGTCAGTCGGTCTCCAGACAGTGACTTTGTGCGCTTTTGGAAACATTAGTTAGTTTTGGTATATACATTTGTACTGATCTAAAATTACAGTACGTCTTTACCAGGAAATAAGACAATTCTATTCATTTTCCGCGAGAAAGCGAACCGAAAATTTGTCAAATACCCATGAGTTTTTGTTTCCAAACGTTAGTTACGGCAACTATGATACAAGAAGATAATAAAGATTGGAATTTTACGGTCCCCAAGTGGGCGATAAGAAAAAAATTTTTGGTAGTCCACACTGAATTTTTAGTCGCATTGGCAAGCGGGCAAGTGCTTATTTGCATCCCTGGGTGTTTGACTGTCTCACAAGTTTATTGGAAAATCATCTATTGGTACGAAAAATCCTGATAATTGGAACGAAAAGTACAAAAGAACTCAATACGAAAAGACTAGAGTTGTAAACATGGTAAAATCAGAAAAAAATTTACTATCAATTATTGGAAACTATCGGAGGAGTACATCGATATCAGAATCAGACTTTTTTACTTTAAAATTGTTATATGTTTTGTATCTTCAGAAGGACAATACTCAGGGCGTACGTATGCAAGTAGATCTTGCAAACAAAGGTATTTATCTCGAGGTTTGCTTTAGACATGATAGAAAGGGGGCCTAGCTTCCTTTTTCTAATTCTATCAAAGCCAAAACAGTCCCATGCTGCGGACTTAGTACTGCTGGGATATGGATAAATTTGCTCCTCCTCAACCGGTAACTTTGCCAAAGCGATCGCGTCTAGTTTTTAGTTTTGAATTATAGCAAAGACTTTTCGCACTGAGATCATTTCGTGTAACTTCAACAGCAACAATCGATTTTCGAAATCATTATCGATAGTCAGCACTTTTCAAGATTCAGCGACTATCATTACAACACTAGAAAAGACAACAATATGAAAAATCCTGACGCCCTGAAGAACATGTATCTTTAAGTTTACCCAATCCTTCCCATGGCAGGCCGAAAGGGAAAAGGGGGGGGGGGGTAGCTTGCAACAAAGTAAACAAAGATTTCACCTGATACATGTTCCTTTTTAGGAGGAAGTAATCATATAAATATGTCTAAATATATAAAAAGTGATTCAAATAGTCCACAGGATCGCCGTAAAATAAAAGCAAGAAGAAGAAAAATCAGCGCGTGGGTCGAACTGACCAAGCCGGCGTCTTTATTTTGGGAAATGCACGTTAAAAAGTAAATATCAATGACTTAGAAATGCATCTTACCATTTATCGCCATGTGATTACCCAAATAAACATGTTTTGTTTAGTTTCTTCGTGGGAAAACAACTTTCAACCCGCTTCTGAGTTTCCTCTGTATACAAATAAAATGCTCGCCTCTGATTGGTCAATATTTGATTTGAAATTGTGCTAGCGCGAACACAGAGCCCGCTGCATTTTTCGGCGTTTTTTTCACTCTCTCTTTTCTTTCTTTTCTTTTTCTTTTTCTTTTCTTTTTTTTTTTTTTTGGGATTGTTCTGTTTTTTTTATTTCATATAAATATATTTTGCCATAATGAATAATTTTATTTTAAACCTCGAAAAGAAAATAAATATTCACAAGGCCTAGAGGTGATTAGCAGGTGATTTTGTGTTTCCAGCTCGGAGATCCAGACAATATTCAGTGGCGGATTCAGGGGGTGCGGAGGGCCCCCCCCCCCCGGCACTGACCCCAAACTTTCCAAAAACAGGTATATTTTGGCCCATTTTCAATCACAATCGGCAAAATTATCCCCTTGACCCCCGGCAAAGGGGGCGCTGGATCCGCCATTGATATTGATCGAGTATCAGTAGTGGATCAAGCGCTCCTTTTGCTGGGGGATCAAGGGGCGAATTTTGCCGATTTTGTCTTTTGTTTTTTCTGTAAATGGACCAAAATGTACCTGGTTATTTGAAAATTTGGAGTCAGTGCCGTGGATAGACGTTCTTCGTATTTTTTTTTCACTAGTATATCTACATATTTTTTTAAGTTGCCATCTTGATATTTATATGTTGTTTATGATAAGGAGAGGGCTTATGTAATGTTGTTATAACTTTTGCCCCATCCTATTTCATGTTATTATGAAATAAAATATGTTAAAACTAAAACATATTTTTTTTTTCTTGGGGGATGCAAGCCCAGAATAAGGCTTGGTTGGCCTGTCCCTTGGAATCAAAATATGTACAATTATTTACGTTCATAGACTAGACTTGAAGTCTCGGGAGGGACTGGACCAAACTTGAAAAACTATATCCACCCCATATATTGTATTTTATGATTGAGGGCGAAGCTGGCCCAATCGGCATTTCAAAGCTCAATTGATGAAAAAAATTGTGTGAGAAGACAATGAATTCTTTTCGACGAATTGTCCTGTTTAAATTATATTGTATTTATATACAATACTGTATTTATGAAAGAGATTAATTTATGACTGAGAGGTGTCCCACTTGTCTTGTGTTTCATCAATATGTCAGAAAGTCACAATAGGGCAGACCTTTTTCGTGTTTATAACTTCATTTTAAAAAATACAAGTTGTCTTCTTGTGTGATGGTGGGAGCCGGGGGATGGGCCTAGGGGTAATTTATTAATGAGATCCCGGATAGATCTGCAATCCCCCCTTTCATATTTAAGCGTACGGACGATCGTACATGCATTCATGAAGGATCGAACATGAAAATCAAAGTAATCGATTATCAATTCTCTCTCTCTCTCTCCTTAAACATAATGTAAGGCTAGAGCAGATATTAATGTCAGCAGCGGATCCTTAGGTTCATGAGCGATCAAAAAAAAAAAAAAAAAAATCACTGTAAGTTTGACAAATACTAGTAATTGTTGATAATACAAATATACATAATTATTTTGAGCTTCAATTAATTAATTTCTTTATCTTTCCCTGTAATAGTTCACAGAAAAAAAGTTTTGATGAAATGCACACTCGGGTGCCGATCCAAAACATGCTGTCATGAGGGCGCGCAAAAGTGCCCCTACAACCCCCCCCCCCCCCCACCCCCCCCCCCCCACCCCCCCGTGCGACTCTCATATCCATGGGTACGCAGCGTGAACCCTTTTACGTCACAGGATTTTGGACTTCATTAATTTTAATGTTTCTTTAAGCTTTTAAAAAAATATTTGAAATTTTCTAAGGGGGGGGGGAGTTTATAGGGTATAAATTTAGGACACTCGGGATTGAAACCATCCATTCAACTACAAGAACATCATATAAAGTTCAGTGGTAATTTTTATCTGCATTTGATATTTTGCTAGGGTCCATTTATCAACACAAAGGGGAAAGGGTGGGATATATAGAACAACTCGACGAAATTCTTAAAAATGGCACTCGCCTATAATTAGAACATATCGATATATAGTCTTGTATTCTCGTGTAAAAGTAACTGACATGCGGATGCAAATTACACGGGTTAGTGATTGTGTACTTGTCAAACTGTCAAAATTTTCAATTGTCTGGATACCTCTAAGCACAGAACTGGACACTTACATGTTTCAAAGCAGACCTTAAAATAAAATAAAATGAAATGAAATGAAATGAAATATAAAATAAATAAATAAATAAATAAAAATAAAACAAAATAAAATAAAATAAAATAAAATAAAATAAAATAAAATAAAATAAAATAAAATAAAATAAAATAAAATAAAATAAAATAAAATAAAATAAAATAAAATAAAATAAAAAGAAACATAAGAATGATATGCTGATTATAAATAATTTAAGGAACAAAAGAAAAAAAAACGGACAAAAAGAATTGATGAATAAAATCGCTTCTTTTATGATGTAAAAGTAACTGACACGCGGATGCAAATTACACGGGTCAGTAATTGTGTACTTGTCAAACTGTCAAAATGTTCAAATGTCCGGATACCTCTTTGCACAGAACTTGACACTTACATGTTTCAATTTAACAAAAGAAAAAAAGGACAAAAAGAATTCAAGAGTAAAATCAGCTGATAAAAAATATTTTTTAAAAATAAAGTCATTTATATTAATATTTAATATACTTGCATATTTCTAAATAATAAGTTGAAAAACAATTAAATATGAAGAAAGGAAAAATGAAATAAAATATATATATAAAATATTGGAAAAAAGGAAACATACCATGCATCAGTTACCATATTCACACACACACCCTCAGAAAGAGAGAGAGAGAGAGAGAGAGAGACTTAATTAATTAATTAATTAATTAATTAATTAATAAAACACAGTCGTTTCTTATATAAATACAATAATATAGTGTTTTTATTTTATTTCAATAAATAAATAAATAAATAAATAAATAAATAAATAAATAAATAAATAAATAAATAAAACACAGTCGTTTCTTATATAAATGCATTAATATAGTGTTTTTATTGTATTTAAATAGATAAATAAATAAATAGGGAAATAAATAAATAAATAAATAAATAAATAAATAAATAAATAAATAAATAAATAAATAAATCAATAAATAAATAAATAAATAGAACCCAGTCGTTTCTTATATAAATAAAATAATATAGTGTTTTTATGGTATTTGAATAAATAAATAGATAAATAAATAAAGAAATAGATAAATAAATAAATAAATAGATAAATAACTAGATAAATAAATAAATAAATAAATAAATAAATAAATAAATAAATAAATAAATAAATCAATCAATCAATCAATAATAAATAAATGGATAAATAAATAAATAAAATAAGGAATCATAAGCACAAATTTTACAATTTATCAATATATGACAGAGAAGATTTTTGGATTATGTAATAGGCAGGTAAAATTTTGTCATTATAATTTTGAAAGTTACCGTATTTATCGAATTCGATTGGTCATTGCTACGACCTTTATATACCTCAAATTTGATTGACAGGAATAGCTAGGTGAGGTAGGAGTAGCTCATTAGCATAATTGATTGACATGTATGGGTGATGTAGTGGTAACTCATTAGCATAATTAGGATTACGTACTGTGTTTTTATGTCATACACAGCTGAAATCATTTGAACGCCGCTATCATCACGCCAATCAAATCTACTGCACTCATGAAGTGACAAGGTATTTGAAAACCAAGTCAATGTCGTTATCTCAGTTTAATAATAAAAAATAGGTAGATTTTCAAAAGTAATTAATCAAAGTAAATTAAATAAATTTACATGTAAATAGATTATAAAATAATTAAATAAAAAAAAAAACAAATTGATGAAAATAAACAAATTAATAAGAAAAAAAATAAAATTAGTGAAAATGATTAACAAGGAAAGTATACAGATAAAAAATAAATAGAAATAAATAAAGAAATAAGATAATTAATAAATTAATAATAAATAAATTAGTAGAATAAGTTAAAATAATAAATAAATTTAAAAATATATTAATAGAATTAATTAATTAATAAATACATAGATTTATTAAATAAATAAATGAATAAAATAAGCAAATGAAAAAAATAAATAAATGAAAAAAAAAAAATAAATAAATAAACAAATAAAATATTTAACTAACAAAGTAAATAATTTAATCAAAATAAATTAATTAATAAAATAAATGAATTAATAAAATAAATGAATTAATGAAATAAATAAATTAAAATAAAAAAATAATTTTAAAAAATTGAAATTACATTAATTAAATAATAAAATCAATAAACTAATAAGATGAATGAATAAATAAAATTAATTAATTAGTAAAATGAAACAATTAAATTAAATAAAAACATCAATAAAATCAATATATTAATGAAATAAATAAATTGATAGAATAAATAAAATAATAAAATTAATGAAATTGAGAAAATAAATGAAATTGAGAAAATAAATCAATTAATAAAATAGATTAATAAATATAAATTACTTTACTGATAAAAAAATTAATTAAAATAAAATGAATTAATTAATTAAAATAAAATGATAGAATAAATAAATTAATAAAATAGATAAAGTATCAAAATAAATAAATTGATAAAATAAATAAATTAATAAAATAAATAGATTAATAAAATGAATAAATTAATAAAATTAATTAATTAATAAAATTAATTAATTAATAAAATTAATTAATCAATAAAATTAATTAATTAATAAATAAATTAATTGATAAAATAAATACCTTAATAAAATTAATTAATTAATGAAATAAATTAATAAAATAAATAGATAAATAAAATAAATTAATGAAACAAATAAATTAATGAAGAAATAAAAAAAAAGAAAAGAAATTAATGATAAAAACTTTATCAGGTTTCCGCAACTGCGTAAACTATAGAAGTAGTAACATATCAAGTTTCCGCAACTGCGTAAACTATTTGAAAAGTTTAATTAGGTTTCCGCAGCTGCGTAAACATATTAAACAGGTTTCATCAGGATTCCGCAACTGCGTAAACCATTTGTTCCAAGTTTACATTGCGGAAACTTGTTGAAATAAAATGGAAAGAAATTTAACAGGTTTCATCAGGATTCCGCAACTGCGTAAACCATTTGTTCCAAGTTTACATTGCGGAAACTTTATCATGGAAAATTTATCAAGTTTCATCAGCGAAAACATTGCGTAAACTTGCGGAAACTATTTGCCAGTTTACGCAATGCGGAAACTTGTGGAAACCTGAAAATATCAAGTTTACGCAAGTTTACGCAGTTGCGTAAACCTGTTTTTTCGCCCAGTGTACGGGACACTGAGTAAATCAGTCGCGGGTGATCGATAGATAAAAAAAAAAAGTTCTTACATTTAAAAAATTCTCAACGTTACGGTTATGATTAAATAATTTTAAAATTAATGATACACATTAAATAAAAAAGATTTGCACCTTTTGTATCAGTATGTAGAATTGATATTAGAAAACAGAGAAAAACTTTTTGAACCTTTTATTTAATGAAGAAAGTTACGAAAATTCCTGAATTTCCGAAATAATTTCTGTGAAACTGGGCCCTGATTAACTTCTTCCATCAAGAAATATGAGATAATATTAAATACCTATATTGTGTAATACATAGATAAAAAACCATAACAACACCGAAGCAGGAAAAAAATCTAAGAACAAAATATTCTTTCTGTTATGGACTATGAAACTGAGTTGACATGTGACTGAAATCGAAAGTTATTATCCTAAATAAGAATATCTATATAGTACTAGATTGAAAGGCTCATTGACTCGAAAATGTAGCCTTTAGTATCACCGTAACGCAGTCTTCACGGTACATCTAATATTTCAAATGTTTTCTTATGAGATGACGATTCAGCTGATACCATAGTCTTTGTCATGCACTCAGGCTGCTATCTCTGAGAGCTTTGATAAAAGAAAAACTTTTTCAAAGCTCAATATCTCTGAGAAGTGAAGAGGGGTGGGGAATTGTAAAGCGAAGGGGAAATCGAGACGAAACTTCAAAGGGGGGGGGGTGTATCAAAATCAGTACATTGAGAGGGTCGGGAGGGGATGAAAGTGTTTACATGGGAAAGGGGAGAAAGGTACAAAGGGGCTATGAGAGGGAATGAGAAGGGAAGGGTATAAAGGAAAGGAAAGGTGGAGACAAAAGTGGGATAGATGGAAAACGACAAAGGGGAGGGATAAGGAAACTTTTAAGAATGTTTGTTATAGGAAGTGCTTAGTTACAATCACAACAAAATATATTCATATGTGATCACTCTTAATAGATGAGGGGATGATACATCAATCCTCCCTCCCACCCCTTTCTCCCTCTTCCCCCTCTTTCACAATTCCCTCCCCTCCCTCGCTCCTCCCCCTTTCTCCCTGCCCAGCCATCGAAGTTCATTGTTTTTACTTAGAACATTTTTCTTATCATGCATATATTTGCGTGGGATTGACAGGAAAAACAAGTCATGAGATATCCTGCTACATTGAACATCCTTGTCTATGAATCTAATGAATGATTTCATAGCCAGACAAAACTTTATTGGTCCGTATGTGTTTCCGTATATGGCTTTAAATAAAATCGGTGAAGCGCAGTGTTTCGACCTTGATTCTATCTGGGCTGTAACGGCGATCATTCAGTGTATGATTACTACCGCGTGAAAAGGTAGTGGGTCCCCGAGACTAGACTCTTTTCTGCTGTTTTCTGTGTTTTAGTTCAGATCAGAGAAGAAAAGAGGGGGACAGGGGGAGTAAAATATAGGGTGTGGTATGATTTATAAAGTGTTATGTAGCCAGGAGACAGAGGAGCTCAGATCACGGCTAGAACAGTATCTACCGGGTACTGCCAAGGTTAGTATTTGTAAATATTAAAAAAATTATACATGTTTTATGTTCGTATGTCTTTATTTGTATGATATAAGATAGCAAATAATGTTAATATGGTGATACTGATATTAAGGGTTGATATGATGTAACTACATAGCAAATATTTAAACGTCTCGGCTTTGTATGGCAAAAATTGGTGGGTGGGTGTTTTTTATTTAAACAAACGATGTCATACATGTATCTTAAAATTGTTTTTTTTTTGTGTGTGTGTGTGGGGGGGGGGGGGGGGTGTCGGGTAATGACTTAATCTCCCGAAGTACAATGGAATTCGTATTTATAACTAAGTCTCTAGCGGTTAAAACAGAAACATATTCTGAGTCTCCTATTGGAAAGTGGGAAGGGGGGGGGGGGGGGGGGGTATGATACATAGTTCCCTGATACACAACAAGTCCATGTGCGGATCTTGGGAAAAAAACTCCGCGTTGTCTAAAAGCCAGGAGGAGGGCTTCAATGATTTTGAGATAGTAAAGGGATACATCAGCATTTTTGGAAATTTCTACTCAGGTCGACCTTTTCCCTCTAGATTCTTACGTATACATGATATGTAATATTTGTGTATGGCCTTGTTGAATCGCATATTTTTTCTAGGAAAACTTGAGTTTGGTTTTGTTTCGTACGTGGTGTGAATATAATATTTTCAATGTAATTCAAAGAAAATTGTTTTACCTTCCTGAATTCCTGGATCGGGGACTGGAATTATAAAACCGACTCTTTTTGCCCCCGGATTCTAGATCTATTCGCAATAAAAGTGATATGAATCAGAAATGCATAACGTTTTAAAAGAGTTTACTCTGAAATTTTGTTCACGAATGACTGAATAATGTGAATGAAATATAGTTGTATGTGCTGATTCATTTTATCAGGAATGAACAATATCCAAGATTTAGACAATCTTACTGAATAAAGTAAACTTTAGTTTAGATCCAACTAAATTTGCTTTAGCGACGCCCCTTCTTATTCATGTAGAAACTTCCAAACACGACGATAACCAACTTAGACGGCAGGCACTCGCTTAGCATGCGGAGAGTCCCGTGTTCGAACCTCGCGTACAGCAAAAAAAAAAAAAATAAATAAATAAAATAAAAATTTTCAAGTATGTGCAGTGTGAGATTCAGGGAACATATTAACATACTTTAACTCCAAGACCGAGTCCATTCAAGACATACAGTCACTGAGCTAAAGTCAAGATTTCCAATTATAACTTCTTTGGGGAATATATATAAGTGCATTTGACCAAGGATTGAGTAGGTCGAAGAGTCGCCTGGGTATGCACCCGTACTAATACACAATACGCATACCTAGGCGATTTTTCAGCCTGTGTCTCTTCTAGTTTACAAACAAAATTACACAAAGTTCATTTTAGGGGCCCTGAACATAACCTTACCAAAAGGTCACTGAACCTCTGAACTACTAGTATTTCATTGTCTATCTCTTCCTTTTGTTGTTCTTGCTAAACGATAAAAATTTCTTAAATGTCATCGCAATGGTTTGAGTCGTTATTTAGTCAATTGTCGTGCTCGAATCTAGATGAGAGAGAGAGAGAGAGAGAGAGAGAAAGTTGAGAGGTTGGGTGGATTATTCTTAAGTTAAAGGCTGAGCTAAGCCCCCCTCCCCGTTTTAATTTCTGTTCGTGTACGTATTGGCTAGTACAGCTGGTTTTTTTTACCTACATAAAATATGTTTTCGGTTTTGGATGTTAACATTTGTCGACACTTAATAAATAATTTTAGCAACCAAATGTCGCTGTAAACATATAAAAATACTACAAACTTATAGTCGGTCGACATGATATATACAAAATGGTGAAAGACATGACAGAATGACATTAAATTCCCTTTGTCCTTCAACTCCGGTCTGTTTCTCCGTTCAATTAAGCGGCGGCAGATCTATTTTTTCAAGGGGGGGGGGGGAGGGGGTTCCAAACTATGATTTTGAGAAAGGTTTTACGTAAAACGGGAAATGTAAGGAAGTTTGTCAAATTTCTAAATGTCCTGGTCACCTCCCCCAATTACCTTCTAGATCCGCGCTTGATATGATAAAAGTTAGCACTAGTACATCACAAGCCAACCGACATTCAAAACCAAAGTTAAAAAAATCTTCAATTTAGTCATACTAGTACTAACCCAGAATGTCGTGATCGATAAAACACGTATAGCGACCCTAGTAGAGGACCAGGGTACTTCCTCGTTTTTCTGTACCTAGACAGAACACTATACAAACTAATTATTACCTTTATCCAGTTTTATTGAAATACTTTTTGAAAGCTTTTAGAAATCCAAGGAAGGGAGCTCATTTTTCCTTTCTGTTAGATCTACATAAGTAGATTGAAGTATTTAGTTTTGATATTAAGTAAGGACTCTTGAAAGGGGGTACTTTGTATACATAAAGCACTATTTTGTGTTGAAAACGGAGAAATGTAAACATCATTAAAGACTGAAATGGCGCAATTGAATTCGATGAAAAATGGACCATGCAGGGCCGGGTCTTTAAACACTCGATGAAAGACGCCTTGCTGACATTTTTGCCGTATGTGTTGAAAAGGCGTCATAAATAGGAGTCCACAATATATCCAACCCTTCAAAAAAAAAAAAAAAAGGAGGGGAGGGGGGAGGGGGAGGGAGAGAGAAAGATTTTTAAAAATATGGGGGTTACATGTTCTGTATGCACACATTTTTAAAACATTTCTGGTGCAATTCTAAATTTTAAGTACATGAATAAATGTCAGGCGAGCGGTGGCGAGCCAGGAATTTTTTAAAGCAAAATATTGACTTATCAGAAAACGCTTTCTATACCTTCTATCATTAACAAGTACATGTAATAATATGAATTATGGCAAAGCCATTGTGAGGACGCAGATGAAATATAATTTCAATGAATTAATACCCAATTTTCACCGTACATCATTGAAGATTTTTTACTAAGTTAATAAGAATAAATATGTCATACAATATGTGTTCTTGTTATTTTTTCCAGCATCATTTTTACCGTCTTTATCAGCCTTACATGAGTTTTTTTTTTCTTGAAATCCAGAATCATCTACAGGAGAGGGGATATTCTAGACAATTTCTAGATCGACAGCATGCACATAACTCGTTAATGCGGGGAAACAATTCTCAATGTCACAAAACAATCAGTTAAAACATGAAATCGCAATGCTTAATTTTGAAACATAAATGACAGATAAGAAAAGAGCAAGTGATGTCATCTTAATCTATACATTTAAATTCCTTGGACCTTGACGAAAACCAAGGAAAAGAGAACTCGGGCAAGAAAACTGTGGGCACAAACCATTAAAATTAAAAAAAGAATTTTACTGTTTTCTGAAGTATTTATATATTGTAAGATTAACATGTATCTTGATTATTCAATGAATTCAATTAAACTTTTAAATGTTTACTTTTTAAATTTCATTGGGTGATGAAATGTCAGTTGTCGTATCAGGAATATGTATCCTCCCTTGCACCCACCCACCCCTCTCCCCTTTTACTTTCACCGGAAAAATTAGCATTCAAAATGTAGAAGAGAGAGAAAACTTCCTTTTCGGCGCCGTCTATAGTGGTATCAGCAATATATCGTTTTATGGGATGATCTGGAAAAAGGGGTTAAAACTTACAAATTAAGTACAGTATAACATTAGTATTACCGGATTTCCCTTCTAAATAACGTAAATGATTTTCAAGGTAATATCTGAAGACAAAATTCGTGCTCATTCCTTTACTTTAAAAGAGGGTGAAAGGGAGGGGGAGGGGCGGGATGAAGGAGAGAGGGGGAGAGGGAGGGGGAGGGAGGGGGACGAAGGAAGGGTGTGGGAGGGGAGATAAGGGGGCGGAGAGAGCGGGTACCCCATGTCTGCTCCCCACCCCCATAAAAGGCAAGGATGAATGGGAGGGGGGAAAAGGAGGCAGCTGGAGGGAGGCTGATGGGAGGGAGGGAGAGGTTAGGGGGTGGGAGAAGGGAGCGGGACAGGGGAGAGAACTTGAAGGAGAGAAGTTGGTAGAAATCTACCCCCTGTCCCCCCCCCCCTTTGAATAAAATCACACACCCCCCCTTTCTAAAAAAAATCTGAAGTCTTCACCCCTCTACCTTGGATCCGCTTATGATTTACCTCCAAGGGAAAAAAAAAATAACCAGCTTTATTTCTGACAGAAAAAAAATATACTTCATGCTTTGAACAGAGCCCCAGCTGTGTTGACCTATTTGTACTAAATAATGTAAATGATGACGTAAGTTGTGACGCGTTGTAAACAGAACCAAAGGCAGCAGACATTTAGAAGTTTGTATTGGGATTTACACTGCATAGATTTCCTGTATATTCTACTTGTAGATCTTGTATATGTGGAGAGAAACCACATTATTCGATCTACAGGTATCAAAATATCAGCTGCAAATCATCCTCGAATGCAGAATGAAGTTCAGTAAGTCGCTGATCGCGCTGATATTTTTTTGTTTGTTTTTTTTTTCTCCCAGCATTGTGAGTTTATCCATGGATTTTTCTGAGGGAGCTGTCGATGAAAGAAAGTCCGCGAAACAAAGTTGTATGCTGACGTCGCGTCGCATGCTGACGTCACGTTGTAATTTTCAATGAGGATATTCGGACTAAACATGATATACGTTGGAAATGATGGTGCAATGTCGGTATTACGTGAAGCAAAGTACAAATCATACATTGGGACACTGGAGGAGTAAGCCAAACGAAGAATATTCAAAGGAGATCGATAAATCTTGGTCATCGATGGGTTTCATTCTGTCGTCAGGTGACATTGTCAAAAAAATAAGCTTGCGCTTCACGCCGATCAAATGGGCAATGGGGAGAATGACGTCATTGACCACGGTTTTGGAACCTATAGGTATAGCATAGAATTCAATTGAAAAACACCATTTTCCCTATATATATACACGTGTTACCTTGATGAGGACTACGTCCGCGCCTGCGGCGCGGACTGCGTCCTCTAATATTCTATATAGTTTGAGTTAAATGTCTTCATGTACATTGATAAAGTAATATGTATAAAGGATGGATCAGAATAGCTTATAATTATTCAGAAAGTCTATAAAGAACTGGCGAGCGGTAGCGAGCCAAAGAAAAATTTTGAAAATTGACCAAAAAATTGTAGATTTATGGTAAAAAAGTTGCTATTTTAAACAATGTTAATGCATCATAAAATTTTGTGATTGAAAAGTGTGTGTGAGTGTGTGTGTGTGTGTGTGTGTGTGGGGGGGGGGGGGTGCCCCCCTCCACTTTTCAAAGTGGGGGCATGTGCCCCCGCTGCCCTTCCTTCTCCTACGCCCTTGGTTAAAAAATTATCGGGATACAAAGAATTACACGAAGGACAGGAACATACATTTTTCGATTTTAGTGTAGATCCAGGTGCACGTTTAACTAGCTTCAAGAAGAGGGGTCCAGAACATCTTACAGGAAAAGAAAGTCTGACCCAAATCGTATTCGGGCTATATATTTTGATTGCCTCCAGTCAATCTTATATTTAAATGTTGCAGGTCAAAAGGGTTTACGAAGGCCGGGGGGGGGGGGGGGGGGCTGTATTTTTTCTCCTGAACAATAGACTTAAATTGAGTCAATATCTTGTATCTTGGATGCATAAAGTCCACGTATGCATTTATCTTTGTGTAAAATTATGTTGCATCAGACAGAGCTAGCCTTTGATCAATACCAAGCTGTCCCTTAATATTTCCTTAATCAATACTAAATATTGTGTTTATTTGCTTTCTTTAGTGATGTATATGAAATGACCCGGCATTCGTAACAAGAAGTTTAAGTGGGAATATATTGCTCACCTGGTTACAATGTCACAAAAAGCTAGTTATAGCTTTCATCGTAAAAGTGGTAGAGCAGCATTGAGTACTTTCAGATTCCCGTAAGTCTACATGTAATTCTCTGAAGAAATTGCAATATGAATGTGCTTTGGTTGCCTTTGTTCACGCCCGGAAAACACTAATCTGACAAAAGAAATCATTGAGTACTAACTTCGCAAAATGCAGCGGTTGAGAATGCGTCATCCAATAATAAAACTTAAAATGTGTTAAAATAAGAGAAAGAGATATTTTCAACTTCATTATGATAAAGCAATAATTAAAGGAACCCAAGAGAGCCGCTTGTTCAGGCAACGCCCATGCGCTTACCTAGATTTGTTTCTACCCGGAAAGGGGAGATAGGGGGCTGTGTGTTCCAGTCCGGTCAGGGGGAGATTTCCAATCATTTATTTGTTTTCTTTGGAAAGTGTTGCACCAAAAGGGGAAAAAAATCTCCGTTGAACTCGGACCTCCCGACCTCCTCCAGATCCGCACCTGAAGCCTAGTTTCACAATTTAGAACAATTTTATAGGAGAGTAGTGATGCATACTGTATAAATGCAAGTTTACTTCATATATTATTTATGATATTCGATAAAGTTGTACCACCCTCAACGTCATATGAAGAAAAAAGTTCGTGTATATCCGTTTTCTTTCATGAAAAGGTTTATGTTTATCTTTAAAAAGCTGCCTAACTAGAGCATAACAGCATACTTAAAACTAAAAAGATACCCTAGTTTTCTGCTCCAGGTGACTGACACGGGGATATTATCTCTTTTGCATGTGAGAATTTGAATTTAAGTAAAGTGAGATTTCATTAAAATCACTTAAAAGTTACGTATTTGTTCATGGTCTTCGAAAATTCACGTCATACCGATGTAAATGATACAAGTTTTGTAGCTTCCACGTATATATATGACCTTTCTCAATAATATATGCGTATTGCAAATTTCCATTCAATACGATTTCGATACAAATGTTGTATTCAATGATTGCTCCGATTTATTGATTTTCTCAATCGCAAAGTCTTCCGCTTTCGATAATCGATTTCAATTTGTTCATTATCGATTATCGCTGAAGAATTTTGGTGGTATCTTTCTTTCGTTACTTTTCAGATCATAGTTCTTCATACACTGTTCTTTTTTTATTCATTTCAGATATTTTATGTGATCCAGAACGTTGTGTTGGGTCATCTTAAGGGATTTGAAGTCATAGTAGACAAGTGGCCAGACTTCAACTGTATTCTCCTGAGACCAAGATCTAAAGACGAGGTAATCCAATTATTTTTACCTATTATGTCACACTGAACGCAATGTTGACATACGGACGTCTTCCCGCTAGTCTATCTTGTAGTCATCCTACAAATATTAGGCCTTAACTTACATATTGAGACAATGATCAACTTCAAAAAATCACATTAATTTGGTAATTATAATTAAACATTCGACAGGCCACTATCTGACATTCTTTCAACGGTCAGGTTTATGATCCACTTGCCTTATGAAAGTTTTCTTGATGACCCCCCCCCCCACTCTTCCGAAAAAGAAAACTCTATAAAAACTGGAAAGGCCAATGATTTCAAGTATCTCCAGTTTTTAAGTTGGAAACCATCGTCTCCAAGACTGACACCCAAGTACTAAGAGGGACACGGGGGGGGGGGGGGGGGACTTTTATGTTTTTAATGAGAGATGACGAATTTTTAAAAAGAAATTTCCTTATACAAGGGGAAATATTGAATTGGCGGGATCAGCCTGTGCTCAAAATTAAATGTAGACGATTTTCTAGTCCTCAGTCTTGAAAGCCTCTCCAGTTTTGTGTTCATTTCATGTATTAATTCTTATACGTTTCAAATTATTTTCTTCACAGGTCTTGGGATACTTTCGTCATACCCACATCTGTTATGGAAAGAGTGTATCTGCACTGAAGTACTTTCTACAGAGACCGGGTCTTATCAACTGGAAAGAACCAATCAATTTTACAGGTATAAAATCCATAATATCGATATCTTTTGTGTTTGAATTGTTAATTGCTTGGCCAAAATGAGGAAAAGCAAACTGTCGGACATACTGACTCGGTATTTTGGCTGATTAATGTATGCCTAAGTCGACTGCATGCAGACATGTATATGATATATCTAGGTTAACTAATGTATATTGTGTGCAATGACGACAGAACCAAGAAAAATCAATGTCTGAATTTAACAAATGGAAAAACTGAAAATCTGCCTGGGAATTTGGCGATTGTATACAATGCAATTATGTACTGAAAGCACGCAATGTGGTAATGAATAGCTAGCTTTAGAAGTAGAATACTAGTATCCAATATACAAAATTCGAGAAAAAGGTTCACACAAACGTTGAAAAGTATTTCATTTTAAGCATTGGTTGGAATTTATATGTATATGAAAGAGTAATGTTTGATCGGAACACAGCATCGAAACACGATATCGAAATAACATCGAAACATGGAAACACTTACGATATCCAAACATGACATTGAGTCCAAAAATCGAAGCACAAGATCAAAACTCGAAACGCAAAGATAACATGAACTAGGAAATCGGCCCCTATCAATTTTAAATTATTTTCATCGTATACTCGTATCCTTTTTCGTAGGTGTGCCAAATGATTTGATACCAGTGCTGACTGAAGTTAGTAAAAAGCATGGTGGTCAACTATCCTCTAAGGAGTCCCGTTTTATGTACGCATGGTCCAAGTCCTACTCACCGGAACTCCCAAAGTAAGTTTGTTTTTATTTATTATCATTTTGTTTATTTGATTAATTTTATAGTACATATGTTTTATGGAGGATTCATTTCCGAAAATCAAATACAGGTATATTAGTATTTGATTTTGATGAACCTTTACCCCTAAGGCGTTCTCACAGGCCGAATGATAGCCTTGGTATGCGTTACTTACAAAAATGTTTTTTTTTAATTAGAAAACGCATTACGCATACCCAGGCGATCTTTACGCGTACTACATTAGAAACCGTTTCTGATATTTAGAAGAAAAAAAAATCTTATTTATATTTCAGACTCCCCGAGGGCATGAAGTTGATGCCCCTGAAACAAGAACATGCCTCTGAGATAACAAAGGACTGGGCGGGGCGCGGGAATCGTCAGGACATGGAATCTTACTTCCGGAGTGTGATTGAGAACTTTGAGAGCAGTTGTCTTCTGGATGAAGACGGTCGTCTGGTGGCGTACGTCTGTATGCACTACAACGGTTCTATGGCGATGGTTTATGTCCGGCCGGAAAACAGGGACGAGGGCTACTTTCACATTCTTCTCAGTGACTTAACCAGGAAAATCCTAGCCAAAAAGCAGATCGCGTACGGATTCATACCCGTCAACGACACATCACTTATAAAGCTGTGTAGGGAGATTGGATTTGAGTGGGTACCTCAAGGCAATATGACGTGGAGTTGCTACACGCCGAGAACACTTACTGTCCCAAAGAGAGCAATATCCGATCTGTCTGAACAATCACAAAATATATCCAGACCAGACCAAAGTATAGAAGAACTGTCAACAGGAATCAACAGTCTACTGACCAGCGCTATCGTCTATCCTTGACCTTAATGATGTCCGTTAAACAGGAGCTCCAGGACCCTCAACGAAATCCGCCCCTTGTGACCTGAAGTTATGAGTCCTGGCGTCGAGCTCCTGTGGCTCGTGATCATCGTTATGTTAAAACTGCTTTTGTTGTCATGGTTGTCTTATTTTAACTGAGTATTAATTTATACGGTTACTTGTGTTTTTATGTCTTTCGACTCGGTGTTTCTTTTACTCCCGCTCTCTTTCTGTCGAAAAATTTCTCCCGATAGCGGGAGCTTTGTAACATTGCCGTGCCTCATCGCTGTGAGAACAGATACTCCCGTTCTGTTTATCGAGGATCGGCAATGGGCGGGGTTATACATGTGTATGTAAGAACAAATTAAGATATTTCTTGCTTTTTATATATCAACTACATTTTAAAGATGGTGGGACCGTTTTTGAAATATTTGGATTTTCCATTGATATAACATTCCATTAACTTATATTGAACTACAACATTCGTTTTGTGGTGTATAACATGTTTTGATCATTTATTTTCTTGTACAATACATAACACGGTTAATGGGTGTGTATCGTCTCATTATGACGCCATACCTGGAAAAATCAAATGCCATGTTATCTTTTAAATTTTTGACTTTTTATCTATTCTTTTGATATTGATTGTTGCTTATTAAATAGTTGTTATTGCAAAAATGAAGAAGGTGAAACTACTGTTTTTTGTTGTTGTTTGATTGAAAGCGTCTTGAGATGATGCCAAAATTACGAGATACTTTCCAACTTTCCCAGTTCCCACCACTTGAAACGTTTCCACACTAGTATACATTTTGTATTGTATGATGAATAAGAAATGACAGTTCTGTGCCACCTGTCCCTCCCATGTTAAGTCTATGGAACCCTCAGTATCAACCCTCCTCCTCCTCCCGGGGTCCGCTGAAGCACATCATTCTCCTCCTCCAGCACTCCGCTCTTCCTGGAGGACATGCTTCAGTGAACCCCGGGAGGAGGAGGGTTGATACTGAGGGTTCCATAGACTTAACATGGGAGGGACGGGTGGCACAGAACTATTCATCAATTGTAAAACAGTCAGAGTCAAGAGGTCAAAGTGGGCCTATATTGCTCAACTGAATCCCGCATCATTCAATAGGCTCAGTGTGCTTTTTACAGATGGACATCATCCAATACTAATTGTGCTTTTGACACATGAAAAATCAGATGATAGCCATCATGTTTGACCGATCAAGCTGAAAAAACATAATTGGTTATTCTATGCAGAAGTTTAGGATAAGAAATGTATCATCAAATGAAGGTCCTCGACGGATTTATTCTTTTTACCGATGAGATAAAAAAAACCCCATAAATATTGTAGAGGGCTTTGATTAATTGCTCTCTGTAAAGTGAAATCCAGTGCAGCAGTTGCAGAAATGCGTCAGCCAATAAGAAGCCGCAACGGCCATCTTTGGCCGGTTTGAAGCGTAGCATAAACTGGAAGATTTTGAGTATATTGCATGGTTGCTTTAGAGTTTCATGAAAGATGTGCAGCGATTGAAGAGAAGTCGAAAATGTTTTCAAATCAGAACTCTTTGTGGTTATCTTCTTTGACCAAAACCGTATGATTCAAAAACACAAATGCAGATTTGTGAAATTCGGTGCAGTGATAAAGGGGAAATCCTAGGCGGCTATCTTGTAGGATCAATTCGATTGAAAACACAAATTGGAAGAGGGTCTTGAGTACTAGTACCTGCTTCTTTGTTTCTGGTTTTTTGTTTTCAAAATTTGTTGGAGCGATTGAAGAACTCGGTGGCAAATGTTTGACCTATCCGGTAAACAACCCCCCCCCCCCCCCCAAAAAAAAAATCTTGATAAAAGGCCTTGCACACTGATTCTCTGTAAGGTTTAATACTTCTAAGAAGCATTCGAGGAGCAGTCGAAAATGTGTAACCCAACCAGGACCTTGGTGGCCATCTTGTATGACCAATCCGATTGAAAAATAAAAATTTGGTTGAAGGCCTGGGTACTTTATTTTGTACATGAAGTTCTTTTTTTTGTTAACTGACTGTGGTAATCTAGGTTGATCGATTCCTCTGAAAAACACAATTTTGGTCATGAGGGTATTGATCACTTGTTGCTGTAATGTTTTGTGAAATTTGATGCTTCTGTTGAGACGTCAAAAATGTGTTTGCCGTTACGCAAGATCGCAACTACAGTACATGCAACACTTCCGTTTTCTGCATTTAGTCACCAACCTAATCCATTGTTCAAAACTCTGCCCAAGTAAATTGATGACGCCAAAACAATGGAGAACAACCAAAGAGAAAACATTTGTATAATCTTAGTTAGACTTATTTGGGATCTCCCGTATTCTAAGGCATGTCATTTCTGAATGAAGGAATTTCAACGATTTTATGATAACCATTTGCAATTATAGTATTCGTGTCAATTAATCATTTTATGAAGGAAAATTAATAGGTCCGTGATGAAAATCAAGATTTTTGTTTACTTGAAAAACTGTGTAAAAATGCCGGAAATTTGTTATCAAAAATAGCACATTTGTGAAGAAAATACAAATAAAGCCTACGCTCACGCAGCAAGATATGCCCTTTGGGATTGTTTTCACAACACCAAAATATCTAAGTCCCATAACTCCATAAGGACAAATTGAATGAACCTGAAAATCGAAAAGCGGCTTCCTCTTCAAAGTCTGATCACAATGAAGAAATATCATGAAAATCTGTTGACGCATATTCAAGTTATTGCGTTCCATGCACCTACATTTTGCCCTTAGCTTAATATATAACCCCCCCCCATTACACATAATATCTCAGTTATGTGACCAAAAACTTAAAAACCCGTTACATATGTCAAAGAGCATCCTTTGTACCTTGAGTATACAAAATTTCAAAACATTTCGATCAGAAATAGATTTTTAAATAATTTTTAACTACTTTAGTATATTTTCACTGTTTTTTTTTAAATATCTATGTCCCATATAACGACATATCGGATGAACCTGAAAATCGAAAGGCGGCTTCCTCTCCACAGTCCAATCATAATGTATGAATATCATGAAAATCTGTTGACGCATATTGAAGTTATTGCGTTCCATGCGCCTATGTTTTGCCCTTAGCTTAACATGTATGTGCATATAACCCCCCCCCCCCCCCCCCTTCCACTTACACACAATAAGGTCAATATCTTGGTTATGCGACAAAAAAATTAAAAACCCGTAACATATGTCAAAGAACATCCTTTCTACTTGAAGTATACAAAAACGACCAGAAATAGATTTTTAAATAATTTTTTACTATTTTAGTATATTTTCACTGTATTTTAAAAATCTGAGTCCCATAACTCTGTAACGACAAATCGGATGAACCTGAAAATCGAAAGGCGGCTTCCTCTCCACAGTCAAATCATAATGTGTGAATTTCATGAAAATCCGTTGACTCATATTCAAGTTATTGCGTTCCATAGGCGGACGGACAGACGGACAGACCATAATACGACCCGTCAAATGACGGGCGTATAAAAAGTGTTTAAATGCGCTCATTTGATTTTTATTTTAGATTTATTTGTGAATTTATGATGAAACAGGTAAAAAACTTTGTATAAATCTTGAATTTGATAAAGTTTTACGATAGGTACCAACTTTACCGGTCATTTTGTTCTCGATTTTACACAAAAATCATCCTAGTTAAGGCCAAAATATCAGAGATACTGAATTCCAACGATTTTTTCAAACACACATTAATATGTACTCCTTGGGAAGACTTTTCAAAATATTGAAGAAAAAGTGTATGTCCGTGTTCAAATAAGAGAGAACAAATGCTCACAAATAGTGCCAGTTTGTGGTTTTCTTGAAGAAGTGTCAGAGCGGTAAAATTTGCCTGATTTTGGGTGGAATTTAGACAATTTATAATTTTTTCAGTATCCATCAGCTTTACCTTATAAAACAGTTTAAATCAATAATATTCCGTATGCAAAACAAAATTCATGGGTAATTACTTTCGTAAGAGAAATCCGAACAGTTAAAAAAGTACCTCCAGCTCAATTTTTATAGAAATCACCGCAAACCATTTTCTTCCGCATATTTCACTCAGTTTAGATCAAATTTTCAAACTTATCTGCTGTTAGGCATTTAATGAATTAAAGTCTTATCTGCTGTTAGGCATTTAATGAATTAAAGTCTTAAATAGAGGTAGAAATGATACATTGGCCATAATACATTGAAATATCTATAAAATTCTAGCTCCACGAGTGCTAAAACAGGAGATGTACAAGAATGGTACAAAATAGTGACCAATGACGCACCTTCAGAGTCCTCGGCAACCATCTAGCTTATTTTTTTTTTGTGAAAAGCTTACAATAGCAAATAAAGTATAGAAAGGCTCCATAAATTCTTTAAGACTTCTGAAAAGGTCTGTTTTGTTATATTGATCGTCTAGCGAGTGACAACAGTCAACAGCAGTATAACCAGGAGATGATCCAGGATTAGATAATATTAGAGGGAGCGAAAAATTGTTATTTTTCATTGATAAAGAATTTCAGGGTTTCAAAAGTAGTCCAGATCAGCCCAGAATGACATTCCATTGGGAAATGAGAACGATATGAACTTTATTCAACAGTAAATTTCAGGATGAAAATAGTCGTGCTCTACTTTTTTGGGAATATTAAAGGGGTGCGTGCGTCCCCCAATTGAATCGCCATTGATTACACGACCTACTTGTTCAGAATCCCAAAACGGGTTACATGATGCAACAAAAGATGCTATAATGTTTGTGGTGATTTAACTGTTGACTATCCGCAAATCAATATATATATATACGAAATATATGAGTCTTGATAAAAAGATATATCTTCACATTTTATTCATATTATCAAACACTGGACTTGAGTCTGTACATGTATATCAATGTTTATCATCATACATCTATTTTCACTGTAAATGTAGCCATGTCAAAATTTTACAAAGTACATACTAGACGATAAATTACAGTTCATCACATCTCATTAAAATTGTACATAGTTGCACCACACAAAGAAACAAAATTAAAGGAAGCTGTGTATCCAGGATCATAATGAAAGGGCATCCCTTTGTTTTTGTTCGTCCTGCATCTTGAGTTTCTTATATTCATCAGTGTCAATCACAATAGATTCTGTAGCCTTTTTAACAGGTAGTCCTTGCATTCGTCGGGCATTCATACGTTCTCTCTTCTTCTTGTTAATATAGTCAAACACGGAAACATACACTATAAGTCCTATTCCAACAACGGCTATCCTGGAAATAAAGAGGAAATTAGAGAGGTTACAGTTCTCATCAAATATACGGTATATTGAATGAAGTATGCGAGGATCTAGAGGGGGTATGGGGGTGGGGGGTAAGGAACACCCCTTCCCCTCTCCGAATTTTTAAAAGAACAAGATATATACATGTGTATGTGTATGTTTGTGAAAAATTAAGTCTCTAGACAGCACAAAATAACATGTTTATTAGAATTTTCCCACAATATCTCACATCTTACTCAAAGGTTAAAGGTATTAAAAGCCTAAAATAACATTGACATTTGACCTTGAAAATCATAAAGATTTGTCTTCTTTCTAAGGGGAGCATTTATTGGAGATTTGATGATGAGGATTCTACAATGGCTGTTTTGTGATGTATGCTATCAGAAAGGATGTTATGTCAAGTCCATTATGACCTTGACCTTTGACCTTGGGTGATTTTCATTCATCCTCTCCCTATTATGAACATTTGTAGGGGGTTCAATAAAAATGTGACAGTGGCTTTGTCTTTCATTTTCAAAGTTTTTAAGCATAAGTCCATAGTAAACTTGACCTTTGACACTTTACCTGAAAATCTATAGCCTACATGTATAGGCTCATCCTCTTCCTACAGGAAACATTTACTGAAGGTTTGATAATGCAACAATGATTGCTTTGTCTTCTACTCTCTTCACAAGCTTTTTGAAAAAAAAAACTTTAGTCCACAGTGACCTTGACCTTTGACCCTTTACTTTCAAAATCTATAGGATTTATCCTCTCCTAAAGTGGGATATTTGTGGAGTGTTTGATTGCACTGGTACTACAGGTATGATCATTGGTTTGTCTTCTAATCTGGACACTGCACACACAAACACATGGTAATCCAATAATGGATGCACAATACTTTTGGTGAATTTTCTTTATTCATATTCACCATCTAGAGTGCATACACTAAGTTTGACCATGTCATCAGGTCTGGAAGATCTCCAGAAATAGCTATGGCTATATTGGAGAAATAATTGTTAGTACTAAAAGTAGCAATTTTAGAATTTTTATCATGTTTATCTAAAACTCAAAATGTCACATCTATATGACCATGATGACCATCTGAACAATGTTTACAAAGAAAGTTGACATGAATATCTTAGTGTTTGAGCTTGAATGTGTTGAGTTTTGACAATTTCTGCAGACCATAATTTGAAAATTGTAAATCAAACATGTCAAAAATCTTTTGAAAACTTTAATCAGATGATAAACTTAAGACTTGCGATTTCGAGATTCAGATAAAAATTCAACATGTTCAAAAATTTGACTTTTTTAGTACATACAATTTTCTAAAAAATATAGCTATATGAAGCTAATAATAGTCATATTTTGCTATAATAGCTATTTCTGGAGATCTCCCAGACTTGCTGCTACTAAATAAAGAACTCTAGTAGAAGAACTTTAAAGGACTCCAATATTCAGATACATATTTTGATATTCATATATGAAGGTCATGCGAACATAAAAATAAAAATACACAGTTTACTTTGGTTTACATTTATTCAGTGAAAAACACATCTTTTTTGTAGATTAAAAGTTAGATTTACAAACTGTGTGCTGTGCGCACAAGAGATAGACTCCACATTGGAGATGTATACCCGGTATATCACTGTATTTTATGTACAAGTTGATTTAAAGAACTCAAGCTTTTTTCTGCATGTATGCATGTATATATGAATAAATAAAAGAATTCTTTAAAACCACCCATCCAAGACCTATGATGTTGTTGTTGTTCAGAAAGTTCCTCTGGCTTCGGAGCACCATATTAATAATTATTATGCAGAGAGATCCTATGTAAAAGAGCATTTTATGATACTAATGTAATGGGTTAATTAAGAAATGGTTTAAGGTCCTATCCCCAATCTTAGACTAAATAATCCAGTCTCTCCGCTGCCGCTAAAAGAGACTGAATCCCACCACGTTTGTTATAGAACGAAGTCTGATGACCAATCAGAACGAAGGATACAAATATCACGTGATCAACTTTCTTTATCCTTCGTTCCGATTGGTCGGTTCTCCGAACTTTCGCTTTGCCTGATTAGTTTGGTAGGGAGTTAAAAATTGGCAAAAAAATGCAATAACGAAGCGAGAAAATAACGTGAGGTAGGTAGAGATAGTCAGATAAATGTTTTCTTTAGTCCCGTCAACAAGAAAATCAATATTTCAGACCTTCAAAATGGGTAAATCGTTGGGCAACAGTTTCGTCCGACTTCGTTCTGTAACAACCATACTGGTCGGGCACAATTATTATCGCCACTTTTTTCAACGTTTTTTACTCTCAAATCTTTATTTCTTTGTGCAATTTCATGAAATTTACACAGAAGGAAGAAGAACCCTTGATACACATTTCTTCCAACTTTCATGAAAATCTAATGATCAGTTCTTGTTTACCGGTGATTCTAGGACGTAAGGGTTGGGCCAAGTGGGAAGGAAGGGAGGGTACATATTATCGCCACCTGCTCCAGTTCTTACTGAAAATCTTAGACTTTTTTGACAAAATTTACATTACTTAAATCTTTGAACTTTCTTCTTTTTGTATGTGAAAAATTCATACAATTTTTTTCAAAAACCAAAGAGATATAGTAAGACAAAGTGACCTACCCTTTTCCCGCAGAGGCGTGGGAAATACATTCAGATTTACTGACTAAAATTCTATCATAAAATTCAGTATTTGCAGGGTATGGAATTATTTGAAATTTTGTATACCTTTTTATGTATCAAAGATGTAAGGGAGCAACCATTTGATTTTTATAGGGGGAGGGGGGGGGGGGGGGCAGGAAGACTTTGCAAAAAAATTTTCCGGATCATGAAATTACCCCTCCCCCCTCTCTTCCTACCTTTCCACTGCCAAATAAACACTTTTTTGTGTATCATAAACAAAGTATAAAAAAATAGAACAAACTTTACGCAATTTGGAGTGAATAAATAAAATTCAAAAGTCATTAGCACCATATAGCCTGTCTCCGTTGAGTATCATTTTAGTAAACAGATTATAGGCACCATATGCCATTCAAGAAATTAAAATGAAGTGATCTGCTGGCAAGAGATGAACTCATTGTGTGTTTGATGCTTAATATGGCTGAAAAATTACGCTGAATTATTTAAACTTCAGAGTAATTTTCAACATTGGAAAATTATTAAAAAAAATAATCCAGCCCGAAGGGCCGACGAAAAAAATTTTCCGGCTCTTAAAATGGCCGAAAAAAATTTTCCGGCCGGCAAAAGTCTTCCTGCCCCCTCCCCATAAAAATAAAATGGTTGCTCCCTAAGTATGGTGAAAAAATGAAATTCCTACATCAACAATATGCGGAGATATAAACAAAGTGGAGATAATATGTGCCCGGTGATAATATGTACCCAACCAGTAGTGGGGTTCAGTCTCTTTTATCGGCAGCGGAGAGACTGGATTATTTAGTCTACCCCAATCTGTGTCCCTACACCAGTAATGTCTAGTAATTAAAATTAAAATTGACTAATTCAAATAAGAAAAAGTATGACCCGAGTGTGTAATGCACAGGTATGAAACCAAATTTGAGGAAATTCATTTGAAAAAAAGCATGTGCCCCTCTAGTGTTTCCAAGCAATTTTATACATTTGTAACTATTACCTTAACCTTTAACTTATGACCTTGAAAATAAAAAGGGCAATCAGTAAGTGTATGCAGTATGATCAGTACATTTGTAGATGATTAATGATTTGCTCTCTGTCATGAACTATCTAAGTAAAAAAATGTGGAGCGCTCACCATCCATTTCTGATTTTCACATGCTTTTGATTAAATGCAAAGGCAGGTTTGCGATTTGCAACGGTAGCCACTTTCGACTTAGTAAGAAATGCACCCATCGTGTCTATTAGAAAATTTCATAACACGAACGTGAAGAAATTCTACTTTCACTTTGGACCTACTGTGTCATACAAATGTTTTCGATTATCGGAGTTGTAATGTACCAAGCGTCTTATCAACTCAGATTAGAATAACATGCGTTGTACGATGAGACTCACGTAAACTTTCCCAAGCTTTAATTTAAAAGGTAGGCTTTATGATGGACGAAGAAGAAATTGTGCCAGATAATGAAGTTGAAGTAATAGAAGTGACTGATCAAAATGGTAGGTTGAGTTGCAGAAACATCCTCCCCCTTCTTTCAAAAGGTCCTGTACAAGTCAATTCAGACTCTGTAGGATATTTTTTAATCCCTTTTGGAGGGTGCCGGGTGTTCCGATAGGGTCCTTGAAGTGGACACACGAAGAAGCGAAGTTACATTGCGAAGAAGCGATTAAAGTAATGCTTTGCTTCTTCGCATCGAAACTTCGCTAATCTTCACTTTGTTCACATCATAACTTTGCTTCTTCGCTTCTTCTCAACTTCGCTTCTTCTCAGCTTTGTTTCTTCTCAACTTTGCTTCTTTGCAACATTGCTTCTTCACAACTTTACAAGTTTGTTCTTTGCGTTCCATATTTGCATGCACACAATTGATGAACATGATGGGTAATCCATAAAACGCCTTTCTCGGTATTTACTAAATCTTGAATTGCGTCATTTATTTCTGAGTAATTTTTCATGTTAGAAAAAGACTCCTCCTCCTTGTGTTCTATATATTTCAATAACCCTAACCATGTTTCATTTCGCTGCACATTAATTGCTACTGTAAATCAGCAGGTTTTTTTTTTTATTTTGGGGAAGGTGCCTGTGCCTGTTCCATTTGGGAAAATTTGCGACATTTTGCTGAAATTGGGAAAAATTTCATACAAATTCTTACCAAAGTATAACCCTAAAGTATAATCTATTTACACTGATAATTCATTGATTTGCTTGAACTGAACAAGAGATGAATAAAAGACGTTAAAAAATGCACTTCGAAATAGGAATTTTTGTGCTGACCTCCAGGTTTTGAGTCGTATTTTCTAAGGTGACATTTTCATAATTCCTCTTTGGGAATTTCAGGGTGATTTTTTGGGAAAAATAGAGGAAATTTGGCATTGGGAAGGGGCCGAAATTCGGCCCCAAAACAAGGAAAAAAAAAACCCTGAACAGGCAGGCTTTAAAGAAGCGAAGTTAAGAAGAAGCAAAGTTACTATGTGAAGAAGCTTAGATATGATGTGAAGATACAATACAAAGAAGTGAAGAATATGACTTTGTTACTTCACTTCTTCGTAACGTAATTTCGCTTCTTCGCATCGTAACTACGCTTCTTAGCAATCTCGCTTTCACATCGTTTCTTTGCTCCTTCATGTCACAATTTGTTCAAACTGTCATTGACTGTCAAACAGACTGTCATAGATTGTCTTACAGGCTGTTAAAGACTTTCAAAACTCAAAGACTGTCATTGACTATCACACACAGACTGTCACACAAACTGTCATATGCTGTCACACAAACTGTCATAGACTGTCACACAGACTATAAAAGACTGTCAAAACTCAAACACTGTCATTGACTGTCACACAGACTGTCACATAGACTATCTTTGACTGTCACACAGACTGTTGCAGAGACTGTCATTGACTGTCAAACAGACTGTCTTAGACTACCACACAGACTATCACAACCTGTCATAAATTGTCACATGGACTGTCACACAAACTGTTAGAGATTGTCATACAGACTATCAAAGACTATCACACAGACTGTCAGAGACATCACACTGTCTACTTGAATTTGAATATCATTTTTCAAGCAATTATATTTTAAGTGAATCCTGTAATCGTTATATATCAAAGTTTGATAGTAAAATACTGTGTAACGTTGGAAAGTACATTGTATACTGTTTATACAAATCATGGATGTACTTTTGTATAACAGTATGTGTAAATTGTACTGTTGGCTGCTGTATTATCTTTGAGGTTATCATATGAAATATTTTATCTATCCGGCCAATCACAATGTCTTTTTAATACAATTGTCTTTACTTCTATAGAAATTATAGCCGGTGTAGTACAAGACTTGGATCTGTATAATGAAGATGATGATGATGATAACTTGGATGATGACGATGAGATGTTGGAAGCAGCAGGAGCTGATGTTGAGGATAAGGCAGATTTGGTGTTTAGTGGACATAAAGGTACCAAGTCTGTCTCTTATATATGACATGCTAAGCAAAGTGGCAGATTGAGATCACTTTGTCTGATATCTGCTTGTATGTCCGTCTGGTTGTCACACTGTCATATGAAGGTGGATTTTGTGTTTAGTGGACATATTTATAAAGGTACCAAGTTTGTCTCTCATGCTGCCTTCGAAACAAAGTGGCATATAGAGATTACTTAGTCTGGTGTCTGTCTGTATGTGTGGTCTAAGACACACTTGAACATGAAGGCCTGTGATTCTGAGTCCCCATTCGCTGATTCAATGCGAAATTACATTGCTTGTAAATGTCTAGGTATCACAAACGTTTGACGTAATACTGAAACATGAATTATGGCTTTTCATTGACGCAGATGCGGTCACTGTCTAAATTAGAAAAAACTAGAACCTGATAGAAATGGACAGCGGGAAGGAAAACCACTCTTGATTTTTTGCGAGTTACTGAATTTTCTACTTTGCATTTCGCGAGTATTTCCGCTCATTTCGTGGTGTAGGCAGATTTGGTTAAGGTACTTAGTCTGGTGTCTGTCTGTCTGCTAGTCACAATTTTAAAACAAATTTGATATAAATGCATATAATATCTTGTACAATTAATTAACAAGATATACAGGGAAAGACCTGGAAAGTATAAAATCTCCTTGAAATTCAGGACCCAGAGAAGGTCAAGGTCACTGTCAATATAACACTTTGATTGTGATAGGCAATGTGTGTGTTTCTGAACACTAATATATTACACATTATAACATACATTTTAAGGAATTTAATGTCATACAGTTATAACTGTGATGTGCAGGCATTCCTTCTGTATGTGTAAGAGTTAAAATATGGTAATATTTTCTGTTAAAAAAAGCACTCATTACATGAATTACCCTTTTTAGAAAGAAGGGTAATTGATATTTTAACACAATCATGTACTCATTGCTCATCAATCACACTATTATTTCCAGACAATGTCGTCATAAGTACACATGATTATTTCCAGATGCGGTATTTACTGTGAGACTGTCCAGTGGTACGGATCGTCTAGCAGTCACTGGGGGTCAGGATGACAAAGCCTTGGTGTGGTCACCTGACACGGGCGAAGTTTGCTTGGAATGTACAGGTACCGGTATCAATGTTTCTTTTATGAGCAGTAACAATCTTTACTGTTCAGTGTCAGTGAAAAGCTGATATGATATGAAACCTCTGACCTAAAATAATGAACAGTTTTGTTGATTATTCAAGACATGCAATGTAAATGCGTCAATTTCTTCGTATTTAAGAAGATTTTATGTGGTGTATGTTATTGTCAAAAGTAGGTGATGAAAATGTAAAGTACTGTTCACAATACAATGTCATGTGTATGTGATTTAATAAATATGCATAATTTTTATCATGCCATTTATATAATTGAAATGTCTAAATCTGTATTTCAGGTCACAAGGACTCAGTAACCAGTGTAGGGTTTAGTTATGATGGTCTTTACGCATCGTCTGCCGATATGAGTGGTCTCGTCAAAGTGTGGCAAACAAATACAAAGAAAAACGTCTGGTCGTTTGAATGTTCTGACATAGAGGTAAGCGTTATGTAACTTTTTTTAGTCCCTGGCAAAGCTGGAGGGGACTCTTAGTTTCCTCTCAGTCTGACTGTCAGTCAGTCAGTCGGTCGTCCGTCCGTCTGTCTGTCTGTCAGTTTCTTGGACTTTTTGTTGTTAGGTTTGCTTTGTTGGACTCCTATTTTTTCATAAATATCTTGTGCAATTTTCTTCCTAGTTATATCATTGACCTTTTTTGAAATTTTCGAAAACAAGAGTTACTTCCCATTTGGGACAGTATTTGACGTAGACTAATTACGCCATCAAATTCTATGGATATGGTCCTGAAACTCTGGGAATTGACAATTCAAAATTGACGTTACCATACCAATTTCATGATGTCATAATTGTTTTACGCTAGATACCGTCTCAAATGGGAAATAACTCTGTATTCCACAAAGACTCAATACACAGAAACAAAGAATTAAATTTTTTTCCAGAATTTAAAGATTTTTTAAATTTTGTTAACACACAATGAATTAACTATTCACATAGTGGCTTGAGTGGCACCAGATGGCCCATGTGTTACTGGTTGGGACTGCAGATGGAGAATGCTGGATGTGGAAGGTGCCAAGTGGCGACACTAAAACATTCCAAGGTCACGGGTCACCAGCAAGCTGTGGTAGACTGTTCAATGATGGTAAGAATAAGATCAGTGAATATCCAAAAATTGATTTCATATTATAATCTCAAGCCTTCTTTTTAAATGAAAATCTTGATGATCATCCATCTGCCCTTTCATTAAGTCATCCAGCTTTTGGAGGGTTCTGTTTTAAACCATTAGTTAGAACTTTATCATACTTCAAATGAACTGTTATTTAGTATACAATTTTTGGGCATAGATCTTTGAAATTTTCTGAAAGTACAAAGTCCCTCACAAATTGAGGACAGGGGACATGATTTTGAATTTTCAAATTGTTTTTGAGAATTTGATGATGCTTCAGAAATTGTTATTCGGGATGTGGCCAATAGGACAGAGGTCTCTCAAGGCCATTTCATAAGTTCAAGTTCACTCGTAAAGTATAATTTAGAATTGGCTCACAATTTGGATATGTTGTAGACATACTCTACCAGAATTTAGATTTAGACCTGGTGACCCTGATCTTGAACCTTTGCATCCGCTCTTATGAAAATGGGTTTTATTCTGAGCAATATTCTGATCGGGACATTTCAGTTTCTCAAACATATCTTGTCTATCAATCTTTATTTGTTACATGAGGTATGACATTTTTTAATTCTCAGTGATTTTCCCGAAAAAAGTAGATTTGACATTTGTCATTTTAGGAAAGAGGCTTGCAGTTGGTTATGGTGATGGTAGTGTAAAAATATGGGACTTGAAATCAGCCACTGCCCTTCATTCACTAGATGGTAAGTGGTAGGAACATGTTCCATTGTTGAAAATGGGATTTTTTGCTGTCAGTAGCTTCCCTTCATACACTTGACAATAAATGGTAAGTACTATAGACATTTTAGTGTTGAATATGGGATGTAAAGTATGCTCTCTGTGATAGGCAGAATAACATAAAGCTGCAACACACCTGATTGTAACTTTACTAATATGTTAAAGGGAAATGTACTTTGAAGTTGTGACTTTCACACTTTTGACAAAATAGCTTTTAAGTTACATGAATTTAAAATACATTACTAGTATTGTGCACATTTTCCACACAAGCTTTGTCCTTTAATACTGTATGAAAATATTTAGGATTTGGGACACTTTGTTTCAGCCATTTAGTAATTTTCACACTAACATAAAGCAAGTAATCTATGATTACTTTATGCCTATATGTATTTTATAGGAAAAGGTGGCCATACCTCTTCTGTCGTCTGCATTGATTGTCACCATGACAACAATCTGGTGCTAACAGGATCCACTGATGTAACATCAAGCATCATAAATAGCAATTCTGGAAAGGTAGTAGCCTTTTTGAATGTACTTCTTCAGATGGTCCATATTATGGAATGGGCTATTATTTGTCAAGGACATTTGAAACAGCCTATGACTGACCCACATTATACAAAATTTCAATAATAAATGAATGACCCCAGATTTTGCCTACTTTCCTAATTTGTCCGTATTTTTCTAAGACTTTGCACCCCTGAAATATGAATAACTTGTTTCAGTTTTTAGGTCATCTTATTCATACCATTACTATAAGAATATTTGAATTTTGATAAGAATAGATTAATGTTTTAATTATTCTGACGTGGTTGAAAACAAAGTTTGCCTGTTCAATGCATCAAACAAAATGTCTGAAACATGGAATCTAATCCTTTTTTTGTACACTTTAATTCTTCCGCGGACAAATTATGTGGAAATGAAATACAGAAAATATCCTTAAAAATCCAATATGGTTAGCAGGTCTGTTGTCACAAAAAGGGGATAAATGTACATGTATGCTTCACATATCAAATCCAGTGACATTACTTCATAATGTCTATGCTCATTTACCTATCAAACATACCGATTAAATTTCGCTGAAAAATCGAAAGTTCACCAATGAGTTTTTCTGCAATTAATTTTTTTTCTATATTTTTCAACAAGGGGAGATAACTCCTAGAATGGCCCTTTTGAAAATATTTCTTATTTCGTTATCTACTAGGCTAGTACAAACGTTATTAGAATATCGTATGACACAGAAAAATATTCAATGATGAATAAACTTAATTTCAATGTTTTTGGCATAATTACTTCATTACCCATTGAATACCTTAAGTGTTGTACATTTGTATTTTCGCAGGTAATGGGTGCAATGAATTGTGCAGATAGTGAAAATACTGAAAATTCAGTTGAATCCTGTGCATTTTCAAAATTGTAAGTTACATTCCAGTCAAGGAAATACAAAATCGCTGTAAATTTCAAAAGTGAATTTTTTTTAACATCTGAAGTCTTTTAAAAATGACAAAGTCAATGAGATGTATTTTATTTTTCAAGACAGAACTATGCTGCTACTGGAACTTTAGCGGGAAAATTACACATATGGGACGTACCAACACAGACCTGTAGGAATACATGTCAGCATCCTGTAAGTAAATCTTTTGACAGTTTTGAAACTATTGTCATGTTGTCTGCAACACAAGGGCAACATATTTGGATCACTCTGTCAGACATCTGTCAGTCTGTCTGTCTGTTTTTCTGTCTTTTATACACTCTTTCACATAAATGGCTATAACTTACTTTATATACATTAGACTTACATGTACATAAAATTTGCTGGAATGGTCAAGCATTGAAGAACAGCACCTGATGAGGGTCACGGTCACTTTCAGGGTCAAGGTCACCTATAGGGTCAAGGTCATTTATATAGGGTCAGACATTTGACAGGCAACACACCTGCTTTTAAATTGTCTATAGTCTCAATGTAGTGCTGCAGTGGGCTGTCACTCTGATACTCTGTTAAACCATTCATCTTGTCTCTGCAACTCATCCTAGACCTTTTTATGCATGTAAATGAAACTTAGTGTGAGAATTAAAGATCACTTCATGTAAATGTTCAGGGAGGAGGGAAATGTTGCTCATGATTTATTGCAGGAGTAATAGACCGAGGTTTGCTCAGAACACTTTTGTCTCTTCAAATGGTATTTTTCCGCTCAAAACTATGAAATGACATCATGGCATAGCAGTGCATGCCACAGTTTAGAGCAGCATGATGTCATTCCATTGTCTTAAGTTGATAAAACATCATACAAAAAGACATGTGATCCGAGTGAGTCTTATCGTGACAGGGTCTATATGCCCCTGTGCTGAGCCTTTTTATCTTTAAGGTAATGTATTGTTTTGACTTTGCAACTCCTCCTAAATTCTTTGATAGATTTCAGTGAAACTTTGTACAAAGAAAAATCACTCCATGAAGATTTGCATGGAGGAAAAGGAATGCTGTCCAAAATTTTCTATTGGATGAAAGGCCCCTGGACTGAAATTATTTTAATGAATTTTTTATATAACACTTGATAACAGACAGGGGCATTCATTGTGTACATACACATCAAGTTTGAAAATTACATACTAAAATAGTTGGTTATTTATATTGTACAAACATCTAGTTTATTAATTTCTCTTTAGTTGGGACATTTGGAAAAGCTTACATGATTTACCTTTTAAACTATTCTTTTGAATTTCAGCCTTAAACAAGCAGAAATAAGCTGAACATTATTTTCTGAAATAATCAGAACATTGTTTTATACTCTTGTCACTTAGCATTATTTCTTTGTTACAGGCAGGTGTAGTAAAGTTATTGTGGGATGCCACTCAGCCAATAGTTTATACAGCATGTCTAGATGGCATCATTCGAACGTGGGACTCTAGAAACGGACAGCTGATCTCATCGTTAGGTGGTCATCAGGATTCTATACTGGACTTCGATCTTAGCAAGTATGGTTACAATACATTGTTGGTATTTACATTGTATCTTTTATGTTATATTCCTAGTATTGTAGATTAAGGACAAATTCTTTTGACCTGTCTGTCATTCAAATCATAGTAATTAGCTCACCTCGACGAAGTTGAGTGAGCTTATGCTATAACCCCACGCGTCCGCGTCCGCGTCCGCGTCCGCGTCCGCGTCCGTGTCCGCGTCCGTGTCCGCGTCCGCGTCCGGTTAAGAAGTTTGGGGTAGCTCAGTATCTGACAAAGTACTAATGCTACAGTAACCAAACTTGCACAAGTGATTCATCTTTGGATGCTGAGGTGAACCCATGCATTGGATGCAGCATCTGACCTACATTTTCCGCTTGAGTGACTTGGTTAAGAAGTTTGGGGTAGCTCAGTATCTGACAAAGTACTGATGCTACAGTAACCAAACTGGCACAAGTGATTCATCTTTGGATGCTGAGGTGAACCCATGCATCGTATGCAGCATCTGACCTACATTTCCCACTTGAGTGACTTGGTTAAGAAGTTTGGGGTAGCTCAGTATCTGACAAAGTACTGATGCTACAGTAACCAAACTAGCACAAGTGATTCATCTTTGGATGCTGAGGTGAACCCATGCATAGGATGCAGCATCTGACCTACATTTTCCGCTTGAGTGACTTGGTTAAGAAGTTTGGGGTAGCTCAGTATCTGACAAAGTACTGATGCTACAGTAACCAAACTTGCACAAGTGATTCATCTTTGGATGCTGAGGTGAACCCATGCATCGTATGCAGCATCTGACCTACATTTTCCGCTTGAGTGACTTGGTTAAGAAGTTTGGGGTAGCTCAGTATCTGACAAAGTACTGATGCTACAGTAACCAAACTAGCACAAGTGATTCATCTTTGGATGCTGAGGTGAACCCATGCATGGGATGCAGCATCTGACCTACATTTTCCGCTTGAGTGACTTGGTTAAGAAGTTTGGGGTAGCTCAGTATCTGACAAAGTACTGATGCTACAGTAACCAAACTGGCACAAGTGATTCATGTTTGGATGCCGAGATGGACCCATGCATTGGATGCAGCATCTGACCTACTTTTTCCACTTGAGTGATTTCGCTTTTAAAAGCCAATATTGAGCAAAGTATAAGTGCTACATGTACCAAACTTGCATATTGGATGTATCTTTGATCAAACTTTCATAAAATGACCTTGACCTACTTTTTCCGCTTGAGTGATTTTGCCTTTAAAAGCCAATATTGAGCAAAGTATAAGTGCTAGATGTTCCAAACTTGCATATTAGATGTATCTTTGATCAAACTTTCATAAAATGACCTCGACCTACTTTTTCCGCTTGAGTGATTTTGCCTTTAAAAGCCAATATTGAGCAAAGTATAAGTGATACATGTACCAAACTTGCATATTGGATGTATCTTTGATCAAACTTTCATAAAATGACCTTGACCTACTTTTTCCGCTTGAGTGATTTTGCTCTATAAAGCCAATATTGAGCAAAGTATAACTGCTACATGTACCAAACTTGCATATTGGATGTATCTTTGATCAAACTTTCATAAAATGACCTCGACCTACTTTTTCCGCTTGAGTGATTTTGCCTTTAAAAGCCAATATTGAGCAAAGTATAAGTGATACATGTACCAAACTTGCATATTGGATGTATCTTTGATCAATCTTTCATAAAATGACCTTGACCTACTTTTTCTGCTTGAGTGATTTTGCTCTATAAAGCCAATATTGAGCAAAGTATAACTGCTACATGTACCAAACTTGCATATTGGATGTATCTTTGATCAAACTTTCATAAAATGACCTTGACCTACTTTTTCTGCTTGAGTGGTTTTGCCTTTACAAGCCAATATACATGTACTAAAAAAATATGTTTGAATTGAATTTTGCTTTCACGAGGTGAGCTTTGTAATCTGTGATTACCTATGTTTTAATGTTTGCTTTCATAACATGAAAACCATATTTTCATACAAAATTTTATTATTGTTAGATATTCTACCATATGCCCACCACTTCATAGTGCTTTAGTATATTTCAAATCTTTACTCTTTTGATATCTGCACTCTCTTACTATCTAGGATCGACTTATTATTAATTTTGATCTTTCATTTCACATACTCATAGTTTATGTCAATTACAAAGGATAGTGTTTGTTAGAGATTAAGCTTTCTTTGATAGAGATTTTCATCTGCTTCTCTGGACCTTGTAGCTTGCAATTACAAAAGTCAAAATAATAGATTTATCAAATATCATTTCTGTCAGACATTACAACCAATTCTAACATTTCCATCTTGAATGATATGTTAACTCAAACTTTATATTTCGATGTCAATGATTCCTTTTAGAATAAGACTTCCAAAATTCTTGCTTTCTTATATTGACTATAATGCAATGTACAATATTTTGACTATATCTTATCAGTATCTTCCTTATTTTATTTTGTAGAGATGGTAAAACGTTAGTATCAGTTTCGGAGGATCAAACAGCCAGAGTCTACAAACTGTAACAGGAGTATTTTATAATAAATTATATTAAAACTGATAATATCATTGTCATTGTATGGTTTATATGGGGAAAAGTTACAATTTTTAGTCCCCAGCAGGTAAAAGCAGAGGGGACTATAGGTTTCCTTGCTGTCTGTCTGTCTGAATACTGTATGTGTACTTATTTTAGCACAACCTTATTTTAGTGAATACAAGAAAAAATGATGCAGAATGTCAAAATAGCATGATAATGGATAAGTGCACATGCTATCTTCCCCTTATAATTCATTACATGTATAGATATCAGCATAGTCTTGAAATAGCACACTTTTGACAGCACTAACTGTGCTAAAATATGAATTGCAATAAAATAAGTACACATACTGGTCCATAATTTTTCACTGCCTGGATGGTTCTGAATATTGTTGCCCAGGACTGAAGGGTGCGTCATGATTTTGATCCCAGGTCATAGGTTACAGGTCAATGTCACAGTACATGTGGGTTGAAAAATCTTGTCCAGATCATTATTTTTCACTGCCTGTATTGATCTGAATAACATTTTACTACTGTAAACGTGGTTATTTTTGTGGGGGGAAATTTTCATGAAATGATCATTGCAACAGTACGCATGGGGATAATTTTGGCAAAATTTTGAGTACATGTATTCCCTTTAGTCTTTTATACTAGATGTAATTTTCAAGCGGGCATTATTTTCACGACAATAATATAATTGCAAAAATTAACCCCATTTGAAAATTTCCACATTTACAGTATAGGTTTTCTCACCATATGCCTTCATCTTCATCCATCTGTCCATCATTCCTCCTTCCAGGAAATAATTTTTTTATTGCTTGCTTAAGGTGATATCACACGTTTCGTGTTATACAACATTTGTTTTCAGAAAAAAATGCATAATTCTGATTTCCTAATTTAATTCAGATGTAAGGGACAATATTAGGAGGTCACCATCCTAAATTTTGAGATTTTGAAACTGATCAGACTTTTTAGCCATCCATTGATTGTAATGGAAATGCTCATTTTTTGGCTATATTTTTTTTTCAGCCCAAGATTTTCAAATGAAACTTCACATATGATTCCCTCATCATATTGTGCAAATTCTTATAGAAAGAAATCATTCAATAACCAGGTCATATGTTGCAAAATCTGACTGAAGGTGTAAATTATCATGTCAAAAATTAAAAGTGCAATTCGAGTTATCTTTCTTTACTATGTGACCAAAGACAAAAGCATCCGCATTTATATAATTAACTTTTTGAAATATCGCAGCAATGTTCCTTCACTCACAAAGATGTCAATATGTAAATAAATAGAGCCGAATACAGATTTTGTGTGATAACATGACAGTATGTGCACATGTGTAATGATATTACATGTACCATATGCGAAACTTTATTATAAGTTTCTCTACATTCAAACACTTTACTGACACCTGACTTATTTCTGAATAGATACGACATATGTATGTAGGTAAAAAAATCTTAGCAAAATTTTCAAAGAAGTTCAATTTCAGCAAGAATTTGACTATTGTTGGTCACTTTAGGCTTACCATTACTTTGCAAAGAAAAAAAAACATTCGTATTTACGTACGATTAACAATCTGATTATTGCCCCTGCGCTCAGGCTCGAACCACGGTCATCCCGTATGGTAGGCAAGCGCTCTACCTCTGAGCTATTGGATCTACTTGATGAACAAGCGATTATAACATTGCCAGAACATCAAGTCATTTTAAGTTACGAAAATCGGAAATCTTCAGCCTGGAGATTTCTTTAAAATTCTCGTCTAAGGGAGGCTTCTGAAACGCGTGTGATATCTCATTAATAATATTTCACATAAATATTGCCCAGGATCAAAGGGTTTGTATGACCTTGCTTCTAAGGTCTTAGGTCGGTTGAAAAATCTTGTCCAGACCACAGTTTCTCACTGTCTGCATGGATGGGAATAATATTTCAAAAAGTTGTTGCCCAGGACCAAAGGATGTTTTCTGACTTTGATCCCAGCTGAAAGGTCAAGGTCACAGTTGTCTTGTCCTTACCATTATTTTTCATATCCTGAATGGATCTAGATAATATTTAATTGAATTTTTGCCTAGGACCTGGCTTTGATCCAAGGTTGTAAGTCAAAGGTCATGGACGCAATTCATGTGGATTGAGAAATCTTGTCCTTGCAATAACTTTTCACTGCTTCATTGCATTTGAATATTTCATGGAAATTATTGCCAAATACGGAAGGATATTTCATGACTTTGAACCTATTTCAAGGGACAAGGTGCGCTTCATTAGTAAGATTTTGAGTTCATTTTTAGTTCAACTGCACTTTAGTGCAAAAGAGCTATTGCAATACCCTGGCGTCTGCGTCGGCATCGTCCGAACTAGATGTTGAGGTAAATGTTAAGATCACACAATTACCTTTCCTATATTCATATTCTGTTGGTTCTTTTTCTTAATAATGTTTAATTATACTTTGTTTAATATTACCAGAGGAGGATGTAGCCTCTGGGGTTGGGATTTTTAAAATTATTTCAAATAATAAGGCAAATATTGAGATGTTAAGGTAAATGTTAAGATAGCAATATTTTGCCTTAAATGGCCAATATCAAGCAAAGTACATGTATAAGTGCTACATGTTCCAAACTTACATGGTGGATGTATCTTTGACCAAACTTTCATAAAACGACCTTGACCTACTTTTTTCGCTTGAGTGATTTTGCCTTTAAAAGCCAATATTGAGCAAAGTATATGTGTATTCAATTGTGTATAATTATGAAAATTTGGGGGGGGGGGGGAGTGAGCTTAAGAAATTGGCTGTCATTACAGACATTATGCTATGCAGTAGAGTATTAGGATAATTGCTTGCCGATCGAAAGCATGTTCCCTCATGATAATTTGTTGCCAAGGGGATACTAAAACATGAACACCAATTAATGTGTGATTTTGCATGAGTATTTGTGGCAGTTCCATCCTTGTGGACACTCTTGTTGTCTCAAAAGACTATGAAAGAGGACTGTATTTTATGTATGATATGCTGGTGATGAAGATATTGTACACCTGGTTATATTGGCAGTGTCTCTTTGTATGTCTGGTTGCCTGTATCCATATACTTGTTGGTTGACCAAGGATTATTAACCTCTCATAAAGGATAATATTGACAAGAAGAAGATGAAGGTCAGGGTTTCAGATAATTGTACAAGTTAAACATTATTTGCAGGAACAAACTGAACTTGGAATATGTCTGCCTCAAAGTTTTCCATGACAATTGGAGGAATTCCTTTCATTTTTAAAGTGAGAGATGAAGGTCAGCAAGTTGCTTTATCTTAACCTTTTGCAAAACCTGTATAAAAGGCTGATTTTGTTATCAAAGGTAATGGTCATAGAACTTTGATGATCGCGACATTTTGCTCACGGGGAAAAAAGTCGGACAAGCTTCTTTGTCAGGGGTACGTTTATGAATGTCCCACCAATCCCACCCTCGACTGATATTTTTCTATCCGGAACTCAAAGTGGTGCTAGATTCTATTAATCTCGGATGTCTCGTTGCCTCCAGATATCTTTTGATGGTTTTTTGCGATCTCGATCTTGTGAGTTTGTGTTCCGCTGAGGCCAATGTGGAGCGGTCTTGTTGGAGATTTTCTTGGTTTGAAAATTTAAATCACTACGAGCGTCTTCTTCTATATTCAGACAATATAAGTAGGATACGACGATGTAAACACTAGATGTCAGCATATAATCTTCAAACAATGGATTTAATTATAACACGTGACGAAGTTTCAACACTTGTTGATTTTCTTGCTCATGTAAGCCAGACAGGCTCTCACTAGCCTTGTTGTTTTGATGTCGGTGTACGGATAAATGAGGACTGTTAAGTTAGTATCAAAGACCCATCGACCTGAATTTTATCCATTGTCTGCTTGTAGCCTAATAATGATATTCGTGATTGGTTCAATTTCTGCAACTGATAGACGAAATTGAGCATCCTTTTTATTATGGAATAATTAATTTCATCATTATAGATATTGCTCTGTAAATGAGCAATTACAGCTCAATATATCTGATTTGAATCGCTCCGTTCTACTGTATAGAGCTTCTGTCCTATAAATGCATCATGGATTTTTTTTCAGCGCATCGGCTGAGAAAGAATTGCTTTTATGTAGGCTACAAAACAAAGGAGGGGATCTCCAACAACACCCGGTTGCAGCACCCAGAGCAAAACCCCAAAACACCCAATGCAAAAACACAAAGCAGACAAGCACGGAAAGAGACGCATAAGGGACAAGGAACGTCAACGCACAACTCAGAAACATCAAACACAAAGGACTACACATAAACCAACGTAGCCAATGGGCAACCGGTGCCGACTTAGGACGGCCAAAGTTACGAAATTGTGATAACTTTTCTGGGATCATGGTCAAATCTCTTAACTTCGTTTTGGGACATCTTTCTGTATACACTCATAATCATAGTCTTACGTTTAACGTGTATTGTCATAGGAGATTTCAGAGGAGGAAACACCGTCTACTTCCTCAACACTACATAGGGAGTTTGACAAATTTCATAGGAAGAAAACACTCAAAGTACCTTACCAAAACGATAGAATGACAAAGAAGGCATGTAAGGAACATTAAGATACTGGGTTGCAGGGAAATCATGGTCTATAGATAATTTCTGTAATCAAGGTGGATTTATAGGAACAGCGCTATGGGAAACCACTTGTGTTTGATGTTTCTGAGTTGTGCGTTGACGTTCCTTGTCCCTTATGCGTCTCTTTCCGTGCTTGTCTGCTTTGTGTTTTTGCATTGGATGTTTTGCTCTGGGTGCTGCAACCGGGTGTTGTTGGAGATCACCTCCTTTGTTTTGTAGCCTACATAAAAGCAATTCTTTCTCAGCCGATGCGCTGAAAAAAAATCCATGATGCATTTATAGAACAAAAGACTGAAACAAGTAAAGACCAAGGTCAAAGAAAGAACACGTTTACAACCCTGTATGAGATTTAGCCAAACCTTTTGGGAAGTATGTACTCAAAAAGGATTTTATTTGAAAACGTCTCGTACCGACGAACGTGTTCTTTCTTTGACCTTGGTCTTTACTTGTTTCAGTCTTTTGTTTCTAGGTATTATATCCACACACTCCATCATAGGGTGGAACATAGAAGTTTTGAAATAAGACTCAACTAAGCTGCTCTCTGGTAAAACATGGTAATATGTTGAATGATTGGTTCTTACATATAACTTAGTGAGTGAGCTTACCGTTTATGCTAATGTCAGGTCTTTAACTCACTGGAAAAACGATGGTTATATGAGCTGAGTGGGATGGTTCTTGGATATGTCTTTGCTATTGTCCTACACATTGTGAGTGAATTTACCATTGATGTTAAGTCGGTCACTCTCTGGTAAACTTTGACAACAAGCTAGAATAGAATGGTTCTTGGATATGGCTGTTATTGTCATACGTATTGTGAGTTATATTACTGTTGATGTAAATTCGGCAACTCGCCGGTAAACAGAAAGCGATTGGATGGTTACTATCCGAAAAATTGTTCAAGAAAGTTACGAGGTGGAACATTTCTATTTTCTTATTATCTACACTTAAATTCTGTTGCAGTGTGCTGCAATTAAACACAATTAAAACCCGCGATTGAGCGTTTCAAGTGTATAAATTACTTTCTGTACAACTCTGTTGCCTGAAAAAAAGCTTTGTATTGCGCTTATCAATTTGATATCATATATACGTATACATAACATTGCTATTTTGGAAACTTGTCATTTAATCCTAATATATCATCGAAATTTAAAGGGGGGTTAACTTCCTAGCACCATCCCTCCAATGCTCTTTTGTCATAGATTTTATTAGATTATGCTACTGAATCGACAATACATTAGCCGCGCACTCTACAAAACAGATACAAAAATTTCATAAATCAAACTAGAGGACGTTGAGTAATATTACTTTGGCTTAATTTACCACTGACGTGGATTTACTATCCGAAACAAATGTCTGTTGCATTAAATTGGTTTGAAATGATGTCCAAGAAGGCTTCAGTTTGATTGTAAATGACTTTGCTATTTCATATGCAAACATATACAAAAATGGTAAACGACGGCAATAAGCTGAATATGATGGTTCTTAGAATCGACCTGTATTGTTCTAGACATTGTGCCAAGGGAGAGCTTATCGGCGATTTTAATTTGGCAACCCACTGGTAAAGTGATTTGATTGTCTTGCATATGACTTTACTTTTGCCAAATGTATTGTGAGTTAGCTTTACCGATAATATTAGGTTGGATACTCTCTGGTAAAATGAAGGCGATTGTGATACGGAAGTGCTCCAACTCTTTAACTTCTAGAAGAAAGTTCGAACTTTTAAATCCTCATCAGTTATGCTTCGAGCCAAAGCGATTTTCAGAAGCCGCCATAATTCATTTCAGTAGCGCCCTCTGCTTTTATTTTTTGAATTTAAATTTGTGCAGTTACTTTACAGAGAATGCGCATTCCAATTTTCCTGTAGGGTCGATTCAGTAGCATATCCAAATAAAATATATGTTCAAAATAACATTGGAGGGATCGTGCTAAGATGTTAATCTCCTTTAATTTCAATGATATTTTTGGACGAAATGACAAGTTTACGAAATAGCAAAATAATATACGTGATGTCAAATTGATAAAGGACCAAAGCAAATATTCTTTCATGCGACAGAGCTTAACAGAAATCTTTAATACACTTGACAAACATCCAGTCACAGGGAACGAGTTGAACTGCTTCACACTGCAAAAGGAAATAAGTGTTTATATTAATAATAAGGAAGTGCTCCAACTCTTTACCTTCTTGAAGAAAATTCCAAACCAATTTATTGCGCACCAGACACGTGTTTCGGACATTAAAACCTCATCAGTAATGCTTCCAGCCAAAGTGATTTTCGGAAGCCACAAAAATTTACAGTTAATGTTAAGTCGGCCACTCACTTATAAAATGAATGCAATATGATAGTTTTACACATGACTATGCTACTGTCTTTCGTAACTTGTCCTGGAAAAATTTAATCAAAATGTTGAATTTCTTTATCCATAACAAATGTTTAGCGTATGGAGGAAATGTTTTCATTTTAGGATATTCGATGCTCCCTTTCTTGCTGATATTTCTCTATATTCATATGAAGTCTACTAAGAAGCAGTAGAACTTCATTTCCATTTTACTTAGAGACAGATTGATGCCTTGATCTCAGTATCTTTCCCTGTGAATTGGGGAAGAACGGGGAAGAACGATACCACTGAACGCATTAACTCCGCTTAATGTTAAGATCTCATGTAATCATTTGATGAAAATTACTACGTAAATACTTCTATATATGACAAACGTGACGACTTCAACTTCAAAATTACATATTTCCCTTTCCCGGGTAGAAACATCCTTCTTCCCTTGTCTTTGATGTATTAGAGCAAGCACAAATTACAGAGACTTCTTTCGGAGAACAAAAAGACTAAGTGAGAAACTTCTCAACATGAAGTATATTTGATATGTAATGTAAATATTAAACACTACATAACATCAAGTTGTCCATAGTGTTGAAAGATATTTAAGGTTAGAACCATACAAAAACACCAATTTTGATAGATTCACCGGATTTAACCTTTTCTGCACGGCAATAATGACGGTTGTTGTTAGCAAGCAGTAAGTGCTTACCTTCCCTGGGCACCTAGTATAATCTTCATTGGGAATTTACGTTTGATCCTTTGCAGAAGGTATGGGTTAGTTCGCTTGGTTTTGTAATTTTTCATGGTTTTGTATGACCGTAGATTTAGGGAATAACTAGTTTCTGACGTTATATTTGCGGACGTTAAATGCTGATTTTACGATGGCAAACTGAGTTTTTCAGGCGACGCTTAGGCGGAGCAAGAAAAACGGATGCCTGCACCGCAAAATCAGCATTCACCGTCTGCAGTTATAACGTCAGTATCTAGTTATTCCCATTCTAATGCAATCTATATTTTTGTGAATATAAGGCAAAGTGTGACATTAGCAACGTCAAAACCTAGTAAGTTCTCGTTTTACTGCCGTAACTAAGGAGCAAACAACCAATGGAATTCGACGTTATTACGACATTGCATTAGAATATGAGTGCTGGGTACTGATTTTGTGATTTGTGTTTGATTTTTACTCGCTGATGGTAAGTCACCCACTCACTAATAAAACGAAGGCTACTAGATGGTTCTGTATATGGCTTTCCTATTGTCATGCTTACATGTATATTGTGAGTGATCTTGCCCTTGATGTGAAGTCGGTCACTCATTTTTCATAAATGTAGGCAATAAGCTAGAACCTAGTCCGATATGTTAAGAATGCCCGTATTTGTGTAAACATAAACGATTCCATCATTGATACGACATCTGTTGCCATCATAAAGCCGTTTATAATTCTTTTTTTTTTCTTTTCAACATCCTACAAGGTATTGGAAACAAGCTCAACTTTATCACAAGTTATCATCGACTTTCTGAGAAATTAGATTGCGCAGTACTTTGATTGTTTTTATTGAATAAACAATATTCTTCACCTGTACCAATCAGGATAGTCATTTTCATTTTATGTTCTCTAATGGAACAAAGAGAAAGGCCTATACATAGTTTTACAATTAGAATTCCCTCTATACATGAAAATAGCCCAGCTTCCTGTCGGGACGGGAGAGACTGCTGTAGATAATACAGGGACCACTTTTCTATTCAGTAGTGCGTGTAAAGAGTGAATTACAACCATCGATATATCAGGCGTCCCGAATGGCCCCTCTTTTGTAAGTTAACAAGAAGGGAGGAGTGATTAAAGAGACTGTGCATAGACCGGCCGCTCGCATCCGCAACGACGTCAATACAATTCTCGCCAAAAAGTTAGATCAATGTGAGCTCAAGATGATCTAGTTCAAATCAATGCAAAACCCCCAGTATTAGAGGCAGGAGCAGATATAACTTCACGTACGGGATATCGATTCCTTTTTAAAATAAATATGATTATTTTCATTAATAATATTGATTACGAGAGTGATAAACATTTAGGATTACAGATGCCTTTAAAACTGACAATCACTTTACAGCATGTTTGTTCTTTCTAGACGCCGAGCACATTAGCCATTACGTGCGTGCATACAATGGGACAAAAATTCAATGAAGGTAAGCTTGAGACTTTAGACTTCACGAGTTCGATTGTTTTAAATTGAAAGGCTTGCGTAAGCAAGCTTTATATCGCGTGATACATGTACTTTCTCACCGACTTGGAGCATGGTTATGAAATTAATTAACTTAAAATGAAGTTGGATTTTTTTAACTAAAATATCCTGAATGATCAAAATGGAAACTGCAACGATTAATACAGCAAGATTAGAATGTTTCTTGGTTTATTTTAAGCGGTGTCTATCTTTTTTGATGAGAATGCAACAAAGTTTTTGTTGACATAATTACAGTCTGGTTGCATGTTTCTTATTTCAGCATTGAAGGTGACATACATACATTATTCAATACGTCAATGAGAAATTCTTATTTCATTTCAGTTGGTAATCTTTACTTTTCAGTCTGTCCAGAACGTTGCTAGATTACCATTTGGCATGACTACAATACAGTTAAACCTGCCTTAGCGATCCACTGTATTAAGATACTTCCTGCTTTAAGAGACCAAACTTTTGCATTTCCTAAGCAAACAATTTTCATGTAAATATAAAGAATAAGTGTCTTAATTTGTGTTTTGTTACGGGTATACAACACACAGCAAGTGCATTTATCGTACATGTAATGCGCGTTAGCGCATTTCATGCGATAAATGCACTTGCTGTGTGTTGTATACCCGTAACAAAACACAAATTATGACATTTATTCTATATATATGCACCATAGTTGTCTATTTCATTCTTGTTTTCTGAAATCGCGTTTTCTATGTAAAAGGGTGATGTTAAAATTCAGGTCACCGCGGGCTCAGTTTGCAGGTTAGAACAGCCGTCGCGGCATGTTTCTTTAGATCTTATGCAATATGACGTCACGAGTGTTAATACATAAATTGCAGCACGTTTCTTTCAATAGTAACATCTCAGGGAATTACATTGGTTGTGCATATATATGAACATGTATTGTGATACCACCGGTCTTATGTGACCTGGATATGACATTCCATTGAAAGGTCTCTTAAAACAGGTTTAACTGTATTTTGAAAAGTTCCAGGCTTTTAACTTGGTTGACTATAACTTGCAAGTCTAGCGAGTGTGCTACTTGACTTTTTGTCGTGTGTGTGGCGTCATCTTAAACGTCCCCCTCTATCCATGGGTTGTGATCGAGCTCTACCCGTTGAAAATGTAAAGATGCATCTTTAAGTGATATTGTTCAATGATCAGGAATTATTGCCGATTTTGCTTAATTCTGATTGGTGGAGGAGCTGTTTGATAGAGTGTACATCAGAGTGAGTTGACCGCTAACGCTCCAAAGCGGTCTATTCGGGATTAGCGCGTGCATGACCAGCGCGTGCGTTGATTTTTGTAGTGAAAGATCTTTGACTTCGTGTATCATTACAATGCAAATGTTAATATTATCCTGATAATTTAATCAAGCAGTTATTGACTTTTGATTTCGGTCTACTCGTGACTATACAGACCTGGTCAGGCATTGGTTAACCTCGGCCTTCGGCCTCGGTCAACCAATACCTGACCAGGTCTGTATAGTCACGAGTCAAAAGTCAATAATTGTATAAGGTTCACAGTTGTGCGTCTTGGAATAACTCTGTATATTCGGATAAGCGAGAGGGTATGAAAAACTACGCCTTCTCCTTGCAAATTGGTCTTACTCTCTCTCTTTCTTTTGTTTCTCTCTCTCTCTCTCTCTCTTTATGTGTTTTCAAGAATGTGTTAATATGTGATCTTTGATTGTTTGTTGGTGCATGAAAATTAGTTTGACATTTTCTTCAAGAATGTATAGAGTTGGAACCCTTCCGCATTGCTATGATGGTGTTTCCATGTGTTTTGTTGTCCCGATTGTTTTTGGAGTGGATTTTATTTTGTCTTATGCTCAATGTTTGTTAGAATCTTGCAAGTGTGTTCCGCTGTGACCAGTGTATGTTTATCCTGTTAGAGAGCTTGACATTTTGTCGTGTGCTTGGCGTCATCTTACATCCACCTCTATCATCGGCAAACATCTACCAGCGATCGGTTACCGAAAAACCAATTCCTTTCAGGAGGGGGCTGGACTGGGGAGTTTGATCAATGGGTTGTGAATTTGTGATGGAGCACTAACCATTGAAAATGTGAAGATGCACCTTTAAGTGATAGGGTTCACAGGTGTGCGTCTTGGAATACCTCTGTATATTCGGATAAGCGAGAGGGTATGCACAACGCCATTTGCTTTGCACATTGGTCTCTCTCTCTCTCTCTCTCCATTTATGTGTTTTCACGAATATGTTAATATGTGATCTTTGATTCTTTGGCGGTCCACATGATGGTGTTTTCGTGTGTTTTGTTATCCCGATTGTTTTTGGAGTGAATATTTTGTCCAATGCTCATTGTTTGTTAGAATCTTGCAAGTGTGTTCCGCTGTGACCAGTGTATGTTTAAGAATAAAAACACAAACACTCAATTACACAATTTTTCGGCCCCTATACTTTCTGACTAGAAGAAATATTTCAATCTACTGCAAGTTTGCTGACAGGGACCGAAAATTTGTGTATTTGAGTGTTTGTGTTTTTTTTATCATCCTTTACCCCTGGAAGAAATATTTCAATGTAGTGTATGTTTATCCTGTTGGATGGCTTCTTTCCAATTATATAGTTCTTAACCGTTGGGCTATAATGTTACTTATCTTACTTGATTGTAGTTTATGCCTCACTAGAATGTTGTTCATTTTAGTTCGTCTTGCTAGAATGTTACTTAGATACTACAGCTTCAATCATATATGTAACATAATTCATGTGATATGTGATATTTGAATATGTTTAAATGGTACTTATTAGCACGGCACCGCTTTTAAAGCGCCACCTACAATGCATTTAGTTCCTGCAGTTTAAGGAGGTTTACATCTTAGCACCATCCCTCCAATGCTATTTGGTCATATATTTCATTTAACTATGCTACTGAATCGACCTTACAGGAAATTTGGAGCCGCGCACTCCCTGCAAAGTAAATGCACAAAAAATCCACAAAGTAAACCAGAGGGAGCTACTTAAGGCATGTCATTTATGAATGAAGGAATTTCAACGATTTTATTATGACCATTTGAATTATAGTATTCGTGTCAATTAATCATTTTATAAAGGAAAATTAATAGGTTCGTGATGAAAATCAAGATTTTTGCTTATATATTTGAAAAACTAAGTAAAAATGCCGGAAATTTGTTGCTAAAAATAGCACATTTGTGAAGAAAATACAAGAAGTGTTGAAATGCCCTCATTTGATTTTCATTTTAGATTTCTTTGTTAATTTACGATGAAACAGGCTAAAACATTGTATAAAACTTGAATTTGATAAAGTTTTACAATAGGTACCAGCTTTACCGATCATTTAAAATTTTCTCGATTTAACACAAAAATAACGAAAATCATCCTAGTTAAGGTCCAAATATCAGAGATACTGAATTTCAACGATTTTTTCAAACACACATTAATATGTACTCCTAGGGAAGACTTTTCAAAATATTGAAGAAAAAGTATATGTCTGTGTTCAAATAAGAGAGAACAAATGCTCACAAATAGTGCCATTTCGTGGTTTTCTTGAAGAAGTGTCAGAGCGGTAAAATTTGCCTGATTTTGGGTGTAATTTAGACATTTTATAATTTTTCAGAATCCAACAGTTTTACCTTATAAAACAGATTAAATCAATAATATTCCGTATGCAAAACAAAATTCATGGGTAATTACTTTCGTAAGAAAATTCCGAACAGTTAAAAAAATACCTCCTGCTCAATTTTTATAGAAATTACCGCAAAGCATTTTCTTACGCATGTTTCATTCAGTTTAGATCAAATTTTCAAACTTATCTGCTGTTAGGCATTTTTAAATGAATTAAAGTCTTAAATAGAAGTAGAAATGATACATTGGCCATAATAAATTGAAATATCTATAAAATTCTAGCTCAATGAGTGCTAAAACAGGAGATGCACAAGAACTGTCCAAAATCGTTACCAATGACGCACCTTTAAAAATACTGTCAGAAATCACTTCCGCATTTAATAAGTACCACTGATGACGATTTACTATCCGAACCACGTGTCTGGGTGCATCAAAATTCTTCAAGAATGTAAAGTGTACATGAAAAATCAGAACGGACACGCTGCACGCGCAGGTAACTTAAAAATAAGGGGGAGGGGGTAACAATATAACTATAACTTAAAGACCGACGGTCAAATTTCAATAGGGACTTATCGGTGTTTAACTTGACATACGTAGAAGTTACGGAAAATAAATGATATGGTTTCAGATAAACGGATTTTATTATTACAATTTAACAACTCAAAGATGTTCTCAAAATAGACATCAATTTATCTCCTTTCGACAATTTCTTTTAAAAATCTTAGTGATCATTTATAATTCTATACATAATCTATTTCCCACATCATATCTAAATGAAGAATACAGAACTTGTAAATTTTCTGCATCTACAAAATATTTGTAACTGTTTGTGATTATCTAAAATGTGTTAATTTTAACGTCACATTTACGGCCAGTCAAATACTGAGGTCCTAGCTAAGGTGAATGCATTGTGCAAACGGGTAAGAATTTGTGGTTTGTCCGCTGAAGCGAGCTTATTACCTATCATCCGCGAAGTTAGATCAACCTTCAAATAGGACAGGGGATCCGCGTCCAATGTTCTGTGGGTCCAGTACCAGAGAAAATGGTTGGTTTCTCATACCTATAGGGAATTTTTAGCCGCACATTCTCTGTAAAATGCACACATTTAAATTCCAAAAATAAAACCTGAGAGCCCTACTGAAATGAATTTTGGCAGCTTATGAAGAACACTTTGGCTGGAAGCATCACTGATGAGGATTAAATAACCGAACGCGTGATTGGTGCATAATAAATTAGTTTGAAATTTTCTTAAAAGAAGGCACAGAGTTGAAACCCTTCTGTATTATTCATATTATTTGTTTTTAGTGCCGAAAATCACCTCACCATTTCACAAAGCTATGACATTTGAGAGTGGATTTTTCTTATTTTTCCTTACATTCGACTTTTTAGTCATAACAATGTAAATTTTGAAGTTAATTTTGAGTTTAGGTTTGGCTTTGAGTTCAACTACAAGGAAATGGTATAATTATTCCAAAATCTGAATTGTAACAATCTACGAAAAATGGAAATATTACTCTGCCCTATATATCGAAATCCGTGCATATGTACCAAGCAATGGTATTCCTCAGGCTCGATAATTAATTTTGCCACGGGCGAGCTAAATAAATCTGTTAAGCGCCTATTAGATTTTTTCTGCCTTTTTCTGAGCAATTACCATGGGCTAATTCGGATGAAAGACTGGATAATCGTTAATATTGTTTACTTTAACGTGCCTTGTGTTTGAATTGCTATCATCAAGCAACGTGCATCAAATGCTTTGGCGCTCTATAGAGGGAATATCTCTCTTTCTATCCTTCTCTCTTTTTCTATCCCTCTCTTTTCTATCCTTCTCTCTTTCAAATTTGTTTTATACCCTTGTAAATGAGGTTAATGAATCTCCCTTGGCGTTTTCTGTAACTAGAGTTTTATTTTTTTCAGTCGAAATGATTTTATCTGCAATCTGCAACTTGAAGTGGTTCGCTCTATAGAGGACAGGTTCAAATATCTATTTTTCCCATGTTTCAAATAAATGTTTTTTTGTAGTGAAATCAATCTTCGTTTAACTCGCTAAGCTTGCGCTTATAATCCAGGAAACATCCCTTGTGTATTTCTTCATTGATCGTTTGAAGATAACTTTTAGGTCTGACATATCAACATTCAATTTGTTTTATCAGTGAAATTACCGCAGAATTTTAAATGAAATGCCGAGAATTCTTTGATTGTAGTTATATTTTGGGGAAATTTTTGACAGGGAACATTTCGTCGTGTCTGGTCCATGCTGTAAATTTATCAGGTTTTAAATGATGCTATTGAATTTAAAGACGTTTAACATTTGAACTACTTGGAGAGTGTCACTGCTGGTGGACCAAGAGTCCCCGAGGGCACATGTAGCCAAGTTCGATCAACTTCGGTTGATCGTCTGTCTCTTCAACGCATTTGAAATTTTCTGTTACAAAATTTCTTGAAATTTCTAAAACGTGGGTCCTGTAGCATCATATCCCACCCATTCTGCTACGTCTTTTGGTACATTTTTGGACAATCATAATAATTTTCATACTTTTTGGCCATATTACATTGTTTAGACTGAGGATCACTGACGAGGGTTAAGTACCCGAAACGTGCATGTCTGGTCCATGCTGTAAATTTATCAGGTTTTAAATGATGCAATTGAATTTAAAGACGTTTAACATTTGAACTACTTGGCGAGTGTCACTGCTGGTGGACCAAGAGTCCCCGAGGGCACATGTAGCCAAGTTCGATCAATTTCGGTTGATCGTCTGTCTCTTCAACGCATTTGAAATTTTCTGTTACAAAATTTCTTGAAATTTCTAAAACGTGGGTCCTGTAGCATCATATCCCACCCATTCTGCTACGTCTTTTGGTACATTTTTGGACAATCATAATAATTTTCATACTTTTTGGCCATATTACATTGTTTAGACTGAGGATCACTGACGAGGGTTTAGTACCCGAAACGTGCATGTCTGGTCCATGCTGTAAATTTATCAGGTTTTAAATGATGCTATTGAATTTAAAGACGTTTAACATTCATAAGTTTATACTATTTTTCTGAAAATGTTACAAATGTTATTAGCTGTTAGCGGCTAAAAAAAAAATTTCTTGCAAAACGTCTCTTAACACCTTCTAATTGTTATTAAAAGATGATACACAAGTCATCCGAGGTGAAATAAACATGTTATATAAAGAAGACAAATATGGATAATGACCATATCCCTGTATACAGCACAAAATCGATAATTCAGAAAATCAGAAACCGAAGGCATATAAAATCAGGATAAAACAGAAACCAAAGCAAACAAACAAAAACCTCCACCACATAAAAAGAAGCAGACTCCCGATATGAGAGTGAGACCAGGTGCCCAGGAAGAGTAAACATCTCCTGCTTGAATGCAACACCCGCCGCTTCAATTCGGTATAACTGTCACATCCAGCATGAAAACATACGTCTACAGAGCTGTCTGCACTACGATGTCTGCTTAATTATTCTTCGGCAACCAAGTCCGATCTCAATCGAGTGACCACATGTGCTATGTTGAGAAAAATCAGGTCAAATCCTGCGCAGACGTGAAAAGCTTATTAACGACTTTTATCTTTGAAAATTGAGCTCTATATGATTTAATGTAAAGTCTTGTGTAATGTGACTATAGATCGTCCTTATGTTGCCGTCTGAACCTCTGAATCAATAAGAAAATACTTTCTTTCCTTTCCACATGTTCATGGGCATGTTAGAATAGGTAATGTTCACTGACCAAATTTAGCTTGCGCGTCGGCGGAAAGCAAACAGAGAAAGGTCAATGAAAGGGCACGTGAATATGGGCGGGCTTCACGTTGAATTTTTGTTTGGGCTGTAAGAATTCAGAAAACTGCTATTCTTGTCCAGAAAGGTGTTAATCCGACGTTTTTTGAATCAACCTTTTTACGAAAGCGTTATCATTTTCTATGAGTAATGTCCTATGACATATTAAAATTAAAATTTTAAACATGCATTAATGACGACTTTCATTAATGCATGTTTAAAATTTCAATTTTAATATGTCATAGGACAGTAATAACATACGTGAAAATGAGCAAATAAAAAGAAATTGCAATTGCTGACAGCTAATATTGCTTTAAGACCAGATAAATTTACAGCATGGACCAGACATGCATGTTTCGGGTACTTAACCCTCGTCTGTGATCCTCAGTCTAATAAACATCAAAGAAGTACCTAACCGTCATTCAGTCTCGAAGTCGAGATGGCAAAGCACAATCGTGAGAATTCCCATCGAAACGGTTACGAGCCCCGGAATGAACAACATTCCGAAGTGAGACCAGGTGCCTGGGAAGAGTCAGCGTCTCCTGTTTGCATGCAACATCCGTCGTAACAGCTCCACGAAAACCTGTCAAATTCGGTGATTGTCTCGATGTACATTTTGATGTACAGATCAGGTAAGTATAGAGCAGTTGCATTTATTTTACTTCTTACTTTACTTCTACTTTTACCTCACCTCTACGCTTCAGTGGTCACTGTGGTTAGGGATTAGGCCGTGGTATTTAAAATTCGTTTTCCATCCTGGTGTTTTAAAAAAAGACACCCTCCAGTTAGGCGAAAACACACAAACATACAATTTTTGTATTGTTGTCAATGACATGTATTATTCTGAAATTTTATTTAAGGCACATATCCACTGTACAAGTCAGGGGAGACGGGAATGTGAGCTATTATAGCTAAGTCTTGGTTTAAATAGATCCATTTGAGCCGTTTTTCATTTCGAGTAATAAAGCCGTAGTGGAACTTTTTTTTCAGTATGACAGGATACCTTTGGCAATCTCGAATTAATTGTGAGTGTATGCTTTTTATCTGGTATTTTGTCTCGAAAGGTACCAGTCCGCACACGTTAAACAGAATATTTCACAGCCATGGCTTTACATTGTTCAATACACACCTGTCCTGAGGCGATCCAACTACAGTTACCTTTTAAAGCTGACCTGTCACTTTTTTACCATTTAAATGTGAAAGTATAATCATCAGACGGACGGACATTGCAGACGGAAAGATCATTTATTTATGTAGCAAAAATTACAATGCTTAATGTTTCTTCGTCCGAAAAGGGGAATTTTACATAAAATGTACCCGTAAGTTTTATGTCTAACATATGAAATGTACCCGCAAAACGTCAGGGTAGGTCAGCTTTAAAAGTTAACTGTAGTCGCCAATACTCGAGACCAAGATTATGTAACCCCTAACCGCAGTGACCACTGAAGCGTAGAGGTGAGGTAAAAGTAGTGGTAAAGTAAACTAAATGCAACTGCTCTTATGTCTTGTTTGGTGATGACGACAGCCATTCAATCACAATGTAGAATGTCACTGATCATTCTGGAAAGGGGGATCTGATATGCTTTTATAATATCCCCTTAGCGGCCGAAGAACTCCCGCAATGATGATTTCAGCAATGTGATATGTCCGAAAAGTGTGAAATTATTATGTCCAAAAATGTACCGAAAGATGTAGCAGAATATGTGGGATATGATACTACAGGACCCACGTTTTAGAAATTTCAAGAAATTTTGTGACAGAAAATTTCAAATGCGTTGAAGAGACAGACGATCAACCGATGTTTATCAAACTTGGTTACATGTGCCCTCGGAGACTCTTGGTCCACCAGCAGTGACACTCAACAAGTAGTTCAAATGTCAAGAAATTTTGTAACAGAAAATTGAAAGTTAATTCTCTGTAGCAGCATAACTCATTATAAACAATAAACATCAAGGAGGTACCTAACCGTCATTCATTCTCAAAGTCGAGAAGGCAAAGCAAAATCGTGAGAATTTCCATCGAAACGGTTGCGAACCCCGGAATGAACAACATTCCGAAGTGAGACAAGGTGCCCGGGGAGAGTCAGCGTCTCCTGATTGCATACAACACCCGTCGCAACAGCTCCATGGAAACCTGTCAAGTTCGATGATTGTCTCGATGTACATTTTGATGCACATATCAGGTAAGTATGTCTTGTTTGGTGATAACGACAGCCATTCAATCACAATGTAGAATGTCACTGATCATTCTGGAAAGGGAGATCTGATATGATTTTATAATATCCCCGAAGCGACCGAAGAACTTCCTCAATGATGATTTTAGCCGTTGTGTAACATAACCCTGAACAAGTAGCTTACTTGCAAGCCGTCTGGCTCTAATGATATGAAATCTTCATACTTGGAACAAATTATTCTTTGTAGCAAATTTCTCACCCATTCTGCTACGTCTTTCGGTACTTTTTTGGACATAATAACTTTCACTCTCTTTGGTCACATTACATTGTTTAGATTGAGGATCACTGACGAGGGTTAAGTACCCGAAACGTGCATGACTGATCCATCAATGCTTGTGGGCCAAGAGATCCCTAGCCAAGTTAGCTCAAATTCGGTTGATCCTTTCTTCAACGCATTCGAAAATTTCTGTTATCAAAATTTCTTGGAATTTCTAAAATCTATGTACTGTAGCATTATATCTCACCCATTCTACGTCTTTCGATACATTTTTGGACATAATAAATTTCACACTCTTTGGCCCTGATTACATTGTTTAGATTGAGGATCACTTACGAGGGTTAAGTACCCGAGACGTGCATGTCTGATCCATGCTGCAAATTTATCTGTTCTTAAATTATGCTATTGAATTTAAAGACGTTTTACACATACACATCAATTGTGCGATCTTCGATACCACTAGCTAAGCTGACACATGGAAGGGTTATATGCACGTAATCTGGAAAACCACATCATTTGCTACTATACAACGTGCATGCCAAATGACCGTCCTAAGTCGGTACCTGTTGCTCATTGGTCTTGGTTTATGTGTAGTCCTTTGTATTTCAAAATGTCTTGACGTCGTCTTTAGTGTTTTCCCTTCCTACTCTCTTTGGTATCTCTTGATGTGCTTTTCCACTCTGTGATTCCGCATACGGGTGCTTCAGTTTTTTTTCTGTGGGTGTTCCCTCTTTTCTTTAGTACTTATGTACCCACCATGTAATTGGCCGCGCATTAAAAAAATGTTTACTCTGTCTTTCCTTTACACTTTCAGTTTCCACAGAATTCGAAAATTAAACGTCTTCAAATTCGATAGCGTTATCTAATTAAGAACAGATAAATTTACAGCATGGACCAGACATGCATGTTTCGAGTACTTAACCCTCGTCAGTGATCCTCAATCTAAACAATGTAATATGGCCAAAGAGTGTGAAAAATATTTTGTCCAAAAACGTACCGAAAAACGTAGCAGGATGGGTAGGATATGATGCTACAAATACTCAATGAATGAAAAAAAATGATAGAGGAGGGTTCGAAAAGCCTTTGAAAAAGATAAAGCTGGCAGATTTCATTAATCTGAAAAGAATTTTGAGTGTTTTAATTAGATGAATACGCCTATGATGTAAACAATATGCATAAACAAAAAAAGAATTAGAACGTGCATTATATCCCCAACAATTGTCTCTTTGTAAATAGTTGAAAAGAGGGGATCTTCGTCGATAGACTCTTTCACGATAGGGTTCACTCGGATCACTTTGTCTCTTCGTATGTTAGTTTTTCCTCTCAAAACAAAGGGTCATGCTGCAAATCTATCGGTTCTTAAATGATGCTATGGATTTGAAGACGTAACATTTGTACAACTTGGTGAGTGTAATTGCTGGTGGACCAGGAGTCCCCAAAGGGCACATGTAGTCGTCCGATCAATTTCGGTTAATTGTTTCTTCAAACGAATACGAAAATTTCTGTTCACTAAATTATCTTTTCATTTATGAAAAGTTGGTCCTGTAGCATCATATCCCACCAATCTTGCTACAGCTTTCGATATTTTTTAACATAACTTTCACAGTCTTTGTTTTGATTAAGGATCACAGACGAGGGTTAAGTAGCCTAAACGTGCATGTCTGGTCGATGCTGCAAATTTATCTGTTTGTTCTTCAATGATGCTATTGTATTTGAAGACGTTTATTATTGCTATACGTTATGAGAGAAAGAAGGAGATCTCCAACAAGACGGTTGCAGCACCCACATAAGAACAACATAACTTCCTTGTGAAAACACAGGATACATCAGCACTGCAAGATACGTAAACGTGACAAGGAACTCCAGGTACGATGTAAGATCACCACTCAAACAAGACAGCAAAACGCAGGGGCCCAAGCAACACACAAATGAAAATGTCAATGGATATAAAAACAAAAGGCGTACGAAATACCGAATGGTTCTTTGTAAAGTCTGTTTTTATAGTCATACCTAGCACATGATTAGTTATAGGGATACGGCCGAGAACCATTTTGCAACGTTTTATCTGTAACTTTTTACGTTTGAAAATTTAGTGACCTACCTCAGCGTCAAGGTTGGACACCACATGACCGTAATACTGCGACGTCATTGTCTGAAATTAGTACGAGGCGTGATAAATTCTGAAAAGTATGTTCTAATACATTAATAGATTGACGATGTTATGTTCTTGCGGCAATACTTTGACGATGTTATGTTCTCATAGCAATACTTCGACGATGCTATGTTCTCACAGCAATACTTTGACGATGTTAGTCATTCATTATTGTAGTCATAGCATTGCTTGGAAATGTCAATTTCAGAAATGTTAAACAAAATTTCAAATACAGCCGAGTGTCTGCATGACGACCAAACGAGCAACGCTCGTGCGTCATCGATTCATTCAATATTCACTAACAGTGTCAAGACATAATTACAGCGACAAAAAGGTGAGAAATGATCTGAAGATGATATGTAAAACTTGGGAAGAAAATTCATTAAGTCTTGACACCTGATTGTTGACATCGTCTTCTAGAAGCCAATATCTGCCTTATCCTCTTTTTTATGTTTTTCTTTGCTTTTTTAGCAAACATCGAAATGGAACGTCAAAGAAGGGCAAAGTGAATGAATTTGTGTATTAAGGAAGGTCGTTTATGATGGGGTTCATACAACATTGCCTACTTGTGCTGCTTATAGATATTTTTGTGCCAGGTATGTATTCTCTCGAATCTGAAATTAAGATAAATGTATCTTATCCCATACAGAATTAGAAAAATTAATCCAAAGATCACACCAGGTTTCGCTTTTTAAAAAACAAATATGATCACGACAATATTTAAGCTGCGGTAGTAAATTTACAAAAAAATGAAAGATCATCTAAGGAAGGAAGGAATCTGAACCTTTGAGTCTGGAATTATGTTATTCTATGGTTTCAAAATAAAAAAAAAATAAAGAAAGAAAGAAAAAAGATGGCGAACTTGATTCAATAAAACAGTGACATCTGAAATTCTGAACTTAATGATCATCTATTGTAATATAACTTTTATTGCCGAATAATTGCCCCTTGTGTCACGAAACATGAGCAAACAGATGTTCTAGTGGGAATAATTTTTTCCGAGTTACTGATTATTGATATCTTACAACGTGCAAAGAATCTAGAAATATTTTGTTACAGACGATATTTCATTGTTTTCTATCAAACTAAATATAGACAATAAAATTATGACGTTAAAGCACAATTACCATGAATTCTTGAAAAAGCTACCCCCCCCCCCCCCCAAAAGGAAACAAACCATACAGCAAGACGGAACTTGTCTGTCTGCTATCCCCTGTGTCTGAATAATTCCAAGTGATTTGAACTTAAAAATAAGAAATAAGACACGACCCATTGAAAGTCATGTGAAAGATAGGAGGGAATCTCCACCCAGACTCTGTTGCAACACTCACAGCAAAAAAAAAACAACCATAAAAACGATACATCCAAGTGCGAAAACACAGAGTGGAGAATCTAAACAAAAGACGAAAGCGAAAACACATAGGGGAGAATCTAAACAAGAGACGCAAGCGAAACACATAATGGAGAATCTAAACAACAAAGGAGGGGATCTCCATCAACACCAGGCTGTAGCACCCACAGCAAAACTCCAAAACACCCAATGCAAAAACACAAAGCAGACAAGCACAGAAAGAGATGCGTAAGGGACATGGAACGTCAATGCACAACACAGAAACATCAAACACAAAGGACTACACATAAACCAACGAGACCAATGGGTAACCGGTGCCGACTTAGGACGGCCATCCGCCACGGAAATAGCAGAAGGTATGGTTATCCTGGATTACGTGCGCACAACCCTCCCACTTTTCCGATTACCCAGAGGTCTCGAAGAACGTACAATTGTGGTGTAAAACAACCTCCTCACTGTAAGATGACCACACACAAACAAGACCGCAAAACGCAGGGGCCCAAGCAACACAGATGAATATGTAAATGGATATAAAAAGAGGGCGTACGTAATACAATCCGTATTATACAAGAGACGCAAGCGAAAACACATAATGGAGAATCTAAACCAGAGATGGAAGCGAAAACACATTGTGGAGAATCTAAACAAGAGACGCAAGCGAAAGCACAGAGTGGAGAATCTAAACAAGAGACGCAAGCGAAAACACTTCATGGAGAATCTAAACAAGAGACGCAAGCGAAAACACAGAGTGGAGAATCTAAACAAGAGATGCGAAAGGGACAAGGAAGAATATTCATAAGATAAGAAGGGTCCTTAATTAATTCCCTGGCCTTATGATACATGACAATTTACCGTCCATCTCGTGTGTTTTTAATATAATTTGTATTCCTATAATTTGTATTCCGTATCATTAATATATTTTGGGCCCATATTACATTATAGATATTTGATATTATGATAGTTGTAGAGTTATCGTGATGTAAGTAGTTTGTCCTCATATCGAGGCGCCTAGCCATGCATACACACGATGAGTCCCCACTTCAGTTTATACTCAAATTTGAACTATATATACATTTTTTTCAAATCGTATTAAGGATGGGATTTATCATTATATATTGATTATTGTCCGAGGATTTAATTCGCTCTCTTAGTATCCTAGATATGGGTCTACGTGGTTGCTTCATGTTATAGCTATGTCCCTGATTCATTCTTCCTCATTCTCGGCAACATTACAAATGTAATACTAGTATAGTGTTCAAAATACATGTATTTTATATGCTACTCACTTTTTTTTCCTTACTTTGTTTCACACATTTATTTTCGCAAAAACATGACATTTTCAAAAGACCTTGAACAAGACAACGTTGTAACATAACAGCAAAAAGGCATGTGATATCGTGACATGCTCCGACTTGCGACATTTTATCGTAAAAATTTATTAAGGGAACCCCCAGAGGATGTATTAATATCATTCGAAAACTACGAGTTTCATTAGATTATTTAAAACATCCCTCAAACTTTGTGGGATTGAAAATCAAGCCATCTCCTTCTGACACCGTGTGAGCTACCCTATCTTCGTTGAAAGCTGTACACCACTTTTCAATGGAAATCCGTGAACCAGACCACCTAATCTGGAAATGAAATATTTTAAGATCACTCGAGTGGGATGCCCATATTGATAGGGTTTTGTCATACTACACCTTTTTCAGACTGTAATTTCTCTGCAGCCATTTTGTACATCGAGCACAACATCCTAAACCAAAATGCAAACAAGACGGCTGCCATGTTTTCTGCTTAGCTGTTTCTCTTTTTTTTAGAAAAAGTATGTGGAATTAAGAACAAGCCTAAGAATGACAAATATGGATAATGACCATATCCATATATAGCCTATTGTGAAATTACATATACTTTTACACATTTGTAATAGAACTTTCGCACTCGAATTATGATACTAGTACACGTATATCTTAAAACTCATTGAAACTTTATCAGACATAGAAAAAAAACCTGTCTAAAAGGAAGGGGCATATGTACCCTTTCTTATGAAATATGTAGTACTCATGAAAATTTAACCTTATCAACTTATGTTATAAAATTACCAACCAAAAATAGCAAAAGAGGGGGGGGGGGTTGTCTCCAACAGGACTTAGTTGCAGCCATCCATGCTTTCTGTCTAATATTATAGGTATGGTAAAACAATCAAAGTGTATGCATGACAAATATGGATAATGACCATATCACTATACACAGTACAAAATCGATAATTCAGAAAATCATAAACCGAAGGCATACAAAATCAGGATAAAACAGGACCCAAAGCAAACAAACAAAAAACTCCATCACATGAAAAGAAGCGAACTACCAATATGGGAGTGAGACCAGGTGCCCAGGAAGAGTCAGCATCTCCTGCTTGCATGCAACACCCGTCGATTCAATTCGGTATAATATCCACATGTAATATTCTGTCTATATGTAGGTTCAGCAAGGCAGCAGTACTGTAACTGGTCAAATGAGGGATGTTCCTCGGACTCTGACTGCTGCAGCGCCAATTGTGTCCGGAAACATCAGGGGACGAACTACCGGTGTGAGCGCTGTACAGTCCACGAGCCTTGTTACGTGGACTACCATTGCGAGGAAGGTTTAGAGTGCGGTAGGACATATATGTGCTGCGCACCCTACTGGGGAACGTGTGTGGACACCAACGACTGTTGTGAGAAAGAACACGTATGCCGACGTGTGCCTGAATTTACCTACAAGAAATGCCTTTTTCCCAGCGGATGCACGGATTATTTTAAATCCAGGAATTATTATGTATTTCTTGGATTCTTTTTCACTGTTCAGCGTATTATATCTACTTAAAACTTAATGAAATCAAAATCGTATTATGCAAAAGAAATTACAGAAAATATTTCAAGGAACAAGAAATTAAAATGGAGAGAGAGAGAGAGAGAGAGAGAGAGAGAGAGAGAGAGAGAGAGAGAGAGAGAGAGAAGGGGGTTATGTTGTAATATTAATACTTTTGACTTGATTGTATTGAGTAATGTCTTCCACTGTTAATTATGCACTTGTAGTTTTGTTTTCGCTACCTTATATAACATTTGTGCGTTGTCATTCAATGTATTGAGAATTCTTATTGTAGACATCATTCACTCATACATCTGCCCTATAAAAATCTTAAACAGAGTAATTCAGCTTAAGTTCTTTGACAATGCTTATCGGCAAACATGCAACGTGTTTTTAAATTAAGCATAAATGATACTATAAAGGTATATTATATAATCAAACTTGAAATGTGTGTTCTATGGTCATACTTTCAGTACACCATATGAGCATTTCAACTGAGAATGTATCATCAGTGATGCTCGAAACCGAATTCGAGGTTCTTATCCAAATAAGGAAAATAAGGAATAAATGAAGAGCTAAATTCTAAACTTAGCCTAAAATGTATACCAAAAAGTCAGCTAGGGAATAGCTAAACCCCTTAGTTTAAGAATACTTTATTTAATTCAGTGACAGGAAATTTACAAATATATTCTAAGTCCATAAAGAAACGCTTTAAATCAACATTAACAGTCCACCAGCGGCCACTTGTAATGGTTGAAATTATCAATTTATTCAAATACATTTTCTATGGTGATAGTTTAAGTGCATCACACGTGCATTTCAACAAATTATGTCAAATCGGTGATTCTCATTGTCGAAACAGAGAAATCCAAACAGTGGAAATGACCTCGAATATATACAGAAAGAGGCAGTTAAGGACAGATATGTATTGAAGGAAGTATCCTTTATTTCTAAGCATTAAATTGTCTGACAGAAAATCAAAAGATACATTTCAAGTCAATGCAGAAACATTTAACAATATAATTCTCCGGAGCTAACAGTCCACTTGCAACGATACTAACAAAGTTGAAATGATCAATATTGAAACTTGAGATGTCTACCGAATTGAAGCGGCGGGTGTTGCATGCAAGCAGGAGATGCTTACTCTTCCTGGGCACCCGGTCTCACTCCCATATCGGGAGTTCGCTTCTTTTCATATGGTGGAGGTTTTTGCTTGTTTGCTTTGGTTCCTGTTTTATCCTGATTTCGTATGCCTTCGGTTTCTGATTTTCTGAATTATCGATTTTGTGCTGTATTCAGGGATATGGCCATTATCCATATTTGTCATGATACGTTAATGAGATGCTCTTTGCAAAGAAAATGCAAAAATTTAAATTAAAAAAATAAAACCAGAGGGCGCTACTAAAAAACACTTGGCTGTGTCTGAAGATCACTTCGGCATTAAACTAGGTACAACCGATGAGAATTTACTAACCGAAACACGTGCCTGGTGCATTAAAGTTGGGTTAACATTTTCTTCAAGAAGGTACAGAGTTGGAACACTTTTATTATTATACACACTTATCTTCTTTCGCAGTGTGGAGGAAATAACCTCGTTCCCATTGACTGAAAGTTTAAAGTGTAATAATTACTTCTTTCCATTTTGTCACCTTTGAGAAGCTTTGTTTTGGCCCTTTATCAATTTGGCATCATTTATTATTTTGCTATTTCGGAAACTTGTCATCCAAATGTATTATCCAAAAATATCATCGAAATCAAAGGTGTTTAACATCTTAGCAACATCCGTCCAATGCCATTTCGGTTAATGATTTTATTAGTCCCCTACCGGCTCGTCGGAGGGGACTCATAGTTTCCACCCCTTTGTCTGTCCGTCCGTCTGTCTGTCTGTCTATCTGTCCGTCACACTTTAGTTTTCCAGACTTTTTTCGCTGTCGTTGTATATATTGAACTCAATTTTGGTATGTGAGTTTATCTCATTGTGAAACAAATCAAGTTCAAGTTTGGTTCCGATTGACCTATGTTTACAAGAGTTACAGCCCCTGGACTGAGCAAATATCATGAAATTCTCAGTTTTCCGGACTTTTCTTCCAAGGTATTGCAGATATCACCCCACAAACAATCCCAATTTGAGCACACATTTCCGTCGCAACAGAGAAGAGTTCTTGATAAAAAATCTTAACACTGCAGCGCCCTATGGGTGCAACGATAATATCAGCAGCATAGGAAACTTAACAAGTCCCGGTTGTCAATCGGTAAATGTGACTAGCTTATTTAACAGACCACAAAGAAGACATCGAAGTCATGGCATTCGTAAATATAATAGGCCTGAGATACATAGTTTCTTCTTCGATGACTTGGTTCCATTTTTGAATGAGCCTCTAGGCCTGCATTATATTCTTACCAAATTATACTCTGTTCCTTTACGGAAGTTACACGAAATTTACAAACATACAAAGAACCTCACATTTACCGATACACGTTCCCCAGGATACAGACTACAAGGAGTCATCTTGGACATTTCTACTTTTCGTTTATTTCAAGCAGTTAGATCAGATAAATCAGAGGAGAAAACAAACCGTCCTTTCATTAAAGTAAGATTTGCAAACAAAGGTATTGATAAATTGAATCTTGGTCAAATTTTGAATCACAAAACTGTCACAGAAAAAATCCCACCATATATCCAAAGAAAAGAAACTCCTCGTATTTTCTATAGCTACAATCCAACAATTGCATCTAAAATTTACAATTACAAACGATTCTTGCAATGTATTGATTTAAGTAATCCCTCACTACATCCACTTCTTTGCGAATGTTCGTCATCGGATGTCAACTACTCTCCTTGTGGACACATTATTATTGGTGACCTTAGTATAGTCAAGAACGACAAGTTGAGATAATTGTTAAAAAAAGGGTCACAAATACAGAGAAAGTATGTCCTTTACATGGAACCAAAATGTCAAAATTATCATGGACTCTTGTGAGGAATATGCAAGACGTTTGGCAAAGAAAGAGGATGTACAGCTCGACACCCTTTCCGAATGGATAAAATTCATTAGAGGGTTACTTTTATCTAGAATTAACCGATTAAAATCAACTGTGAACACCAGATTCGAGTCTATATTTAAAGACCCTAAATATTATCACATAGCTTACCTACCTCCAAGAACATTATGTCATCACACCAGCGGACAAAGCCTCAAATAATTTCACATTTTACTTGCAAAAAGTACTATTTCGACAGTCTAGTTAAAGAGTTGGGTTTAAATTCGACACCTGGAAATCCCACTTACACCCCAACAAACCTTTCTGCCTCTGAAATAATAGATAACCACAAATCAGCTCTTGCTTCCTTTGGCTTCGACACTAACAATTTAGATTTAGATTTGCCATACTTATACTGCATAGTACCTAAAATGCATAAGAATCCGTACAAACAACGTTTCATAGCTGGTTCCTCAAAATGTTCTACCAAATCTGTATCGATCTTACTCACCAAAGTTTTATCTGAAATCAAATCTGGGCTTCAAAAATATTGTTCGACAGTATATTCTCGCAGTGGTATCAACCAGATGTAGATTTTAAAGAATTCGAAGGAACTTTTAGAACATCTGAAATCAACTCATTTTAGTAGAGTCCATTCGATCAAAGCCTTCGATTTTTCGACACTTTACACTACAATTCCACATTCTAAATTGAAAGAGAGACTCGCAAAAATTATAAGTAATGCGTTAACAAGTAAGAACGGTAATCGCAAATACAAATTTATTGTTGTTAACTATGATAAAACCTACTTTGTAAAAGAAACGTCCGATTCTGAAAAAATCAGATGTTGATTTTTCTGATCGACAACATTTTAGCTCACCTCGACGAAGTTGAGTGAGTTTATGCTATACCCCCGCACGTCCGCGTCCGTGTCCGCGTCCGTGTCCGCGTCCGTGTCCGCGTCCGCGTCCTGTTAAGAAGTTTGGGGTAGCTCAGTATTTGGCAAAGCACTGATGCTACAGTAACCAAACTTGTACAAATTGATTAATCTTTGGATGCCGAGGTGAACCCATGCATCGGATGCTGCATCTGACTTACATTTTCTGCTTGATTGACTTGGTTAAGAAGTTTGGGGTAGCTCAGAGTGGCTTGGTTAAGAAGTTTGGGGTAGCTCAGTATCTGACAAAGCACTGATGCTACAGTAACCAAACTTGCACAAGTAATTCATCTTTGGATGCCTAGAGGAACCCATGTATCAGATGCAGCATCTGACCTACTTTTTCCGCTTGAGTGATTTTGCTTTAAAAGCCAATATTGAGCAAAGTAAAAGTGCTACATGTACCAAACTTGCATATTGGATGTATCTTTGATCAAACATTCATAAAATGACCTTGACCTACTTTTTCCGCTTGAGTGATTTTGCTTTTAAAAGCCAATATTGAGCAAAGTATAACTGCTACATGTACCAAAGTTGCATATTGGATGTATCTTTGATCAAACTTTCATATAATGACCTTGACCTACTTTTTTCCACTTGAGTGATTTTGCTTTTAAAAGTCAATATTGAGCAAAGAATAAGTGCTACATGTACCAAAGTTGCATATTGGATGTATCTTTGATCAAATTTTCATAAAATGGCCTTGACCTACTTTTTCCGCTTGAATGATTTTGCCTTTAAAAGCCATTATACATGTACTTAGATATATATTGAATTGAATTTTGCTGCCACGAGGTGAGCTTCGTAATCTGTGATTACCTATGTTTGTTGTGTTTGGACGAAAGGTCTTCCAGCAAATTGGTAGAATTCCAATGGGGACCACTTGTGCCCCACTCCTTGCCGACATTTTCCTTTACTCGTACGAAGCTGAATTCATTCAATCTTTGGTCTCTGAAGAGAAAAGATACTTAGCTTCTGACTTCAACTTCACTTTCAGATACATAGACGATGTGTTGTCCATCAATAATCCAAAATTCGCGGATTACCTGAGCAGTATCTATCCTTCGGAACTTGAAGTCAAAGAAACTACAGAGACAAATAATTCAGCATCCTATTTGGACATAATGTTGTCCTACGACACTGATGGTCACATGAACACCTCACTCTATGACAAACGTGACGACTTCATTTTCAGTATTACGAACTTTCCTTTTCTGAGTAGCAACATCCCTTCATCGCCTGCTTATGGCGTGTTCATATCTCAGTTGATACGCTATGCCAGAGCAAGTACCAAATATACGGATTTTGTTCTGAGAGCTAGGCGTCTTTCAGATAAGCTTCTCAGTCAGGGATATGTTTGTGACCGACTAACATCGTCACTGAGGAAGTTCTACGGTCGATATGGGGAACTCGTCATACACTATGATGTCCCACTCTCCAGAATGGTGACCTATTTTCACAAGAGCTATGGTCCTTGAACTTAGCAAATTTCATGAAATTCTCACTTTTCCGGACTTTTCTTCCATGGTATTGCAGATATTGAAATCATTTTTGGTATGTGAATATATCTCAGTGTGATACAAATCAAGTTTGTGATTCAATTTGATTGACCCATTTCTACAGGAGTTATGGCCCCTGGACTTAGCAAATTTCAAGAACTTCTCAGTTTCCAGTCTTTTCGTGCCTGTTGTTGTAGATATTTAGCTGATTTTTGGTATGCAGATACATTATAGTATGATAAAGAATAAGTTGAAGTTGGGTTGATTTATTTGTTCTTACAAAAGGTATGGCCTCATAGCAAATTTCATTAAATTTTCCTGTTTTCCGGACCTTTTTCTGATACACATATTGAGCTTATTTTGATGTTGGATTCAGACATGGATTAATGCCGGTAGGGGACTTATATCGCTTGCGATTCATAAATTTATTTAAGTATGCTACTGAATCGACCCTATAGGAGATTTGCAAAGTAACTACACAATTTAATTTAAATTCAAAACATAAAACTAGAATACGCTACTAATATACGTTTAACTGTGTCTTAAAATTACGTCGGTATTTAATTATGTACCACTGATGAGGACTTACTATCCGAAACACGTACCTAGTGCATCAAAATTTGTTTAAATTTTTCTTCAAGAAGGTAAAGAGTTGGCACACTCCAATTACTAAGGAATTAAAAGTTATATGACCATTCATGAATAGAGATATTGCTACGCCATAATTCACCAAGGAATGCAAAACTCGGCCAAAAGATATGCTTATTCTCAGTCCAGTTCTCTAGCTGAATATAATTTTTTTAAGAAAACGGAAGTGTTCCAATTCTTTATTTTCTGACACAACTTCATGCACTAGGCACGTGTTTCGGTTAGTAAAGCCTCGTCAGTGGTATTACAAGCCGAAGTGATTTTCAGACAAAGCCAAATTTTTTCAGTAACGCTCTCTAGTTGGAGTTTTTTAATCATTAAATTTTTTAAAGAATGCACGGCTCCAAATAATGTCCTTTAGGGTCGATTCAGTAGCATAGTTAAATGAAATTTATGACCAAAAGAGCATTGAAGGAATGATGCTATAATATTAACCTCTTTTAATTTGAATGATATTTTAGGATTAAATGACAAGTTTCCACTAAAAAAAGCAAAATAATATATGATGTCAAAATGATAAAGGGCCAAAACAAACCTTCTTTCATGCGACAGAGCTGGAAAGAAAATAATACACATTTTAAAAACATTAAACATTCATCTGCAGGGAACGTGTTTAACTGTTCGAAACTTCAAAAGAACATAAGAGTAGATAATAAGAAAACGGAAGCGTTCCAACTCGTAACCTTGTGAACAACATTTCAAACCAATTGTAATGCAGAACACACGTGTTTCGGATAGTAGAAAAAAAGAAGACAGGATCTCCAACAAGTCTCGGTTGATATCACAAATTCTGTTTTTTTATATCAAATAATGGATTTTGTGATATCAAAAACTCAATTTGTATTAGCCGTTTTACTATTTATCCTATCTTTGATAACTGACATTTTCGAATGCATTGAAGAGACGATCAACCGAAGTTAATCGAACTTGATTACATATGCCCTCGGGGACTCCTGGTCCACCAGCAGTGACACTCACCAAGTGGTACTAACGTAAAACGTCTTCAAATTTAATAGTATCATTTAAGAACGATAAATTTTCAGCATGAACCAGACATGTACGTTTCGGTACTTAACCCTCGTCAGTGATCCTCAATCTAAACAATGTAATATTACCAAAGAGTGTGAAAATTATTATGTCCCAAAATTTACCGAAACACGTAGAAGGAAGTTTAGAACACTCTTTGTTGAAGTTGATCGAACTTGGGTTCATGTGCCCTAAGGGACTCTTGGTCCACTAGCAGTGACACTCACCAAGTAGTTCAAATGTTAAACGTCTTCAAATTCAATAGCATCATTTAAGACCTGATAAATTTATAGCATGGACAAAATTTTGCATTTAAAGGAAATATGCTGTTCATGATATCCCGCCTACGTCGTACCCGATCAACGAAACTTCCAAATGGAAGTAAAACATAAGGATGTATATATAGGTTTTACTTAAAAAGAATAGATTAATATATCAGTTAAGAAACATTTAAGATTGATGCATCGATACAAATAATTGTAGTTTCCACATACCATGGAAATAAAAAAAGTTAAAGAATAATCATTGTTTTCATCTGTTTTATTCTTCGAACTGAATGAAAGAAGTACCAAGCACTTGTTACATTCTAAATATATTAGTATGCACTAGACATGTACGGCAGTGTTGGTGAAAATTGAAGATTTCGTGTTATCAAAAATTATTTAAGGTTAAAAAACGTGTTATTTTAAATAGCTATTATCTGTAAGCATTTGTCTTTTTTATGAAGTACGCTAAGGAAATAGCCCGTTGCTATGGGAACAATTGTGTAAAAATGCACATTAGCCCACAATGAGACCTTGGATACGGGCATCCAAACTTGAGTTATCTGAATTTTTTTAATGTAAAATAAAGTTAAGACATTGCTTTATAATATATGTCAAAATAGTTGTGTAAGCCTGTTTTGTTTTTTGGGGAAAAGGCTTCGAAAAACAGCGAAAAATGCTTATTTCTAGATTGTATGGCCAAATTACTATAGCAACCATTATCAATTTGAAGATTTTTTCTTATAATTTGATAGAGGCTTACTTGATCTTTATTAACATTGAATTTCAACTTCCTAGGATTAAAAATAACGGTTTTATAAAAATAATAAAAAACGGTTGCCATGGTAACAAATGTTCCTCATAACTTTTTCACGGTTTTTGAAATTTCTCTTTGTGTTAGATTTATTCCAACAATTATTATATGTTCATCATGATGCATTAATTTGAAATTCACTCTGAAGTTGCAAAAATAGTAATAGCAAGGTAACTTATGTTCATAAAAACAAGTTGGCTGATCTTGAATTTGCTCATTTTCTCAAATAAATTCCAATTCCTTATCATATACCCATCAAGAGAGAATAGAAACTGGCAAATACAACAGCATTTTGAAATCAATATAATAGAATTAGCTAATTTTGTTGTCATGGTATCCGGCCTTTTTGAAATTTTAGGTACATATCTTTCGGATGCATGACAAATCTACCATTAATGTCTTATATAGACCAAATTACAGAGCTTCAAAAAAGCTCAATTTTGCCATTTTTTTTAACTTTATAGGTCGTTGCCATGGTAACCAGATGACCTTTAAACATTTTTTGTCAAATTTATCTTTTTTCATTGGTCCCTACTTATGGACGAAATTTCATGAAATTCGGAGACCATGCGTGCCGAAATTGTTTAAATGGTTACAGAGAATTGGTATTAAAACGTTTTGAAAAAAGAATTAAAAAGTATTTAAAAGAATTTATGGCTGGCCAAACATATATGAGGTATTTTGCAAGGAAGTTAATTTAAATAAAACTACTAGTACATGACGACCGTACCAGATTTGGAGATCTCCTTTCTGCAACCGCTAATAGATTACTTAAGACCAATTCTCTGTTACAACCAAAATTCTGGCGCCACGGCATGTCATGGATTTTCATGATTTTCTGCATATTTGGTATATATGGTGTCCTAATTGCAAAAATTAAGGTTTCCGGTCAATATGAGTCCCGGTTGCTTTGGCAACGAAATCAGTATTTTTGTGCTTCCTTAAAAACTGTGAAGTAACATACATTTCGATACTTCGTTGCCATGGATACCATTGAAGCAGATATTTCATTTTCGTACCTTTTGGGCATCATTACCTCCTTTCTTGCAAAACGCATTCAGTTTTATGATAGATATTACAGGACGCTTACTGTGCCCAGCCAAAATAAGGAAAATTCAAGTCAAAAATGAAGGTAAATTTTGGGGTCAATTTTATGAGATTTTTACCGTTTTTAGTGTCAATTATCACTAAATGCAGACCTTTTCGAGACCTATGATGGGTTATTTTGAAAAGTAATGTCCCTTAAGAATATAATGAAAGAAAATCAAAGCTGGGATCTTTGAGCGCTTCATCTCAATTTTGACGCCAAAAACCGTTGCTATGGCAACTTGAAGCGTTAAGGCTTGAATATAGTACCTTTCAAAATTAATTTAAGTCCTAGTAAATACTACTGATGACCATGAAAATATAAAAATGAACTGTGATAAGACTCTTTCATTTGATTTTAAATCATTGAAAATTTCCAAGGTAATTGACTTGAAGTTCTGGGTCATTTCTAACTTACACTAAAAAAATCGATATTTATGTGATTTTTCTCAAAAATTTGTAGTATTTTCTTTGTGAATTGTACAATAACTTAAATATATTTTGAAAAAGAATTTGGAATTAAAAAGAAATTCCCCGATTTTATTGACTTTTTATATTCAAGTATCATATTTTTGTTAAGGCGAAAAAACTAAGAATTTTAAATTTCATGCCCTCTATTTTTGATATCCACACCTCAATTTCAGGAGGTCAAAGAGTTGATTGAACTCTTGAAATTATCCTAAGAAATAATTATGATACCCATTATTTTGTTGCATATAGCCGTTTAATTTGTCTCAAAAGGCTTATTCTAGAATTGATCCATTTTTTACGAAAAATCACAATTTTGGTAAAATCTGCTCATTTACAATTCGGTGACCTTGAAAATACAACGGATGACCTTGAACAAGTATCAAGGTCATCTCTACATTGATTTGTCTCCAGTAGATATATGAACGAGATTTTGTTTCTATATCATAAATAGACAGTTCAAAATAAATTCATAACATATCCTTCATAGTACATTTTGTAAAACATTGTCTTAAATGTTGCCATGGTTACTATCTTAAATGCAGTTTCCAGCAAAAAAGATACAAGGTCCCAGCCAACTTTTTACATTTTCTTGTAGTTAAGGTACAATACTTATTGAATATATAGAAGAATTACTCTAAAAACTTCTGCTTTTATGAAATTTTACACCGTAAAAAATGCACAAAAACAAGCAAAATAGGGGCTCTTTTGAGCCACAAAATGAAGGGTTTAAAACCTTATTTAAGCACTCTTTTGGACCCCTTATACAAGAGGCACAGTGATAAAGGTTGAAAACCATTTCGGATATTCATAACAAAGAGGACTGAAAGATAAAAATTGTGGTTATTGCAATTGATAAATGTACCCGATTCCATGGCAAAAAAGGTCACAAACAGGCTAAGTCTTATGAACTTTCCTCATGCTTCAAGCTTTAGAGATGGTTACCATGGTAACGACACCCCTTTTCTACATATGAAAGACAATTATCAACTTAGCACTCCATATTGAACTTCCAAATCGAAACGCTAGAATCTATGACATGCCGTGCCAACGTGTCATTGAATTTTTTTGGTTCTTACAGAGAATTTGCTGTTAAATAATGTAAATTCATCATGGCTGCATTAAAAAGAACGGTTTTTTTTTTTAAATTTACTAGCAGATAAATAAAAAGAATTCGTTGTAACTTTGCTAGATGTATACCGGAGAACATTCTTGTTGATAAGATTTCCACCAATAGAAATCCCCATTACGTTGATAAGTACTTAAAATAATGCAGCACTTGGTGCCATCTATGTACAATGTTTTACTCACAAGCATTAAATTCAGAAGGAGAGGTGTTCAAATTTTTTGGATCTAAAAGTCCAATCTCATTAATACTCGATCTTTCGTGCTCCTAGTTCTAAGCTTTGTTCCAAAAATTCAAAACATGAGTATGAAAGATTGATTCTAAATGAGATCGACGTTTTTTTCCTTCATTTGAAACAGATAGAAGTGATGGTGAAAGAATGTTTTTAATGTGATTTTTGTTTGAAATAAGTGGTTTTCAGTATGGAAAAGATATTTTGCCAAATAGATAAGAACCCAGTAAAGAACAACATTATGTAATGCTTATGATTCTGAAAGCAACGATTAATTTAGAATCAAAATAGTTATGTCTCCCCCCCCCCCCCCCAACGGGGAGGAGACATATTGGTCTTGCCTTCGTCGTCCGTCCGTCCGTCTGTCAGTCTGTCACACATCGTGTCCGGGCTATATCTCTTGAACAGTTTGTCCGATCACTTTCATATTTTAGTATGTTGTTCCTTATGACCCGAAGGTTTCACATCATCTTGACCCAAGGACATGTGACCAAGGCCAAGGTCACTAAGTGCATTTTTTAATGAAATAATGCATACATTCCTGTCCGGGCTATATCTCTTGAACCGTTTACCCGATCACTTTCTTATTTTAGTATGTTGTTCCTTATGACCCAAAGGTTTCACATCACCTTGACCCAAGGTCATGTGACCTAGGTCAAGGTCACTTAGATCATTTTTAATGAAATTGTACTGACATACATTTCTTTTCGTGTAATATCTCCTGAACTGTTTGCCGGATCACTTTTATATTTTAGCATGTTGCTGCTTATGACCCGAAGGTTTCACAACATCTTGACCCAAGGTCATGTGACAAAGGTCAAGGTCACTTAGTAAATTTTCAATGAAATTGTACATGCATTCCTGTCTGGGCTATAACTCTTTAACCGTTAACCTGATCACTTTCATATTTTAGTATGTTGTTCCATATGACCAAAAAGGTCATCACCTTAACCCAAGGTCATGTGACAAAGGCCAACGTCACTTACTACATTTTTTATGAAATTGTACAATTCATACACTCCTGTCTAGGCTTTATCCCTTGGACCGCTTACTGGATTGCTTTCACGTTTAAGTATGTATTTGCTCATGACCAAAATGTTTCACCTTGACCCATGGCTATTCGATCAAGGTCAAAGTTACCAAGTACATTTTAATGAAATTGTACATGCTATCCCATTGGGGCTGTATCTCTTTTAACTATTTATCAGATCATTGTCATATTTTAGTATGTTGTTGATTATCACCTAAAGGTTTCACATCACGTTGACTCAAGGTCATGTGACCAAGGTCAAGGTCAATTAGTATATTTAAAATGAAATTGTATTTGTTGCGTATATTATGTCCAGGCTTAATCTTTTGAACCGTAATCAGATCACTTCATATTTTAGTATGATGGTGCTGATGTCCCAAAGGTTGCACACCACCTTGATCCAAGGTCATATGACTAAGGTCAAGGTCAAGTATTACATTTTTAAATGAAATTGTAAATGCTATTGAGTCTGGGCTATATCTGTGGAATCGTATACTGGATCACTCTGATATACTTTAGTATGCTATTGCTCAGGATTGGAGGGTTTCTTATCATCTTTCCCCAAGGTCATGTGCCCAAGGTCAAGATAATTTTGTTCTTTTTGATTAAATTGTACGTACTAATCTTGTCTGGGCTATATCTCCTGAACCTTTCTTACAATTGTTTTTATATTTTAGTATGTTGTTTCTCAGGACTAAATGTTTCTTGTCACATTGTCCCAAGGTCACATGATTAAGGTCACTTTTTAATTTGGTAATGAAAATTTTGTATATGCTAATCATGTCCAGGCTGAAATTGTCTATGCTTATCATGTTTAGGCTTTATATTTTGAACCGTGTATCCAATCACTAATTCAGTTTTTTGTTGCTCGTGATCCATACAATGTAGGTTTCAAATCACCTATATCCAAGGTCATGTGACCAAAGTCAAGTTCACTAAATATGCTTATGATGAAATCGTATATGCTAATCATGTTTGGGCTTGACCTCAAACAATATAATGAATCATTTTCATGTTTTAGTATAATGTTGCCCATGACTCAAAAGGTTTCACATCATCTTAGCCTAAGGTCAAAGTAACTTAGAGGGAGGGGGAGACATCTGTTTTTTTTTCTGAAAAACATTTTTTAAAATTTTCTTTTGTTTTAAACATCAAAATTGAAATTGCAAAACCGAAAACAACGACAACGAACATAAAAAAAATAAAATAAATAAAATGTAGATTAAAATAAATAAATGAATAAAAATAATTACCAACATGTTTGATCGACAAAGGAATTCGGTGTTTTCGAAATACAGTGTTACTTCCCATTTGTGTAGGCAATTGTCTTTGGAAGTTAAGGTTAAATCCTCCCCGAACCTTAAGGTTAAAAATTCATAAGGCCGGTGTAAAGATCCCGCACCCTAACAGTGTACTTCCGGTCAAATCTTTTGCACATTTTCATAACTTTCCGACAAATGCTTTCGTAAAACTTTCATAATCGGGAATCTTCGGGATTACGGAGTATGTCATTATACAAGTGTAATCCCTAAATTTAGCTAGAAAAGTATGCATGTGTAGCATTTTGTCAAAAGAGAACGAAAATGTTTTATCTCTGGTATTTATTATTGAAAATGCATTAGGAGTTGAATACCTTTTTCCCCTGGCAGAAAAACTGCTATATTGTAGCCTTTTCCCCCTACCGTTAATGGTTAGGATTTTAGCAGCTAGTTTTATTATATTGAGATCAAGAAATGATATGGACCTAACCCGAATATTTCATTCAGTTTGTCTGATTATCTGTCTGTGTCCGTCTGTGTGTTCGTTATCATCGTGTTTCTTTCTATCAATAAAAGACCTTTCAAGTTAGAGATATACATTGTAGTTTGGACCTTGTCTGATTTTCCGTCTGTCTGTCTTTCTGTGTGTGTGTCTTTTTACATGTCTACATATCCGAGAACGGATACCGTAACGTCTGTGTTTATCTGTCTGCATTTGATTGAGTACATCTGTACTTTATTTTCAGATAACCATACAATTTGCTATATAAAGCAGATGGTCGCCCAGGGTCGGCTCCGGGAGCACATTTTGAAGTTCATTTCACGATGACCTCGGTTTGACCCCGATCACCTCATTTAAGTGGGCGGAGCATAATGACGAAGGAAGAAATGCAATCTCCTGCGCATGTGTTCGATTTCATTTCCGCCTATCTCTGCTTTTGAAATCTTTTAAAAAGTTTGATTTTTTATATTGCAAACCTGTGCCGCCTATGGGCTGGTTTGCAAGTTGCCCCGACATGTCGACACATGTGCACAAGACGAGATAAAGGGAACAGACAGTACATCATTGACACATGAAAAACAACCCTATTTATACAAATAATCTCCACAGAGTTCTTTTGTAAAAAAGAAGAAATTAATTGTAGGTGGCGCAACTGAAATGAATAAATGCGGAGCTAAAAACTCATATTTGAAGTAAGGCATTAATTTCTTCATATCAGTTGCTAATAAAACGTTTAACATCATTATGATTTTTTTTTTATCATGAAAATATTTTAAAATACTTTAAAAAATAATTGTATACACGTATTCCATACTTTGAAATGTACTATTTCCTTCTGGTTGGGAGAGTTGGCGTACAAAGAGTATTCGAATTGAGTGGCATCACCTATACAATGATTTTCCTTTTTACAATTAGACTCTGTGGAGATTATAATCTATTGTTGACCTTCATGCATGTTTCCGTAATGTGGTGGGATTGCATGCGTTGTATGGAACGCCATCGCTGTCTTATGATGAGATATTTCAATATATTGGATGGTTTAATCAATATATGCGGTGGTAAGTACATTATATGCGGTGGTAAGTACGTTATATGCGGTGCTTAGTACATTATATGGAGTGCTTAGTACATTATATGCGGTGTTAAGAACATTATATGGGGTGGTACGTACATTATATGCGGTGCTTAGAACATTATATGCGGTGATAAGTACATTATATGCGGTGCTAAGAACATTATATGCGGTGGTAAGTACATTATATGGAGTGCTAAGTACATTATATGGAGTGCTTAGTACATTATATGCGGTGTTAAAAACATTATATGGGGTGGTACGTACATTATATGGGGTGCTAAGTACATTATATGCGGTGCTAAGTACATTATATGGGGTGGTATGTTCATTACATGGGGTGGTTAGTACATTATATGCGGTGCTAAGTACATTATGTGCAGTGCTTAGTAGATTATATGCGGTGCTTAGAACATTATATGGGGTGGTGAGTACATTATATGCGGTGCTTAGTTCGTTATGTGGTGATTTCGTTATGATAAACATTCTGATGACCAAGATTAAACATTTTTGAGACTCGGTTTATCATTAACCCAAAAGGACACATAAACACAAAAGGATTCAACATGTTTCCCAGCTCTATCATGGGGGGGGGGGGGTTGAAGAAAAGACCGGTATTTGGGTCAAAATAAGCATTTTTACACAGAAATCAATGGAAAACGGAAACGCTTTTACAAACAGCGTCCCCTCCCTCGCTTTACAATGCCACATTCACCAAAGGTGTATATCAATAAAACACATTTTCTGGACAAATGGGGTTTTGAAGCGAGGGGGGGGGGGGGCAATGTCCACAGGCAAAAACGAAAAAAAGGGGATGGAGGACTATTTTAAAATTTATCTCTAGAGCGATATTAAAAGTAGGTTATAATTGCCATCTTTTTCTTTTTATATCATGGAACAATCTATTCATAGTGTGTTCCGATCAAATATTTAACCGTTTGGAAGGAAATAAATTTGCCTATATCTACACCGGGTGTATTTCGCGCCAGAAAGCTACATAAGTGGCCGAGAAGAAAGAAATACAACCGTTTTTTTTTTCAGTTTCTGGATTTCAGAGATTGCCGATAACATTGATATTCTTAAAACAGGGTGTCGTGAAAATTCTATATCATTTTTTTTTAAATTCTAATTATTAGAATAAAAAAATAATGAGATACAGAATTTTCACGTCACCAATTTTATATCATTATTTTTTTTTATTCTAATTATTAGAATAAAAAAAAAAGATATAGAATTTTCACGTCACCCTGTTGTTTTTTTTTCTTTCTCTCTCTCTCTCTTAGACCACGTAAATTTAATATCACAAGCTAAAATAAAAATTATAATTTATATATTAGTAACGTAGTGTTACAGAATTAATCTACTCTTTACTAATATCACATAATTTTTCTGTACTATACAAAGCTCTTCTAATAAGTACAAGCATATACAATATACGGAAACAATGCCTTTTGATATCATGATGCCTCTCACTTTAAAAAAGCAAGAACTTTGTAAAAATTTTGAAAAATAAAATGTTCCCGTGGCCAAGATCGAACTCGCGACCTTGATAATAGCAGTCCTGCGTCTTCACCACTATGCCACCGCACCGTTGCGTGAAAGGGATGAAATTGTAAAATAGATTTTATTGATTGCCAAAGATTTAATCTTTTCACTTTTTTGATTAAAAAACAATGAAATATACCTCAATTAAACATAGTATCTATTTTATCTTCTCAGATAAATATTTGTGTTTAAAGGCCACAAAAACGCAAAAACGAGGAGTGCCTTAACGTAGCTGCGATCCGAGTCTCCGAAATGTTCAATCTTGGTCATAAGAATGTTTATCATAACGAAATCACCACATAACGAACTTAGCACCGCATGTAATGTACTCACCACCCCATATAATGTTCTAAGCACCGCATATAATGTACTTAGCACTGCATATAATGTACTTAGCACTGCATATAATGTACTTAGCACCGCATATAATGTACTAACCACCCCATGTAATGAACATACCACCCCATATAATGTACTTAGCACCGCATATAATGTACTAACCACCCCATGTAATGAACATACCACCCCATATAATGTATCTAACACCGCATATAATGTACTTAGCACCGCAAATAATGTAATAACCACTCCATATAATGTACTTACCACCGCATATAATGTTCTTAGCACCTCATATAATGTACTTAGCACCGCATATAATGTATTTACCACTCCATATAATGTACTTACCACCGCATATAATGTTCTAAGCACCTCATATAATGTACTTAGCACCGCATATAATGTACTAACCACCGCATATATTGTACTTACCACCGCATATAATGTACTTACCACGGCATATAATGAACTTACCACCGCATATAATGTACTTACCACCGCATATATTGATTAAACCATACCATATATTGAAATATCTCATCATAAGACAGCGATGGCGTTCCATACGTTGTCTCTGTTTGTTCTCTTTTTGTGTGTGTCCACTCATTGAATTGTTAAAGAGAAATTCGTAAGATAAAGATTAGTGAATTTTAAAGCAACACCTTTCTTTAGAATTTATTTTATTGGAAAACTGAAATTTTCCGTATTGTAATTTCATATTACAGTATACCATTTGTTAAGACAAAAACAAAATTTCTAAAGGGAGTTATCGCACTTATGCGTCGCCGCACAAATTCATTGTAGTAGCGCCATCTACAACGAATATGGAGACATTTTACAATAAAGTTCTATGAAAATGGAAGACTTGATTTATGTTTTTGGCTGCATCTCCATAATTATTGAACATTTTATCGTGAAATTTAATTAACAGGATAATACCTTGTAATTAAGTAGGATAGATTGAAACAATCTAGGGAAATCAAACTCTAGATTTTATCATGATTTTGACTGTACATGTATCTCTTATTTTAGTTTTAGATATATCCAAGGACTTATAAACAGAGTCCTTGATATATCCTAAGTAGGAATTCATGCCCCGGTAAAAGGAATCAAATTGCATGTCATTTTATGGAACTTATTTTTTGGAAAAATCATATGATATTGAATTTACAAGATAAGATCACTTGGCGAAATCTATCTACTAGTAATCTTCTATTTATTCCCTACTGGCAATTTGATAAATGATCGATGGTTGAGACTGTTTGACTACAAAGGGCAAATAAATATGATACTTAATGTAAGATTTTTCTCTCAATAGAACAACGTATGATAAAGACACGCAAAATAATAATTTAAGATTATTGGTTAAGGATTCATTTCAAACAAGTTCCGAAGGCAACTTCCATGCAGCAAGCTATTCAAACAACAAAAAGAGTAGAAAATGCTCAGTTTCAAAACTAGTCGATTATAATCGAAGACTAAAAAATAATGTTCTTTCGAATGGAAGGAAGGGATAGAATTAAAGGTCATCAGATATATTGCCTATTCTTTAGTGAAGAAAGTTCCATATTTGATACGGCAGAGCAGCTCAGCAGCGCCCTCTGTATGAACAATTTCTAAATGGTCTTGACAAAAATGTAATATATAGCGTAGCGAATCAGCATACTCAATCTCAGTATATATCAATAAAAAAAGTCGTAATCATTCATGGACTTAGTAAGAACATTGATATTTGACAGATTCCTCATGACCAGAGCTTTCATTTGATATCTTAACTTTTGACCTCATGACCTTGACCCTGGACTCTGACTTACTTATCTACCTACCATTAATGTTGGCTGTATTCTATGGCAGACATGAAATATTTTGTACTGAAATAGGACATTTCAATTCTTTGGTATTTGCTTCTAACATGAAAATATTATAATAAAATATGCGCATTGCACATGTCATGTATATTTCATCGCAAAAAGACGTTCATTTCAGGAGTTTTTCATCTGAAACATTCTTTTTTACATAAATACAGAAATTATTGGGTGAAGAAACTGCGCAGTTACCGATTACTCTACATACAAAAAGTGTATCTACTTTATCAAATCCAAGACATTCACATGGTCACATGGATGTTGATTGAAAACACAGGCATACTGCATTGCGGATGCAGTTCTGTGAACATTCCTTCAGAAACAGGTGACTTTTACGTTTATGTCAGTATGTATAATTACTATCATATAGTTAAACCCGGTCATAGAGAAAATATCTGCACCTTTTTGGTCTTTTCGAGGCGATTAGCTACTTTTAGAGATTGAAGTCCCAATGAACTAAAATTGAAGAATTTTTTTTTCGAAAGGACTCCCAGACAGATGCAAATAATGAAAAATTAAAATTGAATTTTGTCTACCTAGTGTTACAAATGACGAACGTGAATTTTATTTGTTCTGCAACTTTTTCAACAAACTTTGAAAACCGCGCATGCATCAATTTATCATTAGATTGCTCCCTAAATTTATTTAAGACCTCTTCATTCTTAGTATTCGCGATTAATTGTATTCTAGTATAAGAGGAGGTTTCAGGAAAAGAAGGATCATGACAACGATAGCTATAAGTATCATTTGTGTTTTATAATTGATATGTAAACAAAGCAACAAGCTGATTGGTGTTTAATGGAATGGCCTTTACTTCAAGAGCGGATCTTTAAAAAAAATTCTAGATAGAATCCAGCCCGATCAAGAAAGGGAGGGGGCGAAAATGTATGTGTAAAAACGGGGCGAAATTAGCATTTATGTAATAATCAAGGGGGGGGGGTATAAACCCCGGTTATCCCCGCTGGATCCGCGCATGTATTAGCAAAATTCCTTGGTTTGGGTTGGGTCGCCCCATGTACGTAGTTAATTGTAATATAAAGAGTTTGACACCCCGCGCCATCTGTACATGTCTACATGTAATGTCTGGGTGTACTATACACATGGTGGTATCACACCGTGCCAAACTCTTATCAACTCTCTCAGGTCTAGGCATCTGTACGTCATTTACATTTGGCTCCCCGTCACGCTACCTTCACGTTGGTAATTGATCCGTATCTTGTCTCTCAGGGAAGAGGAAAATATATATAGACGTAGAGCGAGTTTCCTAATAAAGGGGAAAAGACTAAAATGGTATTCAATAAAATCGGGATTCATAGGGGAAAAAAAAACCCAACAACAACCCATAAGCAGCATATTCCAAGAAAGACGTGTGTCGCATTCGAAAAAAAGATCATCATTGGTTGTTATGTATTTTTTATTATGTGACAGAAAAAAATGTTGTCGTCAAATTGAGCCCGCATTGCTGTTGTTCTTTGAAATTATGACAGACAGAAAGACAGACAGACAAAAGACAAAGTGATCCATAAGAGTCGCCTCTACGCTTCACAGGCGATATAAAACAGCATTTAATTCCAAAAATTAAATAGAATGAACGTAAACTAAAGAAGTAATTCCAAATAAACATCTACAAGATTATTGTACTACTGGACGACTTTCTCTATATCTTTGATCTTTTTGACGCATGACCTTATAGAAGGTGTAAAAAGCACGTGATATATATCATTTGTTGCAGCAAACAGATCGCTGTACAGTGATAACACAAACAGACTACAGTAGAATGCTCCTGAATATTATTTTTAGCACATATCATATTCCTTCCAAGAAGCGAAACAGAGGCGTCTTCGCTCCTTTTATGTTCAGTGTGACCTTGAACTTGATCGAACATTTCAATTTTCATGAACATCTGCAAAAACGTCTCTTTCTTTTTCATATTTTCAAAATGCTTAAAGTTTGACTTTGCATGAACAATATTCCATTTTCATTTTCTGGTAAAATCTAAGTTCTGCAGATTATAAAAAAAAACTTGTTTCACCGTTCAGTTCTACGTCACTTCCGGAATGATAACATTTTTGAAAGGGGTGTTGAAAATTAAAGTACAAAAGATGAATATAAAGTACTAAACCGAAAGAAGAAAATTATACATTTGATTATCAATATTGTTCAAAATATAAACAAAACAGCACGTGTAACATATGGGTTCATTCTTAAAGCATTATCGTCTGATCCCGCAGAGCGCTGCGGTTGCATGCCACCCTGCCATCCCCTCGTCAGAAATGGACGAGGTCTGCTATAAAGGGAGAGAACCTACAGGTATTGCGCACGGCATTCTCAGCATTCCAGGGTCTTCCACTATCAGTCAGTTTCCCGTAGCGGCAGCAATCACACAACCATGGTAAGAAACTTACTTTATATTTACCTTATATTTATCTTCATAATCTACAAAAGTTTGAATTTATATTCTACTATGCAACATACTTTATATTCTGCAGAATGTGAAAAATGTATTTTTTTTCGAGTTCGAATTCGAATTTTAAGTTATGGTAATATTGAAAGGGAAAAGCTCAAGAAAATGATGTTAACATGAAATGATCACAAGTTGTATTGCAACGATATGGTTCAAGATACAAGAGATTGTTGTAAAAGTCAAAACAAATGTATAAATAAAGGTGAGATTTAAGAAATTTTCTTTTGGAAATTCTTGCAGACTTTGAAACGTATTTTCACTCTCTTTCAGTCGAAGCTTGCCAAGGACGAAGTTGAAGGTAGGAAATACAAGTGTGAGCCATAATATTGTGTGCTACCCTCTTGATCCACCATAATAATAGCATGTATATCAAACATATGAATCTTGATCTATACTGGCCTATAAGCCGATTCTGTGATCAAACCATTCGGCACTTCTTTCCTTTGGTGTGCACTTATTTTCGTGAGCCAAAATCCTCCCATTAAATTAATTGGATCAAGTGTTCTAATATCAGTGGAGTTACTATCAACGCCAAGGATGATATCGGGAACCCATTTTTACCAAGCAAACTCCAGGATTGCACGGCCGCCATTTGCGAAAGTTTGGAGTTTTTTTTCCGAAATTATGCTTCTCGTGCTGTGCCCTGTGATCTATTTTGAATTTAGGAAGATTGTTCTCACCTTTTTATACGAAGTTTTCATTCATGCTCGATGAGAAACAAAGGTATTGGTTTACCTACAAGTTTCTTGTATAGAAATGTGAAAACGAGTACAAGTATTTTGGAGTGAAATGAATCACAGCGAATCTAATATACCATCGGATCTGTAAAATCTCTGTTGGAATTTTCATCATTTACGTGAAGAGATAAGCAAAAGGAGGAGGGGTAGGGGGGGGGGGGGGGGTAGGGGTATTTGGTTTTGTTCCTGTATCTGTATGTGTCTGTTTTAGAACAAGGTATGATTCCATTGAGGATCTAGGCTTTCGGGAAAGGGGGGGGGGGGGGTTTAAAAGATAATAAAGATATAGAGCGTACAAAAAGGGCGTATCTATAATAATTTCCGAGGGTGGAGTGGTGGGATTGGCGCGTGGGTAATAGATCCCGGGGGTTCTGGCTCTTGTTTTAACAAAAATTTTGCATATTTGATTAATTTACAAAAAACATCTCGAGATCCCGACACCACCCCTCCCCTTTTCTTACTCTAAAAGATAATTGTCCACTGATTATGTCATTGCACTTCAAAAGAGGGGGAGGGGGTTAAAAAAGTTAATGGACTTGCAGCTACAAAGTTTTAGGAAAATCTTTTGATTAAATATAACGAGGAATTACTAAGGTAAAGAAAACGATGTATATCAATATTCAAATAACTTTATTCTCAAAGCATTTACAGTCAAACAAAACATATACGATATTTTGATGCTCAGATTATGTGTAGTAGATAAAACAAGAAATGAGGTAAACACGAGTCGCATCAACCTTATCGCATAGCAACGGCAGGGATTACTCGTACTGCAGGTTGCCCCATTGCCAAAAATGGCGTCTCGCCGACTCCCACTCACCGCCCAGAGACTAGCTTACCCCGCATCATTAACTACAGATGTGGAACACAGTATTAATTATATACACAATGTACGATACTTATCATTAATGAGTCTGATTATTTACATCGAATACTGATCGATCTTTACATTCATACATTATGGCAAGGACCCCCTACCGCTTCCTGACTGCGCACTGCTACACTAATCTCTTAGAAATATCTACCATGTTTGATAAATCTGTATGTATTGTTTGTTCTCGAGTCTTCCTGGTTTACTTATTTGCTTTTCCTAAATACTTGGAATATTGGCAGATCTACATTTTTTCCCCGGAGGATTGAGAGGGTATTCCAGTCCATCAGGGAGGGGAGGGGTTCTAGTCTACTTTTTGAAAAAAAAAGATACTACGGAAACAAAAAACTTGTTTGGTCAAACTCTAGGGGTCTTGACCCCCCCTTTATTTAGTACATTCATACTTGTTGCCTCTTTATTGCCGTACTCTTCAGGAAAGTATACTGTGTTGCAAACATCCTAGTGAACAATTTTAAAGCAAACCAAAATAAAAAAATCCCCCAAAGATTCTAAAAAAAAAAAACCGAGAAATTTCTGCAATGATCAACACTTTACTCAGATAATTCGCAATAGTAATGATATACATGTATATACATTCCAGCAACACCAATCAAAATGTTCATGCATGAATGACCCTGTGCAAAAATACCATTTTTATTAACTAAAAATCTACTTACTTTCTACGCTCGGAATGGTTTTATCGTTTCTATAGAGACTGAAAATGTTTATTTGTCAAAATGTTCTACCGACGGAATAACGAAATGTAGAGTTTAATGTAAAGAAATGCTTTTGGTCCTTAAACCTTAAACGTCTACCGAACGTGGTACAAGATGTCATGACATTGTCTAAACATTCTTGATATCTATGGATAACGATATAATGAAATTTTTAACATATTTGATCGTTGTTTCTTACAGAGGCCAAGGAAGTTTTCGAACTTTTTGACTTCTGGGACGGTCGTGACGGTGAAGTCGATGGATTCAAAATCGGTGACGTCATCAGATGTTGTGGGCTGAATCCTACGATCGAAATCGTCAAGAAGAATGGCGGCACCAACAAGATGGGTAAGCCATTATACGGAGAGAAAGATTTTGCACATTTTAAAGTATTGTTTGTGTTTGTAAGATACTTATATTCAAGTTGGCATTGGTAGCGCATTATGTTAGTCCGTTTGCTAAAATATCAGTATTTCTTGAACTCATGTAGTGGTTAGTTTCGTTGGTTCAGTCACATATTTTGTTAGTTGTTGGTTCAGTCACATATTTTTTTGGTTGTTGGTTCAGTCGCATATTTTGTTGGCTGTTGGTTCAGTCACATATTTTTTTCTTGGGGGGGGGGGGGGGTTATTTTCAATCAAATATTTTGCTACGGCTACATGCTTCCACTGATCTTAATTAATATCTTGGCACAAAACAAAGTAACCGTTTTACAAAGTTTGGACCCCCAAAACACCCACAAAGGTCCAGAGGAAGAATCTGGTCGACCAGGTAGCTTATACATTCTAGTCGGTTGGAGTATTCGTCGAAGAAGCAGAAACTGTTTGGTTCGATTCCTAGCCGAGCCATCCTCCCCTTTCTGGTTACGGGAGGGAAAAAATTCTCAATATCATGATGGGTGTCCATAGAAAAGTATCATCCCGGATACATGTAGCTTTTCCCTGAAGCATTTTTATTAGGATATGAGATCCAAGGTTCGAACTGCTGTCTTTACATATAATTGCAAAGCTGTAATATGAAAAAGGTTAAATGTATAGGTTTTGCCTGAAATGCGCTCATGTCGTTTAATACTACCATTTATGTAAATTAAAAGATTTTTCAATTTGCAGTATTAAAATGAATGTATCTGTTTTTTAAGGTGAGAAAGGCTACAAATTCGAGGAATTCCTTCCTATTTATGAGACTATCATGAACACCCTTGAGCAGGGAACATTCGCCGACTACATGGAAGCTTTCAAGACTTTCGACAGGGAAGGTCAAGGTTACATTTCCGGCGCTGAACTTAGGCATCTTCTGTCTTCTTTGGGTTGGTATAAACTGTCTTTCTTCATAATATATCAGTCGCACATTATCGGGTCTTTCCGTCGCACGCTCGGAAAAAATAAGGAAATGCCCGAAAATGTGCGATTGCACAATGTGATTTTTTGGGGTCATTTTCTATTTCTCTAACTGAAAAAAAACTTAATTACTAAAAAGACATTCTAATTTGTAATTTCCTTAATTTTACAGGAGAGAGGTTGACCGATGATCAGGTGGACGAGATCATTAGGAATACTGACTTGCAAGAAGACTTGGAAGGAAATGTCAAATATGAAGGTACGTTCCTTATCTCTGATTTACTAAGCATGCTAAATGTTAGAAAATATGACCACCCCTCTGTTCAAAGACAAATTATTAATAAGAGATAAATAGAATAAAAAGAAAGGAAATTTCTGTTTTACAAATTTTATTCCAATATCAATTTCGGGCTAATTTGCGATGTTTCATTTCAAAAATTCACATAGTAACGATATGTTTCTGGTAGAAGTTTCAAAAGCTCCCAGCCTTCTCTCCGATTCTTAGTTATAGAACTGAATCCACGATCATACAACATTTCATTTGAAATTTTTATCTCCATCTTTATTTCAGAATTTATCAAGAAAGTGATGGCCGGCCCATACCCAGATTAAATGTGTGATGACGTCAACAATGTTTCACATAGTATCTTTCCGTCTTAAAAATCAACAAACAATTAAATTGTAAATATGATAAGTTTCGTTCATCGATTCTTTTTCTTTCAAAGAACATTTATAACTTTTAGGGGGTAGGTCTTACAAGATGCTGCTGCAATTTATGAAAAACAAGTATTGATTCCACAGCCGCTGTATCGTATTCCATCAAAACAAAAAAAAAATGCCGTCTCAGTTATTAACATCAAACTGACATAAAGAGTAACATCAAAAAGTACAAAATTTTGTAAGACCTTTCCTTTCACAACATTTGCCGTGTTTATTATTTGTTACATGCATCAAAGTTCAGTCTTTTAACCGGTACCGGTTAAGTAACATCATTTCCGGGTTAGAAATCGACGTATTTACGGGTCAAATTTGATCCGAAGGAAAATGACTATATATAATGTGTAAGAATGGTTCCGTTTGAGAATGAATGTGAAGAGGATATGGTAAACTGGATATCCCTTTTGCATCCTCTACTGTGTGTATAGTGCAATATTTATTATTTTTTCCCAAATAAAGCTGTTTTTCTTTTACCTTAGATTTCGTTTGTTTTCAGTTCATCGATGTTTAGGTAGAAGGGAGTTCAGTTCCATGTATTGGGGCAATCACAGGGGTGGGGTATCATCGCTTGGTCACAAACCCTTCCTCAATACAAACCAGTTTTTCTGCAAGTCTGTATTAAAAACCACTTGTAGAGGAAAGAATTTGTGCTGAGAAAAGGGTTTGTGGTCAAGCTATGAAACCTCAGTCAGGGCAATTCTAAAAGAATCATTTGTTCTGTTCAGTTTTCCTGCAGGAAATTTATTCCAAGTTTGAAAAAAAGTTGAATCAGTGAGCTTCATGGTTCTCTTTATTTCATGGTTACTTTTCTAATCTCAACAGAGTCGAAAGGTGACTTGGCTGAAGATTCTAGTGCAAATTTATTCGGCTGAAACTTTTGAGCTTATAAACGACATTTGGAAGTTGCAGACCCAAAAGTATTTTTGGATGGTTCTAACCTAATGTCGTATGGATGGCTGTGTTTTATATTTATTTGTGAAGTAACTGGTATTGTGAATGTTTACAAAGTTGATTTAAACGCATAAAACATCAAAGTTTGTTAGACAGCCGATTTGTACGATTGATGAAAATCCAGCAGGCAGCAAAGAACAAAACCCTTATATATAGATGAAAGGGAGCAACCTTGGGAGAGAAAAGCATCGTTACTGTGTTTAAAAAGTTTAGGTTCAAAGAAATTTTCCGAACCAAACATGAAAAATGGTTGGAGTATGCCAGCTATGAAGACTACTGAGTGTCTTTCAACATTCTGTATCGACTCCTCTCATAACAAAGTCCGCTGGTAACTTGACTCGCCCTAGGCATGTGTCCTGTTCCACCAAAAATTCAGCAATTTTCGTAACTATTAAAATATACATGTACTAAAAACAGATTGCAACAGGTTTTCTTATTTCATTTCTAGATACTAAGGAGACAGAGACAGAACTCCTCGAGTTTTAGTTTATCAAAGGATGGAATAGATCAAAAGTTACGAAAATTCCTCAAAGTTTTAGTCCGAATTTTTGTGAAAAGGGAAAATAAATATTCGCTGACGGCTAATATACTCTTCAAAAGAAGAAACGCATATAACAATATTATAATGTATTATTATTATTCAATATGCACAAGCAATTGATTATGTGACCTTATTTGTTTGCTTTAATGACGGTATAGAGATAGGACAAGAAGTTTTGGGTTTAATTACGATTTTTTTGATTATCATAAAATCTCTTTTTTGGTAAAAACATGAAATTTTGAGTTTTCGACTTTTTATGTTTTTATGCATTTTACATGTTTATGAGAATTTTGAATTTCGCCCAAGTCAAAGTTCATTGATACCCATGAAAAAATTTTGACTTTAATTTCTTCGGGTCACTTCCGATTTAATGCAATGCATGCTTACAATGTCCGATGCCATGCGTTTGGACATTGAGACGTGATCGAATGACTTCCATTTGTGAGTAATTCTCAGTAAAGTTCAAGGATCAAAAGGTCAAATTTAGAAGATTTTTCTCCTTATGAAACAAATTTCTGTCGGTAAAACTGATGCACAAATTCAAGGAATGCGACGAACTCTGGATGACGTCCTAGAATAAAACTTCATCATGCGTAGTAATGCCACCAAATGTAATGAGATTGTCGCTGTTTAGTATGGTGTATCCGTTTGTCCATCGAATCAAAACATTTTGAAATGATATGGCAAACAAGCGCATACGGATCTCCGAAAAATACACAATTTGGTCTCTAAAAGAACATCGAGGGCATATTGTTTTTGAGTCATTTTAACTCACATTTTAAAACACTAAAGAGGTTCTCGTTGAATGCTTAGGGTCTGAAAATTCCATTTTGTTCATTTGGTTTGATTTTGTCTATTAAAATGATAAATGTGATTATTTTATATGTGCACTAAGGATGAAATGAACAAATACTATGCGTTACTTTTTTTGATGAGTATATGTATATACATGTATATTTACGGCTAATATGTATATACATGTATATTTCTATCCGCTAGAGGGGACGTTTGAGATATCGCCATGTTGTCAAAAAAAAAAAAAAATACATTGTGCATTCTGATACTTTCCGCAGAATAACATCACAGAATAAAAAAAATTGTCTTTGTGAAAAACGAATGCCCCCGTCGGCATCTTTGTCAATTAAAACATCTTTTGAATGTAGATCGTACTCCAAAGTCAAGGTAAAGGTCATTACCCCTCCTCTGACAAGTTAGGTGCGGGGACCCCGAGTAATGATGGCTGATAACGGTCACGTGAACACGTGCTATATCTTATACTGGGTGCCTAGTCTTTTATATCAGGCCTTCAATGACATCACGTAATCTTTCGCGTTGACAACAATGACGTTCAAACGCTGTACATGAATATTATCAAATAGGCCATCAGCTTCGCCCGGTATAAAACCTGGTGACCTGGTATCATCCCGTACCTGGCCACTGGATGACTAGATAACTAATATTATTCTGTACCAATGGGTGGGCCATGCCACAATGAATACACGTGAAATATAAAAACCATATCATCCAGCATTCAAATGTTTTGGTCAAGGTCAATGTTTTTGAAAAGTACGTCAAACCCCAAAGGTCAAGGTCACAAGGTCAAACATTTTGGTATATATGGAAGATCTTGTCACAAGAAATACACATGTGGAATATGTATTATAAGTTATGGCCAAGGTTAAGTTTGTCAAAAGTAGGTCAAACTCCAAGGTCATAAATATTATGGTATCAATGGAAAGATCCTATCACAAGGAACACACATGTGGAATATGAAAACCCTATCACGTATCATTCAAACGTTATGACAAAGGTTAAAGTTTTTCAAAAGAACGTCAAACTCCAAAGTCAACGTAAAAAATATATGGTATCAATGGAAAGGTCTTGTCACAAGGAATACACATGTGAAATATGATAACCCTATTACTTACCAATCAAAAGACCAAGGTTAAAATTTTTCAAAAGTAGGTCAAATTCCAAGGTCAAGGTCAAGAATGTGGTATCAATGGAAAGGTCTTGTCACAAGGAGCACACTTGTGAAATATAAAAGGCCCATCATTCACCATTCAAAAGTTATGACCAAGGTTGAAGTTTGCAAAGTAAGTCAAACTCCAAGGTCATAAATATTATGGTATCAATGGAAAGGAAGTTATAACCAAGGTTGAAGTTTTCAAAACTAAGTCAAACTCCAAGGTCAAGGTCACATGGGGACATAAAACTCTAATTACACTCACTGGTATTTGTCTGAAACCGGGCAGGACCATATGTTTCCACTCCGTCACTAAGATTTTCCTGACTTTTCTTTGTCGCGATAAAAGATAATATTGAGAGAAACTTTGTTTTGGGTTTCACAGTGCAGATGTCTTTTGAAGAAAAACTTTTACGGGACTTTTCCCTGTTACCATTACAGATATTGAATGAAACTTGGTGTGGATTTTGATGTCGGTATATAAAATCATCAAAGATTGTGTTGTATTGTTGTACTTTTATAGGAACTATTGCTCTTTGGTCCGTACTTTGGAGAACATTGTTTTTTTTTTTAACTTTTTACAGATGAAAGGTACTCCGAGGTGGCGATGTTTACATGTAATACTTCAGTAATACCCGGTATATCTGTTACAAAGAAATAAGACATGCTTGTATTTAATTTTTTTAATGAAGCTGATTATTTACACCAGCTGTAAATGCATAATGACAACACATAGATCTCAAATAACAGGTCAAAAAGTTACTTGTAATGGGAACAATGGTATTAACAATGTAACGATTCGGGGTCTGACGTACGACAGCCCCCTTGCATATAACCAACAAACATGTCGACCTGGTTTATCTATACTATGAGCAATAATAATCCTCCTTTGAGAATGAATAAAATGTGTACAAAATGTTTATAAACAATCTTTAACAATAATGCATGATGACGCTCAGTACATGTAGCTACCCGCTCAGTACGACCATAAGAGTTCGAGCTCTTTACAAGACTGACGCGGCGCCATCTACCTGTATACTATTTTTGCTACACTTCGCTATAAATACAATGTATAACCAAAGAAGATACGTCGCGAGTATGACATCATCAAAATGTCACGTAGGAATGGAGTTTCAGAAAAGGCATTCCAGCTAATTTTGGTGATTGACACAATGAGCATACGTGTAGTTACATATTTATCCCAGACACACTGAGAATACGTGTAGTTACATATTTATCGTGACTATTACCAAATATTTATCCTCGATCGCGATAACTTAAGTGATTGTATCATTGGTTTAAGCCCCTTAATGAATAAAAAATATTACCAGGCTATTTTCAATATTCAACATATATTTGACAATCAAAGAAGTTACATGTAGCACTTTTGGAAGCCAATTAACAAACAAGCTTTCATATTGCACAATTCTAGCAAGAATACGACATAAGCTACGTTAAAAAGAAAGATGCCGAATTCTGTGACTGGTTTCTGTAAAGCAATTTCTCTTGCAGATTTTAAATGTTTTATCAAATTTACATGATCGATCTAGCGCCCATCTGTGAAAAATAAATATGACTTTTTCTTTTCATTTCAATCAAATAAACTGCTATGCGCAAATTCGTAATCCGTCTTTTTTATGCGCGGATCAAAATTATTTAATGAAAGGAAAGGGGAGCAAGGCTTTTTAAAGAGAATAAGGTATAACTTGAAAAATTTGCGGTTTTTTTTTAAATTCAGGGTAGGAGTCGGGGTAAGATTGTCCCTGACCACCCAAAACACTTCACGAAAGAATTTCAAACAATATCTAGTTCAGGGTGGAAGATAATCTCTTTAACTAGTGTCCTATGACAAATTCGAAATATTGAAAAATATTTAAATTTGCTTAATGACTACTTAGGACACTAGCTAGATGAGCGCTTGACGATGGCATATATATCGGCTTTTATTGAAACAAGAGAAAACATTTGAGTCCAGAGTTAAAAATACAAATGCACTAGCTTAACTCTGTCAAAAAATAAGTATCACACAACATATATAAAACAACGTTATATTCGGTAGATGATAACACTATCATATTGCATGATGACATCACTATACATCTTCTCAGTAAAATATGCTGTACCCAATTTGACACAATCCTTCTCTTCAGACTTGATTTTATTGCTTATGTCTATTACTTTCAAACAATATTTAATGATACTTGCAGCTTAATTCTTTTCTTTCAAAGTTGTTTGTGCAGATTATCATGAGGAATACACAACGCAGGAAAGATAACTTGCAACTTTTGTAGCAACTAGTTTGTGAAACAAGAATGCCCCAAATCCAGTTTTATCAGTACACGTTACATGAAAAGTAGATCAAAATGAAAGGTCAATGTCACAAGGTTAAGCATTTTGGTATCACTGCAAAGGTCTAAAGGTCATCTTTACAAGGCTTAAACAAAAGGGATTCACTTCGCTTCCCGCTTGCCTGATGTACTATGGTAAATAACCAACAGTACATCAAACAACCGGGAAGCGCGATAAATCCCTGTGGCTTAAACTTATGAACATCACTCAAAAATAATAGACAAGGTTAAAGTTTCGGAGGCCAAACAAACAGACAGACCAAAAATGAAAGGCCTTCAAATTCCAAAATTATCGAGGTTTAAAAATATGAGCTAATTTCATATCTTTAATTATGCAGAGAAAACGGGGCATACATTGCTCATCTGGGTTTCGTGTAATTTGATGCACACAAAATTTAGTCCTGGTATAATCAATGCTGACATCATTAAAATCAAAATATCTGGTACTGATGACTATAACCGTCCCTACTACAATATTGTACATCAAGAAGACATGGACAAAATCTTCTTCACATGCACCCGAGTTCAACATTTTCGCTTTTCTCTACTTTGAAATCATACTTAAAGCTTGTGTCTCCTACGGTCTTGTTTTCAAGTTCGGACAGACACACGGACGGACAGGACAAAAGCAAAATTTTGATTTGTTGATATCTGGATATCTTTCACAAGTAAGTACTACATGTAGTAAGTACATGTATAACATAGATATCTTTCAAAAGTAAGTACTAATAAGTATAACAAAGGTTATGATATACACCTGATAATTATACAGAGTACCCGTGTCATTAAACACTGATTCAACAATATGGATTCATTGTGCAGATTCAGAGGTAAACCGAGAGGTAAGCATGATCCTAGACTTGCTCAAGTCCCCATACCAAATAAAATTAACTGTAGAGAAATGGAAATATTCAATAAAAGTTGAAAAGAAATGCCCCTATAAAACTATATATACATGTATAGGCAGTAAGAAATTGGTTGCACAGATTATATCACAATACAGATAGGAAAACTTCAGCTCGCTAGTACAGGGATTTCATTCAATGAATATAAAGCAATTTCAATGAACATGTATATACTTCAAAATTCATTTGATATAAGGACTTGAGCGAGTCTACCATGTTCTATACATCCATGTTAAGTTTACTATGGATCCTTTTTGGTTGATAACACAATCATTTGACATGCTAAACTAATCAAATCATAAATTTCCCTGGGCAGTTCTGTTAAGTTTGTAAAAAATAAAAATCTGCTTGAGGTAAAAAATTGAATTTGATGAGCAATTCATAAAGTGTGAAATTTAAAGGTAAAGTGCAGCATCCATCTGCATGGCATAAATATTGATAGTATTCTATTTGAATAACCGTGAACTAGATGGATAAACAGATATTTAGAGTTATTCCTATACATGTTTTCCTTATTTTCGAAAAACAGAGTTACTTCCTGTTTGGGACGGTATCTGACGTAGACTAATGTGACATCATCAACTTCTATGGAAACGATCCCAAAACTCTGGGAAACGACAGTACAAAATCGAGACGTTACCATACCATTTTCATGACGTCATAATAGTTTTATGTCAGATAGCGTCTCAAATGGGAAATAACTCTGTATTCCGCAAAGACTCAATATGGTAACCTCAACTCCTCCCCTTTTGGCCTATATTAAAGTGAGGGACATACTAGTACTAGTTATCATTTTCATACCCTGCAGGAGAAATGGCAGTGGACATATAAATCAATAAGAAATTTAACAATATTTGGCAACATACTTAAACACAAGAGCAATATACAGGAGCTTAAGAAAAAATATACAATACAAAATTTACAATGTTTTTGTTACGAAGCTATCTGAAAATGTTCTGCTATTTACCATTTATTTGTCTTGTATCTTATTACATTTAGAATTTAAGAAACATAATAACAATTCTGACTCCAGTATTCATTGTGATGAGGACAAAGATTGTCAGAGCTTTAAAAAGTGGTAGTATAAATAAATCTCATATTAGTGACCTTGAAAACTAGGGGTATGACCTTAAATGACCTTTCCCTAGAACTTTCAAAAATCAAAAGAGTTCAATTAGAAGTCAGTCATGTTTTACTGAGGTATGCATAAATGCTTTCTCAATATTTACAAAGTAATCATATATGTACATTAATGACTTCCATCAAAGACCTTGAACTATGATCTATGACCTTGAAGATAAAAAGACACTTATGTAATCCCTTATCACTCTATGTGCAAAGAGTAAAATTAAAGAACAGAAGAGAAAGTACACTAACAATAATTATTTGTGGGAAATATGTCTTGAAAATAAAAATGAACACTTAAAAGATAGCATTGATAGTGTTAAAAAACAAGAGGCCCAAATGGCTCACCAAATTTGCAGACAAAAGAATGATATTAGACAATTTGGTGGAGGCCCTTGAGTACTTGCTACCTGTAAGGTTTTGAGAAATTCTGTTTCCGAGATGTGCAGCAATTGCAGAGGAGGAGTGGAAAATGCATCAGCCAATCAAAGCCCTCGGCGGCCATATTTGTTGACCGATCAGCATATGAAAAGCACAAACTTAGTAGAGGACCTTGAGTGCTTACTTCCTGTGAGGGTTAGGGAAATTCTGTGCAGCCAATGCAGAGGAGTAGTAAAATATAAGTCAGCCAATCAGAGCCCTTGGTAGCCATATTTGTTGATTGATTGGCACAAAAAACACAATCTTGGTAGAGGACCTTGTCAGTACTTGCTTCCTGTGAGGTTTTGTGAAATTCTGTGCAGCGGTTGCAGAGGAGATGTCGAAAATGTTAAAAGTAACGACAAACAGACGGCTTGACAATGGCCGGCAGGATGCAGCGCTATGACAATAGCTCACTTGAGGTTCTAATGACAAAAGACAAAAGCAGTCACATAAACATTGTGGAAATACTTTGAGTGGACGAAATTGATAAGGAAGTTTATTTGTGAAACACCATGCCTCCAACAGCAGACTGTAACCAAGGTCAAAGTCACAAGGTCAAACTAGGGTACCAAAGAAGTTTTGGAAAGACAAACAGACAGACAATACAAATACAATTGGCAGCCAATCTTCCATACTGAGGCACAAATATGCACATGGTTTGTGTGAAACACAATTCCCCTGTCGGCAGCTTTAAATTTCAGCTTACAAGTACAACAGAAATGAGATAGTGATGATAGTGTACTTTCATAAAAGTAAGTCAAACTTAGAGGTCAAGGTCAGGGGTCAAAGGTCAAGGTGTCAAATGAAAGGGCTTGTCACAAGCAATAGACATGTGAAATATCTGAGCTGTATCTCACGGTTCAAAAGTTATGGCCAAGGTTAAAGTTTTGGACAGACAAGGTTAAAGTTTCAGACAAACAAACAGACAAACAGACATGACAATTACAAAATTCCCCCAATCTTATCAATACAGGGGCGTAAAATCTATACATGCTTTAGTTATTCCTGTGGAATAGGCACCAAGATTTGAGTAATCAAAGTTACTTACACATTTCATTTCTTAAAGTAAAGTGCATTTATATTAATAAGTATTTAGATTTTATCACAAGAGTATCAGAATTGTAATTCAGATTACAGGTAGAAAGTTATAGGCACTGTCAGATTTGCAAAACAATGTGTTTGTAGAAACTGATGCTCCCTCGGAAAAAAAAATCAGGAAAAATTCATTCTGAATAAACAATGATGTAGACATGATAGAGCTATCATTCTAGATCTATGGGTACATGTAATGATCAATATCTCCTTAAACAGAATAACTTAAAAGTAAATAGTGAATAACATAATTGCATTCAAGGTGTAGACTGATATATGTGATGTATCATAAGAATTAAAAAAAAATTTGACAGCTTTGATGTTTTACTCTTAATCTAGAAACTAACTCGGTAAATTAACAGTGATAAAAATTAAATCTATACTCAAGAATTATAAAAACTGAAAACAAAGAAAAAGTAGCTATTCCAAAGTCAAGTAAAATGTAACAAGACATGACGTGCAATCTGAAGATTACATGGGCAAGAAGTTGACTATGATATGGAATTTCGACTTTTACAAATTATTACCTGTTCTTTTAGAAAGATATCTAAATAATCTTTAAAAAAAAGAAAGAATTTATTTATTTTCTGTCCCCATGATATTCTTCAAATCATATGCATTCAAAATTATTCAGCAAGATTTTCTATTTCAACATGCACATACACATGTATAATATTACATTTTTGTATAACAAAAGTTAAAGTTAGATTTTCTGTACATGTCATCTGGCATAATATCTTCTACTAAGCTTATATGCATAACAAAATGATCCATTTTAATTTCTGAAGCACAGAAAACTTCAAGTTTGTTTTTGGCCTTACATTGTATGTTTCAGACATTGTATTCATTGGCCATTTCAAAAATACATTCATATTTCTATGCAACTTATCTATCTGATGTAATTGTAAAATTCCAGATATTAATGCTTGACTGTAATAACAGTTAAATATCTACATGTATAATACATACATATACATGTGTCATGAGTCTTTCGCACCATTCTTGTGCTGTACATACATATACATGTATATATAAATGTAGAACTAAAGATGTTTGAATTCAGTAACAGTAAAATGCCTATGTTACATATACATATATAACTATAAATGCTTGACTTCAATAAAAGTCTATAATAGAAAATGGACCAGTTTTGTGGATTTTCTTTTATCAAGATGAAAGAAGTTGACATGACATGATCATTACCTAAATGGTGAAGATATCACAATGCATAATATGGAGGATTCCTACCTACTAAAACCTAAACATTTCCTAAGGTGGACGACACCTTTTCTTCTTCAAAGTTAATGTTCATTACAGTGCATAGGGCGTTCATAAGGTTCATTCGTTTTGGAGCCTTGGCGTACTTGGACCAGTCGTCCACCGAAGGATCATAAATCCATATCTCATCTTCCTTTGCATTATGATGTTCGTGGCCGAGAGATAGAATCTGATTCTCAAAGAGTAAGTAATGGCCGACAGATCTACCACTGAGAGTCGATGAAAACATAGTCCACTGCTTGGATTGAAAGTCGTAACACTCGATCGGAATTTGACCCTGAAGGGGAACCCCCTGACGCGGAATCCCACCGAAAACGTAGATCTTTCCTCCACAATGAACCATTTCATGAAGTCTTCTGGCGTAGAACATGCCAGGCAGAGACTCGTACCTGCGTGTCTGCGTGTTAAAATGCATAAATGTATTGGTTGCTTGACGATCCTGTCCCGATACACCGCCTGACAAGTAAATCTTCTCGCCCACCACTTCACTTGCTAGAGAGTGCAGTGCTAAGGGCAGGGACGGCATATCCACCCAAAGGTTTGTGGTGACATTATAGCACTCTACAGAATCCAAAATGGTGAACTGTTCTGTTGATCCACCAAACACATATAAACATGTACCCTGGGCCGCTAATGAAAAGTCCATCCTTAATCTTCTCATAGGTCTCAGTTCTTGACCACATAAATGCCGTGGATCAAATCGAAAAAGAGAGCTCATCAAAGAGCCTCCCCCATAGTCTACCACCCTACACATAAACGCAAAATTGTCAATGACACTCATTCGGCAGTCCCTACTGCCGTTAACATCTGAAAACAATCGATAGAAGACCCCTGTCGTGTGATCATGTGAGGTAATCTGAAATGGAACATAAGATGACCCGTTATGTGGATGGACTAGAACAAGCGACGGCGTTTCAGTTCTTATCGTCGAAACTTCCTCGATCACAGGATGTCCTTCCCGACAGTCTATATGATACTTGAACCCCTTAGTCGGTAGATGAAGAGCCCCAAGGCATCTCTTCATTATATCACTTTCTTGAACTAAAGACAGTTCCCTTTCTGACATAAGAGAGTATCGTATATGGCTTAGCACTGGCACACCATCACTCATTATTCTTGAAGGACTATAGCGAAACCATTTGTCTAGACACTGAAACAGTTTGTACTCCGACGAAATCTTCAGTCCGTTATTAGACAAATACTTGATCAATACCTGGGTATCGAGTTTCAGGTAATCCTGGGTTTGTGTGAACTGGTAGAAATTGGTAAGAATCATGTTGTCCCAATGACTCAGGACCTTGTCCAGTGAGTAAGTGTCTGCGATGCTTAAGAAATCCTCCGAATTCTCAAACGTCATCAGAGATTTTATGTATGTGCTACAAAGATCTAACGCAGAGGAGACTTGTAGATGGCTAGCAGTATTGATGATTTCAGTGAGGTTGTCGAGCTGTAAACCTATTTCTCCAGTGTATATAAAGTCTATAATATGTTGTAGACCATCCGCCGTTACACCTTTTAGGTCTACTGCATCCTGTTTGCTCTCTGCCATAACACCTCCAAACATCACTCGAAAATAGTCACTAGTTGCCGCCAATAAAACTTTATGTACCTACAATTGAATAGAAAATGAATCTAACGTTATACCTTATTACACGTACATGTATGTCGATATTCTGCTCCATTCCCATTGCAAAATACATGTAGTATCCTGTTTTCCCCAACTTATTGTCCAATTTTTTGAATTTGCAACCTGATGAAAACTTCGAAAACCCAAGTTAAATCACTAAATATCAAGTATCAAGGCATCTAAATATACATGTATTTATATATTTTCCCAATTTTTGAGAAAATGCTGCTATTTTTCCTAATTTCAAAGGCCCTGCCCCCATTCCAAAAATAGGTTTGAGAGCCCAGCATGCAATAATATGTTGAGAAAGTGATTTTGCCTTGCCCCTCGATCTTTCCCATGTTTACAGAATACATGTATAGCCAAATTAAAATACATGTAGTAATATGGTAATTAAAGCAAAGAATTTTTTTGTTTGCAAGGAAAATAATGCAGGGTTGGATATTCCAACTCCTTGGATCATTAGTGATGAAAGAGATTTTATTTTGGCAATGAATAAATTGAATAAATAATTAATTGAAAAACAAATAAAATAAATGATGAATAAATTTCACTAGAAGTCTAAATTGCGCTTCAAATGACTTTTTTGAGGATCTGGTGTTGACAGAGAAACATATCTTAATAAAGGGTTCACAGAGTACATACTACTTCATATTATTTTTAGTTAGTGATAAAAGTGAACAGTGCATACAGGTTTAAACTAGAAGTCTCTGACGAGACTGAACTTCTCCTGGTTGTTTGAAAGCATCCACGTAAGTGGTACATCCATTTTCCAAGACCCGAAGGGTCATGGGCTGAAAAATAGCATCAGGTGCACAACAAAACCACAGACCCATTTTAACATGCTTAATGCAAAAAGAATGAACTTTCTATCAATTATACTTTCTGAGAATTGGTGTTCACAAGATTACATTACAGGAGGGGTCAGGGGCCCAACAAAATGTCAGTTGCACAACTAGATCAAAGACCTATTACTGTAAATTGGTTTTTATTCGTCAGGTACCAATTTTCGTCATTTTCGTCAGTGCCTTCCTTGACGAAATTACGTACCAACGAATATAAATACTCCTGACAAAAAATAATATGTAGTAAGAAAAATTTAATCAGTCTCTTGGTAAACCTAAACATAAACCGGTAACACTGTGTAGGAGGTAGGGAGATGCTGAAGGTTCCGAGTTTCAAAACATTGTTAAATAGTGTTATTACGACAGGAAAATGACAATTCAATGAGAACTGAATAAGCACACAAAGTCGCATATAATGTACTTCTCAATTACTACTTGATATGTTTTCACAGCAATCTAGGTGATATACATGTTTCCAATTGTTTGTTTACCGATAATTGTTAAACAAACAATGAAAACAAACACATACGGTGGATCTAAATGTTAAGTTGGCATTTGAACTTACAAATTTACATTTTAGGGACCCTTGGATGACAAATTTACATACTGACGAAATGGTCATTTTAAACGAATTGACAAAAATTGGTATTGACGAAAATAAAGCAATTTACAGTATAATGCAAAAAAGAATTAACTCTCTATCATTTTTACTTTTTGAGAATTTATGTTCACAAGATTACATAGGGTTCAGTAGAAGAAAATGACCACATCCATTTTCCAGTACCCTGGGGGTCAGGGGCCAAAACAAAATATCAGGTGCACAACTAGACCACAAACTAATTTTATTGCAAAAAGAATTAATTCCTTATCAATAATAGTTTCTGAGAAATGGTGTTCATAAGATTACATAGATGATAGAGTTATATAGGAGGAAATGACCACACTCATTTCAAAGACCCTGGGGGTCAGGGGCCAAAACAAAATATCAGGTGCACAACTAGACCACAAATCAATTTTACTGCAAAAAGAATTAATTCCATATCAATTATACTTTCTGATATTATGTGTTCACAAGACTACATAGAGTTATATAGGAGAAAATGACCACATCAATTTTCTAAGACCCTGGGGGTCAGGGGCTGAAACAAAATATCAGGTGCTAGACCATAGGCTCAATAAATTGCAAAAAGAATTAATTCCATATCAATTATACTTTCTGAGATTTGGTGTTAAGGTGGCTCCCTACTCGAACCGTTCTAGGTTTTACCTTATATGCAGCAGAAAATGTGATGAAATTATAAGGGGGTACCCTTATGTTTGTAGCCATATCTTGATCATTTATAACATTGTATACCCGTATGCGATTTTTTCACCATCTATATACTTTATCGTATAAAATGATCCAATTTGAAGAAATTCCATCTGTTGTTTTTTGCACAAAAATGTGATATACTATATATTATTTGTCGAAAATATGATAACATTATAAAGGGGTACCCCTATGTTTGGAGCCATACCTTGATCATTTTAAAAACTGTGTACCTGTATGTGATTTTTTCGTCATCTACATACATAATTTTATAGAATATTACAAAGTGAAAAAAATTCATCTGTTTTTTTATGCAAAAAGTTGGATTTAGTACATATTCTTGGTCAAAAATGTTATGAAATTATAAGGGGGTACCCTAATGTTTGGAGATATATCAAACTTAGATTTATGTTACAATATCATTTTATGTGTTGTATTTCTTCTATATGACTTCTTATCATGAAATAAAACAAAACAAATAAACATATTCGTATCATCACTGAATTCGGAGGGTTCAAAAGCATATGATGGATATCTGATATTTCTCAATTTTTAAGTGTTAGGGTACCTTTCTTTAATGTACTATATCTTTCATGAAAATAAAATTACCTATCTATGTCTGTGTTCATTATGTCATTTTGACTATTATGTATAGAAAATAACCTTAAAATACCACATTCATCTGTTAAATTCACGAGTAGACACCCACCTTAACAAGATGCATAAAGTGATATATAGGAGAAAATGACCACACCCATTTTCCAATACCCTGGAGGTCAGGGGCCAAAACAAAATATCAGGTACACAACTAGACCATAGGCTCAATAAATTGCAAAAAGAATTATTTCCCTATCAATAATAGTTTCTGAGAAATAGTGTTCACAAGATTACATAGGGTTCAATAGAAGAAAATGACCACACCCATTTTCCAGTACCCTGGGGGTCAGGGGCCAAAACAAAATATCAGGTGCACAACTAGACCACAAACTAATTTTATTGCAAAAAGAATTAATTCCCTATCAATTATAGTTTCTGAGATTTGGTGTTCACAAGATTACATAGAGTTACATAGGAGAAAATGACCACACCCATTTTCCAAGACCCTGGGGGTCAGGGGCGTAAACAAAATAACAGGTGCACAACTAGACCATAGGCTCAATAAATTGTAAAAACAATTACTTCCCTATCAATAATAGTTTCTGAGAAATGGTGTTCACAAAATTACATAGAGTTATATAGAAGAAAATGACCACACCCATTTTCTAGGACCCTGGGGTCAAGAACTCAAACAAACTATAAGGTGCACAACTAGACCACAAATCCATTTCATTGAAAAAAGAATTAATTCCCTTTCTATCATAATTTCTGAGATTTGGTGTTCACATGATTACATAGAGTTATACAGGAGAAAATGACCACACCCATTTTCCAAGACCCTGGGGGTCAGGGGCCGAAACAAAATATCAGGTGCATAACTAGACCATAGGCTCAAAAAATTGCAATAAGAATTATTTCCCTATCAATTATACTTTCTGAGAAATGGTGTTCACAAGATTACATAAAGTTATATAGGAGAAAATGACCACACCTATTTTCCAAGACCCCGGGGGTCAGGGGCCAAAACAAAATATCAGGTGCACAACTAGACCATAGGCCCAACATAATGCAAAAAGAATTAATTTCTTACCATTTACAGATTCAGAGGATTCGCATTTATGAGAAAAGTTTAACGGACGGACAGACGGACGGAAGCCGGACACAGGGTGATCGCATAAGCTTGACTGGTCTTTGACCAGTAGAGCTAAAAACTAAGATGAATATCAATTGTCATTGCATTTGTACTTCCTACTAGTACTAAACATACTATTGAAACATTGGTAAGGATGTTCATAATCTCATGTAAAGGTCAATCAAACAGAACAAGGTTTTTGTAAGGTATCTATACATAAAATCATACAATCCTTAAATAATTCTTTTGTTATTTAGATATACAGAGCTACTTCCCATTAGGGATGATATCTGTTGTACGGTAAATACATCATGATGTAATAAAATTCATGTAGTCATATTTAAAGCATGTTTACCCTAAATTTGACATTGTTTTCCATAGCAATAGCAATTCTAGACGTCACAATTACTTTACGTCAGATATTGTTCCAAATGGGTAGTAACATTGTATATCGAATAGATTGAATATACTCTGAACACTTCAAAATACAGAACCATACCTCAAATGTTCTACCCTCGGCAGAGACTCTGAAGTCACACAGTTCATTTTTCTCTCTTAGAACATTAAGACTTTGTATTACACTATCGCCGTACCCCTCTGCTTTTACCCTCTGGCTATGGTTCATTTTTACATGGCAGTTCAAGTCACCAGTTCTGAAAATAAATTGCAAAGATGAGTCATTTACAATACCGAAGAAAGAACCAAGTGTCAATTAAATTGAATTTGTTCTCTGGAAAGATTTTGTGAAGCTCTTTTTCATTTAAATCTTGCAGCAAAGTTGTATGATACATGTAATGACCAGAAGTCTCTGACAAGACTGTAGCTCTCCTGGTTGTTTTGTTTTATTCCCTCATTGACAAGTCAATAAGATACATACACATAAATATCAATTTCCATTTTTTTTAAACCAAAGACGATAGGGAGCAGGCGCTCTAACAAAGTATAAGTAGCACATCAAAAACATATCCATTAGACTGCAACTAGAATATCACTGATATAATTCATAATATCCGAGATATAGTATTCAAAATAGAATGTCAAACCCAAGATCTTAGGGGCCAGGGTCTACTAGCTCAAATGAACTATCAATGACACAACAAGACTACATAGCCATCATAATGCCTAAAGAATTAACTCTCCATCACTAATAGCTTTAGAGGAGTTGAGAGCACAATTATATAGGAAAAATTACCACACCCATTTTCTAAGACCCTGGGGGTCAGGGGCTTAAACAAAATATCAGGTGCACAACTAGACCTAAGACCCATCATATTGGGGAAAAAATTATGTCTCCATCACTTATAGCGTCAGAGGAGTTGCGAGCACAAGATTACATAGACTTGTATAGGAGAAAATGACCGTACCCATTTCCTAAGACCCTGGGGTCAGGGTCTCAAACTAAATATCAGGTACACAGCTAGACTACAGACCCATTATATCGCAAAAGGAATTAAGTCTCCATCATTTATAGTGGCAGAAGAGTTACGAGCACAAGATTACATAGACTTATATAGGAGAAAATGACCACACCCATTTCCTAAGACCCTGGGGGTCAGGGGCTGAAACCAAATGTCAGGTGCACAACTAGACCACATACAGGGATTTTTTTTGCCCCTTTTTGGGGCCGTTGTTCGGCCCCATTCCCAATGAAAAATAGTATCTTTTTTTCCCAATTGTGACTCTAAAATTTCCCAATTTCATTCAGATGGAATTATCAGCGAAAATAGTGAAAATAACTGATTCAAAAGTAGCAAATTTACTAATTATTTGCCATATTGTTGTAAGCATAAGAAATTAAATCATATTTAAAGAAAATTATATGATTAAACATTCAATTCTTAACTTTTGACTGTATAAACTGTCATTTTACTTTTACTTTGATATTTAGTACTTCCCAAATATTCCCAAATGTCGTTAATTTTCCCAATTGCAAGGGCCCCGACCCCATTCCCAAATTACTGAAAAAAATCACTGACATACCAAGTAGAATGCAAAAAGAATTAACTTTCTATCTCCTATGGTTTTAGAGGAGTTGAGAGTACAAGAATTGTTTACGGACGGACGCCAGACGAAGGGTGATGACATAAGCTCGACTGGTCAGAGACCAGTAGAGCTAAAAACTTCACTTCCTCTGTTGGCATGATAAATTATAATTTATATCTCGTAAGCATTGATTAGAATGTATGCTCCATTGACACCAGTATTAAAATGCACCGACTTGTACACCAAACTCTCTGTATAGACTTTTGAGTAGAATGATGGAAATAGAACTGTTTTGAGATTAGGTTTGTCCTTGTCGAAAGTTTGACCCTAATTATATGACCTTGACTTTACTAGTGACCTTGACCAGGCATTGAAATTAACTTTTTTGAACACAGGCTAATTTTAGACTGTGGCAAAAAAACAAAAACAAAAAAATCCACAGGCCAAAATAGATATCTACAGGCTAAACGTAAAATCAAGACAAAATGTTTTTAATGATGTAATCTATCAAAGAAGTCATGTCATCCGCCTAGACTTGGAATCCATGGAAAATGAATTGTTATTACATGTACTGTCTGTTGATTATTCTGATTCACACTGAGATCAAGAGTCCCTCCTTCTTTTAAAGAAGTTGCATGTTAATCATTTTTGCGGATTCAAAGCGAAACCACAATGCTTGTAAATGTCAAGGTATCACAAACGTTTGACGTAATACCGAAACATGAATTATGGCTTTTCATTGACGCAGATGCGTTCACTGTTTAAATTGGAAAAAACTACAACCTGATAAAACCAGACAGCGGAAAAAACCACTAGCGAGATTTTTTTCAAGTTCCTGATTTTTCTCTTCACAATTTTCAAATTCAGCTCGCATTTCGCGAGTATTTCCCACTAATTTCGAGGTCTGTTGACCCTCATAAAATGACTAGTCTCATGCTTGACCATCCCTGCAAGTTTAATGGAATGCATATCAGTCAAGCTACAGTATAGCCTATATGTATTGTATACTCTGTAAGTTTGACTCTCAGACAGACAGACACACAAATAGATGGACAGAGAGACGCTGGAAAGAGTAATCCCTGCATGCTTCCGATCCCATTTAGTGCAAATTTAATAAAATGCAATGTTAAAAAAAATCATTCCAAGGAATGCATGTGTCGCCTGCGAAACATAGCAACACTCAGGGATCACTTTTATAGGGTGTGACATCCATGTGTGACAGACGGACGGACAAAGTGATCCCTAAGTGTCGCTATGGTTCGCAGGCGACACAAAAAGAAAAAAAATTTAAGGCAATATGATACCAATCTTTTATACACAAAGGTGCATGCAGAAAAACAATGTATTATATACATTACCGGTACAAAAAAATGAAAATATGGTAAAAACAAATACTATATTTTCACTGAAATCTCCCGACTTGGCCAAGTACATTTGTACATGTACTGGTACAGCAACTTCTCTATTTTTGCCCAAGACAAGCAACTTTATACACTAAACACTAATATGATAGATGTGTTTATTGGAGCATAAGAAAGACACAGCTTGTCAGGTCAGTATGTACTATTGTATACAGGTTTGTAACATTTGCAATACCTGCTCATTCAATAAGAGAGACTGAACATTCTAGGTATGTCCCGATATGTGGCTTTAACAAAGTTAACAATGCAATAACTGCCAGCTACAATTTCTCTACTAACTCACTTCTATTTGGTGCGCACGACTTCATTGCAGCGTGACTGCAGCACATATCTTGTTCATTACATTTTCATTTTTATAACTTTTTATAATATAAGAGTACAGAGCAAGGCCAATTTAAAGTTATGTGTAAACATGACATTCTTATATTTGTGAGATCATGAGACTAAAGAGTGTATCACTGCATGGTGAATACATTTATATCATGACTGAAGTCTGAAGTACGAAGTTCTTCTAAACTGAATTGAGAAAAGGAAATCTTCCTCAAAGTCAGCATTCAGCATTAAATTCCATAGATTCTGACCAATATCTGTAGGTCATTAACATCACGTTCATGGTACAGCCAGCTATGTGATATTTATCACAGGAGTATGACACATTCTCCGTAAACCCCCCTGAGTCAAATATCCCCCCGAGAGTCAAACACCCATATAACGTTCGTTATATGGGTGTTTGACTCTCGGGGGGATATTTGACTCAGGGGGGTTTACGGAGAATGTGTCATACTCCTGTGATATTTATATACATCCAAATCTGTGTCAGGGTCGATCTGGGCCGACTAATATGGGTCACGGGTTTTATCTATCAATATCAACATGACAACAGTAAAACATGACACACAAACAATAACAATAACCATTGATAGCTTCATAAACTACCCAACCTTGATTAGAATGTTTAAAAGATGAGAAAATTCTGGTTTTCTTCTTCTTGCCCATGTCCCGCCTCGACTTCCGGAAGACAGGGTAACCTACTTAGGATTTTAACTTACCTCCTAACATTAGAGAGCGCTACGGGTCGACTCATTTTTTGTACAGGGTCAGGTCGTCGTGTCTGAGGGCAGTTCGATCTTCACCTGTAAAATATTGATCTTTTTCTTATTCAATAGAGCAAAAAGTTAGATTTAAACAGAAAGACTGAGTAAACAATCGTGTCTCTTTTTGTTGATAAAACTTAGAAAATGAGCCGTCCCATAGGAAAACCAACAATATGGCAAAATTTTGATAATTTTCGATTTTCACATTTTCAAAAAATATGCTCTTTTCCGATCATTTTGATACCAAATATATAACCATATTGAAAGAAATAATCTATCAAAACATATTTTGAAATTAGTATAGTAGCAAGCTACGACGCAATGTTACTTGACGTCATGACGTTCTTATTGTGTGGGCATTTAAAATTACGTGACTCATTTCAAGGATGCAGCTAATAAGTATTTGTATAGTATTTAAATTAAGATTTGTTTTCTTTTCAAGCGACCATGCACTTATTTGTGCAAGAAATACTTTTTTAAAAGCTTATCAATCAAATTGGATGGCCCCGGGGATAAAAACCGGGATAATGTACTGTCACAATTGGTACTCATGAATACTTTTACACTTACATAGAGTGTTTCAGAGTTTTGCTGTGGTTGCTACAACTGAGTCTTGTTGGAGAACCCCTCCATCCTACTAAATGTACTAGCTTTATATAATTGTACAAATCCCCAAACCAGCATCTTGATTTAGGACATACTTATTTTTTAAACTTACCGATTGAATATACGGGAAAAATTGTGTAGGTCTATATAACAAAATCATACTTTTTTTTAAAGTTATACGCGCTAGTGACGAAAGTAAAATTGTTGAATCGGACTTCTTGATAAAAAACAGTTATTGTTTCTATTTACACATTTTATGTTGACAATTGACGCGTGCAGATTTGTATTACATTGTACATGTTTACGTTTCGAATACTTTTTTTTATCCTGCATTCCGGGCAGGGGCGTAGCCAGGCATACTTTTGTACGCAAAAACGTCCACATCGTTTTCGCAAAAAAGGACGAAAAAAAAAAAAAAAAAATGAGGTGCCTCCCTCTACAAAAGTAGACATGGTTTACAAGTAAATTGCTGCTTAGAAAATGCAAAAATATACCCGCCAAGAAAGCACCGATTTGAATACATTTTTCAAAAAAAAAAAAAAAAATTCAGGTTGGAGCGGTCGATTGGAAAGGGTGTACATTCTTCACACGTCAAATATCTGTATATGGACTTATACATGTTTGGGGGAAAAGCATTTCATCGAAAGAAAGTTTTCTTCATCTTAGTTATATAATTTATCGTTTGCTGACATCGGATCATACGCTTTAGCCCTAAAAGGCTTCTAAATTCAGCTCAAATACGCATCAGATGCCACCAGTTTGCTTCATTTTTTTCCAAAATTTTCTCGGAGGCCCACGAACCCCCACTAACGAGAAGGGAAAACATCCTTCCATACTCTCCCAAGGTCGGCATTTCGAGTCTAGCAAATTCATCATCCCAATTTAAAAATGCCTGCCAGTGGTTCCACTCCCGGCAATTGAGGTCCTGGGTCCACCTCTTCTGCAAACGTCCATATCGAAAACACCCTATCTACGCCCCTGTCGGTATTTTTGTCTTTCCACTTGAGTCATTTTACTTATACTTTGGAGTCGCCAGTCCCTTATTGGCTTATCCAAGTATTCTATACATTTGACTTTTTTTAACTTTATAAATGAAAGTGAATTAATAAGCTTACTTTCATTTATGAAATGGAATTTAGAAAAAAGACACAATTTTAAAAACAGAAACAGTTGTAATATTATAAAGAAGGATATGTCATAAACGCTAAATTCATGAATTCCTCAATAAGGGCATTGCTTAAATATTTATGCTAAAATTATCCTGCGATGAATTAAGTATACATGATGAAAAGCATTTAAATACAGTGGCTGGTTGAAGGATGTGTTGATGTGGGGATAGGGGGCGGGGGTTGCGGGTTGAGGGGACAATGACTCACATTGTTACTGAAAACGTATCATTGTAATGAACTTTTTAGACCAAAATCGGTAAAGTCGCCAATACACTTAAAGAATTCAACTCTGATGTTATCAATTTGCTTTTAGGGATGGTGTATGTAAATACATTCTTTGCTTGAAAAAAAAATTCCAATTGGCGGATTGAAACCCACCCCTAAGAATTATTACAAAATTTGAAATATACGGCATTATGGAAAAGCGCAGTTGAACTGCTCTTATAACGCTATTCTGTCTGAACAATCCTACAGTATGGCCCTGTCACACCTTCATTTTTTTTGGCCAACACACGAGTAAAAACCTTCAACATGCTGGCGAACGTCGAGGTTTTGTTCGAAATTTCCTCAACAAGCAACGTTCTCAACGCGCGTGTAGCGCACGGGGAGCGCTCTCCCAACGATCACGGCGTGTTCCCAACGCATGAAACTAGTTTACGATTTACCTGTTAACGTTCTATAACGCGTGCACGTTCGTCTAACGACTTGCCAGCGACCTGTCAGCGACCATTCTTATGACTTGCAAACTGAAAGTAGCTGATCGATATCGAATCAAACAATTGAAAAAAAGTTTGTTTTCTATTTCTTCAGCCACTTTAGAACAGACTTCGAGGAGAAAGGATATCACTACGAAGAGACAAAAGAGGGGGAGAGGACGCGGACAAATCACAATGCCCCAACATTGACCCTCTTCTCCCCGCCTCCTACTCTCCCAACCCATTCCGATTATGACTGCGTTTACTACATTTATTTTTCTCTTCATAAATAACAATAAATCCATTATTCAGAAGAGCTAGCTGTAAGTGTCTATATTATAACTCATCGCCCGCCATTCTCAAATTCAGTTTTAATTACTATCTGTATCCGCAAAACTTAATCTTCAGAAAACATTTCAATAATTCTATGATCACAAAACATTTAAAATGAGCAAACCGTTAAGGTCGTTGTCGTTAGGCTGTCGTTGGGCACACGTTGAGGACGTTAGACTATCGCTAGAAGTTCGCTTTGGTCGTGTTAGGCATGCGCTCCGCTGTCGTTACATGGTCGTTGGAATTTATCGGCGACCTCTCAATGTTTTAGCAATTACTGAGTAACGACTGCACAACGCACGGGGACGCATTCCAGAATGTACCGGGTGACCCCCTAACGACTTCATAACTAACGATTGGACGTTGGGCAGTCGTCGGTGGTTTTGTGCATGCACAAAAATGTCGACGACCACAACGCACGCCAACGTCCTCCAACGTTCACCCAGTGACCTACAGCGACCACACAACGACCAGACAGCTTTTATTCATTCCGCCACCTACAATATATCGAGTTTTTACTATAAGGGTATATGGAGATTCAATTTTATAAATTCGACAATTTTATAGTCATTACTGCATATTTTCAATTACAACTTATTATGAATCCTTTTTTCCTCTATCTAAAACCTTCCGAATAATTTTTAAGTTTTCAATAAAATATATTTTCATTTATTTATAGCCCTAACAAGCGCCTAAGTATGTAACTTAAATAGACGTGTCAAGTACCTGTATACTGCACTGTGTCATTATTATTTTTTCCATAGTAATCTTCAGCATTCAGTGTAAATAAAAAAAAATCGAGTACAAAATCTATAATATCCGAACAATAAATTTTGCTGTGTGAAAATTTGCATCTCTTGAGATATAGTATGAACCCCCCCCCCCTAAAAATGTACACATCTAAACAATATTACTTCATATTTTCACACATGCGGACTGATTTCGAAAAAAAAACAGTGTTGAACCTCGCCGTATTTTTTTTAAGCTTTTCTTTAAAATCTGTAGATGATACTAAGTTTTTCAAGTTTTTTTCGCTGAGCCGTAGCCTAAGCCGCGATATTACGTTCGTGCTCACTTGGATATTTCTGGTATTGTTACGGTATTTACAGTAAAGAAACTGAGTAATTTATATTATGAACATTGTCATTATATAGGAAAACATAGCCAGTTTAATCGGGATTTCATTAAAGTTCCATGTGAAATGTTTCGTCGCGCGGACAAAAGCTTTAAATATTGAGGGAAAAAATAAAACAAAAACAAAGAAGCATAGTTCTATAAGCCCTGCGTCGTATTTGAATGGATTCTCTCTTATCATTGATAGAAATTATTGTAGAATTAAATCATTTCTACGGGATACGCTGAGATTGTCGATCCTTTTTATGACGTTTTGACGTCGTGAACACGTGATAAACTTTTGGAAAAGACGAAACAAAGCGACGTAAAAATGCGCGTAATCGATGACGTCGTTTGTGCAGCGATTTCTCTGTGACGTAATTATTGCCACATTGTTGGTTTTCCCATGGGACGGCTCAAATAGGTTTTTTATGCAGAAAATTTTGCGGCAATATTATTTCCCCTTTCTAAAATCTCACTGAAAGATTAAAGCTTGCACTTTGTTTCAGATTCACTAGTCTTCACTTATTTATTTATTTATTTATCACGTTACTTTTACTTGAAGTTTTATTTCAAAGTTAAAAGAAAAAGAAAGAAAGAAAAGAAAAATTCTGATCATGGGCGGATCCAGGGAAAAAAAGCACACACCAGAAAATAAAGTCCTTGATTTACAAATGACAGTTCTGTTTCTTATTAGAAATAAACAGATGACTGCACGGCGAACGATAGCTAGCAAAAAAGTTTAATATCTTGAATTTCCAATTCATAGTACTTGGTTCTAATATGTTTATACAACAAATGGCGAGCGATTTAGCAAACCAGCGATTATTTTTTTCAGAATTGGAATAAAATCCTCTATTCGTGTCTTTTTCAATTTCTTTACTCTTAGTGCCCTTGTTTTTTGAACAAGGTGTATATGGATACAGGAAAGCGCAACATCATTTGAAAATAACGTATGTAATAAATTCTGGCAAGCGGAAGCGAGCCATAATTTTTTTTTGAAATGCTGACGGCAAAATATTATCAAAATGAAAGATTTCCTATACAAATTCATGTTATATTTTTCAAATATTAAGACAAAAAAGGGGAATCGGGACTTAATCTTATGAAATATTATAATTATGATTAAAAAAACTATGCTTCGAAGATTCCAAGGGAAGTGGGGGGTTGCGTACCCCCCTATGGATCCGCGCTTGCAGATTTCTTTTGCATACAGAATTCGTGATATGTGTTCCAAGAGTTGATAAAAAACGAAATGAATTTGGCATTCATTTGGTAGAGTTTCAGTCAAAATGGCGACAAAATATGACAAACTCCGTTTTCAGTGTATGTCCAATGAAATGTGGGACGTACTTCATTGATCTGCTATATATTCTTCTGCTCGTTTCTTATGTGATTGTTGTGTCGGTCGATCTATTTGTTGACTTGGTAAAAAGGTAGCTAGCTTTGAGTGGTGCCCCCTTTTTCTCGTGCGTGTGTTCCGCTGTGATCACTCACGGTAACGTTGTCTGAGAGGGAATCTTCTCCTTATATTACAATTTGAATTATAATATGAATTATGGCAAAGCCATTGAAGCGAAGCGCATTATTAAATGCGAATTAGAGTCGAATTGCGTTCACACGAGATTCTAATGCGCATTATATTTTGGTACATTTGCATTGATAGTCATATATTTTCAAATCATTCAATCCGAATTTCGTGTAAACAAGGCATAACAGTCCAGATATTTCTCTCTTGATTAGGTCTCTCATTAATCATACACCCTCACAAGACATCAGTTCAAATAAGTACTTTCTGTAAATCCAGCTCTCAGCGATAAGGAATATTGATACAATTGAATCAAAATTCTTGAAATCTGGGATTCAAACATCAGGAAATGATTGAAATTAAAATATTTACATTACTAATAGATTTCCTATGTTAACCATCCATTAGACAACTACAATTATATTCCAATAACTTGGGTTGCTACTAGCTGTGACGTCACGGTCAAGTTTTGAATGTAGGGAGAATTTACCAATGTTCAAATGCATTTGACGCTACAACAGGCAAAATGTAAGATGTGCCTGCAAATAAGAATGACAAATTTTTAGAATAAAATGTAAATTAGTAATGACTTCTCGATTCACGGAATTTGCATGTGACCAACCAGAATTATACATTCATGAACACCAAAAGTAAGACAGTCATTTCCTAAATAAAACCACCCATATTTGGAAAAAAAAGTAAATTCCCACAAAAAAGCGAAAGAATACGCCGTGGAGAGAGTAAGTATGTCCTGTACGTAAACAACACATATTACTAAAGTGACGTTTGCGTAGTCCGCAAACGAAGAAAATTTTATTTTGTGCTTAGAATGTTCTTGGTCATTCTGGAAGAGAATGATGTGTCAACTTACACAATGTATGGAGAATTTTGAAATATCGTTCGAGTAGTTTTCCAATGTTGCTCTTTGGTGTTTTACTGTTGATGCTGCAACGGGGTCTTGTTGGAGATCTCCTCCCTTCTTTTTCTAATCTGATATCAATCCAATCGTCTGTTACTGAATTTGGTATATTTCAAAACTAGAATGTCACGTATTGGGATTTCCTCTTCGCGCATCACTGATGTGATTTTGTATGTTGAAATAAATATATGGTGTTACATCTTTTCCTTTCAAATATTATGTTTCATGGTTAAATGAGGAATCAATAAACAAATTTTAAAAATGCTACCATGTATTTTCTCCGAGTTTGTTCAATGTCTTAACAAATATTGCGAGTTAATTATATCTGCGCAGATAGTACAAATAAAATTTGAATATATTCACATTTCGATCTTGAAACCCTGATTTATTGATCCCCTATTTCATTCTTACTTTTTTAATTTTCGGTCTGGTTTGGTTCTACCATAATACTAGTAATATTGGACCCACGGCCTCATTGTTATTTTTTCTTTTATCTGAATTCGTTTACACCCTGATTGATTGGCCCTCCATCCTCTTTGTTTTATAAGCACATTGAAGCAAACCATACCAACACACAAATTCATTTTCTTTAGTTCCTTTGTTTTCCAACCAGTGGTGCCCTGTGTATATGTTTGTGTGGTTGATTTACACAGTGCATCTTGGTTTATTTTTGAAAGTCTATGTATTTTTGTGTTGTTTTGTCGGAGATTACTTCCTCGATCCTTCTCACGGTGGGTAATCTCGCAACGCAGAACAATTGATTTTTCTATATTTTTGCGCAAAATAAATAATCTATTACAAAAAGGGAAATGTGATGCAGTGTAATAACGCCCTAACTATGAGTTGCATCCAAAATAAGGTGGATATTTTAAAATTAGCTTTTTATAACGCACAAACACGATCGGCGTTCTACTTTCACTTTCATCCACACGAATCACGCCGATCGTTTTTCAGCTTTATAAAAGGATATTTATTACCTCTTTTACTTTGGATAAAACTCGTAGCTAAGGCATCCTTACACTGCATCACATTCCCCTTTTTGTGAGAAATAATTTGCATTACATGAAATTTTAGATAAACCGAATGTTCTGCGATGCGAGATTACCCACCGTGCTTCTCTAGCTGACAATCTGAGTTTTGTTTTTATTTTTGTTTTAAAGAATTTGTAAGCCTATTAATTTTGATTTTAATTTTGACTTTCATTCTCTGATTTTTATAAAATAAACAAGGTCTTTTAAAAATTCTTTGACCACATGACCATCACATCTAATTTCTGCGTGTATACTCCCATAGAAAAGCTCCATGAAATATGTATAAAATTAGAATAAATCAAATAAACCTTGTCATTTTTTAGAAGATGTCATTGAAGTATGGGTGAAAATATTATATTTGCAGAATAATCTAAAACTCATCGTCGTTGTAAAGTAAGGTGAAGGTGTCAAACAAGATAAAAGTGCAGTGGTCAAAACAACAGGGATTTATCGCGCTTCCTGCTTGCTTGATGTACTATATGTTTAAATAAACCATAGCACATCATGTGAAGCGCGAAAAACCCCTGTGGTCACAACGTAATACACTCGCATGAGAGTGAAACAAAGTACATAATCGGATAAAGCCCATGCTAACGCAGCAAGGTACACCCGTCGGGATTTATTTTCACAATACAAAACAAAACAAGAAAAAAAAAAAAAAAAAAACAACAAAAAACAAAACAAACAACCAAAAAACCTAGTCCCTTATATCCGTAACAAAAAAAAAAAAAAAAAAAAAAAAAAAAAAAATAAATCAGGTGAACATGAAAATCAAAAGGTGACTTTCTCTTCACATCTGATTAAAGTTTCAAAACATTACAACAACAAAAAAGTTTTTAATCTTTAACATTTAAAAAAAAAGTATTCTCAAAATATCGATAGTTTAAGTTCCATAACTCCAACAAATTGGGTGAACCTGAAAATCGAAAGGCTGCTTCCTCTTCATATTCTAATCAAAGTGTTTTCAAAAATATCATGAAAATCCATTGACGCATTTACAAGTTATTGCGTTCCATGTGCCTATACTTTGCCCTTAGCTTACATGTATGTGCATATAAACTAAATTGGATGAATATAAGTCTGATCAAAGTGTATAAATATCTTGCAAATCCTTCCTTTGATGCATATTCCAGTCATTGTGGTCCATACTTTGTCCATAGCTCAACATGAATGAGCATATAACCCCCCTCTCATTACACACTGATCAAAGTGTATAAATATCATGTAAATCCGTTGGCGCATACTCAAGTTATTGCATTTCTTAAGCGGACGGACACACGGATGGACATCGCCATACTATAATACGTATTTGACGGGCGTATTAAAAATATAGAAGTGTTCCAACTCTACCGGTATACCTTCCCGAAGAAAATTTCAAACCAGTTTATTATACATACACCAGAAACTTGTTTCGGATATAATTCTCATCCTCATCAGTGATGCTTCCATTCAGGGTGATTTTTAGACACAGCCAAAATTCATTTTAGTGGTTACATTTTTTTGAAATTTTTGTGTAATTTGCAGAGAATGCACGGCTCTAAATTTCCTGTAGGGTCGATTCAATAGCATATCCAAATAAAAACTATGTTCAAAACAGCTTTGGAGGGATGGTGATAAGATGTTAACCTCCTTTAATTTCAGTGATATTTTTGAATGAAATGACAAGTTATCGAAAAAGCAAAATAATATGTATAACGTCAATTTGATAAAGTGCCAAAACAAAGCTTCTTTCATGCGTCAGAGCTGGAAAGAAGTAATTAATACACTTAAAACATTCATGTCACAGGGAACGAGTTTAACTGCTCCACACTGCAACAGGAAATAAGTGTTTATATTGAATACCACTTCAGAAACCACCTAGTTACAGTTGCTCATAAAAATAAAATTCGTTGCAGGTGACGCCACCGTAATAAAGTTCAAAAGTAAGAAAGCAACAAAGATAAAGTTATATTGTATTTGGATTACTGTCACGGTTGAACGAAAGAAGGAAAGGTTATCTCCTAAGATGTAATGATTGTGTGAAACCTAGAGTCTGCATCCTATCGATGAGTTACAGCTGTGCATCTAGATATCATAGAAAAGAAATTTATCATTTTTTTGCATGACTTGCAAATGTTTATACGAGGGCTGATTGATATGTTGTAAGCCTCGGTTTTCTGGGATGCAGAAGGTATTCTGCTGACAGAAAATCTCCAAAAATGACAAACAATCAATGGCACATACTATATGCTTCACTTCTGACACAGTTACGGGAAAATATTAAACTTAAACGCCTCGGAAAGCTCACTAGTTACAGGTGTGTTGTTCCATCAGGACAATGCTCCTATTCACAAGTCTGTCACTGCGATGGCTGCTATTCATGATTGTGGCTTTAATTTGATTGAGAATCCGCCTTATTCACCTGATCTTGCTCCATTTGACTTTCATCTATTCCCAAAACTGAAAGCAGCTATTTCTGACACACACTTTCAGTCCGATGATGACGTACGTCATACTTGCAGTGGATGGTTTTCTGGCCAGTCAAGATAAGGAGTTCTTTAAAAGTGGTATTGAGGCCCTGAAACACCAGTGGCAAAAGTATACAGATACTAAAGGAGATAATGTAGAAAAATGATGCAAAATGTCTGATAAAATTCAAATCCATCAATACGAGGCTCACAATATATCAATCAGCCCTCGTACTAGAAGCTCGAAGATGACAGAGAGGACAAAGTGATAGCTAGACATTTCTGTAAATGAATATCAAAAGTAATGGCATACGACAAACATTCTGTGCTGGTAAAGACGAAATCATGTTTGAAATATCCAGGGAGTCCGATCACCATTCAAATAGGACCTGTGTCAGAACCCTGTCTTTTCTGATAAGGTACTACTAATACATGTATAATGAAAATGAACTAAAAATCGAAATGTAAAAAAGAAAACTTTAGTAGCTAGCTTTTAATGACGCTAGTGTACGTTGAGAAGTCGATCATACTAGACATTCCACACAAAAGAGTGCTAAAACAAAATGTTGCCTGTTGTACTGCTCAATATTATATTTATGACATCTTAATAAAAGTATGACATACAGATACCACGGCACCAAACCGGGGCATAGTTTTGAGTGACTGACTTTGTCAGTGCAATGGAAATTTGGAGCCGCGCGCTCTCTGTAATGTAAATGTAAAAATCTAACTTCAAAAAATTAAAGAGGGCGCTACTGAAATTATTTTTGGTGGCTCCGCTGAAAGCATCACTGATGAGAATTTAATATTCGAAACACGTGTCTGGTGCATGTAAATTGGTTTGGAATTTTCTTCAAGAAGGTAGAGAGTTGGAACCCTCCGACATTTTAAATTAATATAAAACTTCTCTGTCCACAATGTTAAAAGGAACCATCCAAAACCTCAAATGGGATATATTCAACGTTTGTTAAACGTTTCCACACGGTTAAACATGATGGTTGTTGCAAGCAAGCCGGAGATGTTTATCCTCATCAGACACCTTATCTCATCTACGTCGAGGCCTCACTTTGCTCCTTTGTAATATAAATGTACTTAGTTTAATTTTGCGTTTTTCCTATTTCGGTTGCTGAATGATTGTGGTTTTTGAGTACTGATTTGGGCTTTGGGTTTTTATTTGTGACATTTTGATAAAAGTGTGACATTCAGATACCACGGCATCAAACCGGGGCATAGTTTTGAGTGACTGACTTTGTCAGTCCAGAAATTTTTCGTCGATGCAATGAAAATTTATATTGATATGAAATCTCTTTGTCCACAATGTTGAAAGGAACCACCCAAAACACCAAATGGGATATATTCAACGTTTGTTAAACGTTTCTACACGGTTAAACATGACGGTTGTTGCAAGCAAGCCGGAGATGTTTATCCTCATCAGACACCTTATCCCATCTACGTCGGGGCCTCACTTTTGCTCCTTTGTAATATAAATGTACTTAGTTTGGTTTTGCATTTTTCCTATTTCGGTTGCTGAATGATTGTGGTTTTTGAGTACTGATTTGGGCTTTAGGTTTTACTTTCACTTAATTTTCAATTAAATTAATTAATGTGAAGGACAACAACAAGACAGACAGATTGACGCTGGACATACTGATCCCTGTATTCTCAGATGCCATATAGGGAAACAGAGGACTTTAATTGTACGTGGTATTTTCTTCAGAAAGTAGTTGATCTATCACCCGAACAGAGTGGGTTAGTACTGTCATGAATTGAGTTTTGTCTCTATATGCGTTGGTTGGTGTCTGAAACGATCGTATCAGTTTTACTTAAAAACGTTATCTGTCGTCTTCTATTCTATTGAAATATTTTGCGTTTCTCTGTCTCATGTTTGATATGTTTAATTATACTCTTTTATCCATTTCGCGTCAATATGTTTATTTTCTGATCCGTTTCGCACCCTGCCTTTGTTTCAAATTTCAAACTGTTTTCCTACTTGTGCATAATATTGTTACTACTTAAATATGATAATGTTCACATGTAATATTGTGGTTGCTTTTCTAATAAAATGTCAGTTTATGTATTTAAATTACTGAATTAAGCAATACTGTGCAGCAGATTTTTGAACAAAAGAGGTCTGATCTCATGAGGGCTTAACCGCACAGACAGTTTTCCTGGTATTTAAGACAGTAATATTGATAAATGAAACATACATGCCATTATAATTTAGTACAAAATATGTTCATTTCAACAAATAAGATCTTATCCGTGATAATCGAGTCCGAAAAGGGAAAATTTGAGGAGCTAAACAATTGGTGTTGTGATTTCTTGCATGAACAGCGATGGCGGGTGCGGCTAGCCTACACGGGATGCTTACTCCACCCGGCCACCTGGTCCCACCTCTATCTTGGTAGGGGTCCGTCGATACTCAGAATTGAGCTCTATTGTGAGTGCTATTGAGATTATCGTCAGGATCTTCTTTAACTCATTTGTCTTTCCATCCTGTTATGTCTTTCGGTACATTTTTGGAATTTAACTTTCACTCTCTTTGGTTATATTACAAAGTTTAGATTGAGGATCACTGACGAGAGTTAAATACTCGAAACGTGCATGTCTGGTCCATGGTGCTTTATCTGTTCTTAAGGTAGTCGATCCATAACTAAAGAATGGATAGTGCGCAGGTACCTTTTCCATCACATAACAATTTATTACTTCGATGCAACATGTAACAAAAGTTGACGACTGTACGATTAGTGGAATCCCAAAAAGGTCATCGGAATTTTGTGAATTTAATTTTTCCAGAAAACCTCATTAATGTACATATTTTTGAAAATGTCTTTCCGAGACGGTCATTTTAAAGTTTATTTCAATAAAATCGGAATTGAAACAAAAAGTTATTAGCCAAAAGAACTTTGATGACAAAAAAATTAATGGTGTGTGAATCTATTTCTAAGCGTTAAATTGGAGTATTGTAGTCGTGCTTGGTATGAAATGAATTAGAATGAAGTCCTACAGCTGAACATGAAAACAAAACTGCAAAAAATGTTGAAATACACCATTTGTATTTTACAGCTGAGTTTGTCGGCACCTCAAAGGTTTACCGATCGTTGCCGAATATCAGACACCCATTAGCATATCATTAGTCATCGGCAAACAGCGTAATCTTGAGCGGAAGTAGGCAGTTATTGGTTCACTACCTCAAATAATGCTATTGAATTTGAAGACGTTTAACATTTGTACCACTTGGTGAGTGTCACTGCTGTTGGATTAGATGTCCCCGAGGGCACATGTAACCAAGTTTTATCAACTTCGGTTGATCGTCTCTTCAACGCATTCGAAAATTTCTGTTATCAAAATTTCTTGAAATTTCTAAAACGTAGGACCTGTTGTATAATATCCCATCCATTCTTCTACGCATTTCGGTACATTTTTTTGACATTATAACTTTCACTCTCTTTGGTTATATTACCAAGTTTAGGTTGAGGATCACTGAAGAGGATTAGATAACCGAAACGTGCATGTCTGGTCCATGCTGCAAATTTAACTGTTCCTAAAAGATGCTATTGAGTTTGAAGACGTTTAACATTTCAGTGACTGACTTAAATACATACCAGGTATCTAGCTACGTTACTGAGATTCCCCGTAACACAGAATTAGAAAAAGAAGTTAAGGGGATCCAAATCAGGACTCGGTGGCAGCACCAACAGCAAAAAACGAAACACCCAAACCTGAAAACACAGATTGGACAAGCACAACAAGAGACACCAAAAGGACAAGTAAGGAATACCAAACACAATAGACGACATAAAATACTAAACACAAAAAATCATTGAAAATACACAAAAATGCACAGAAACCAACGAGACCTATGGGTAACTGGTTCAGACGTTGAACGGCCATCTGTCACGTTAGAGCAAGTGACCATATTTCGCCGCATTTTTCGTATATTTCCAAGAAATTCTCCATACCTGGAGGCAAATTCAATGATTGGTATTGCTAAAATATAATTTAACTCCATTCTCTATCGAAGTACTACAAAAATAATTTATTTTACCCAGTTTATTGTTTCCTTATAAAACGTCAAAATATTTCGTTTCTATGTTTTCGGGGGTGACCATATTTCGCCGTTTTTGTTGATAAGTATCCTATTTGCACACAAAACGGACAAAACGATGATTTTGTTATTTGGAAATATTTTGTCACTTCTACTTTTAAGAAACTATCCCCGATGAAATATTTTCTTTGTTTTGTTTTCGTTAAAATTTCGGATGTATATGTCGAAAATTTGGTGTTTTTGTCAGTTTTTCTTCATTTTATGGTATTTTTCATCACAGTTGAGTGCAGAAAATGTCACAATATATCAAAACATGACTACTACGGTCATATTTGATAGGATGTAGAAAAATAAATTTTAGAAACAATGCCGATAACAAAGGAGAAGCAATTAAGTGTGAAACGGCGAAATATGGTCACCGGCGAAATATGGTTCCTTGCTCTAGTTGCAATTTGTGTGGTTATCCTCCCACTTGTCCGGTCACTAAGGGATTTCAACGCACGATTGTTGTGTATGATAGTATCCACACCGTAAGATGACCACGCAAACAAGACAGCAAAATGAAGAGGCCTAAGTAACACACAAATGGATATTTTGGATACTGTTTTCGGGTTTCGTGTTTGACTTTCATTCACTGATGCAAATGGGTATCAAAAGCTTGAGGGCATATAAAAACCAGTCCTTGCTTTTCCGACTGGAGCGAGCTAATGCATACAATCACCCAAGACGTCCAACAAAATTTAAGACAGGACAGATGATCATGATCGGGGCCCTTAAGTTAAAGAAAATATCAAGCAGTATATACTAACTGATACTACCAGTAGTAGTGGTTACGGAAGTATATTTCTTTTAACATAGATTCTCATTGCTTTTTGAATCAGGTTTTCTGATATCATATACTAGTAACTATTTATTTTCTATCTCATTTACTCTATGTCGGCAGATGAAGGAAAGAATAGCTTAGATGAGCTTTTTTTGAACGTTTATTGAATCAGCCATAACTATTAAGTTCCAGTTCCTTTTATACGCGTAGATTAGAAAATTTACTTACAGAATCATCATTTAACTTTTTCGCGATTGTTTTTTTCGAAATACAGATAAAGATGAATAGCCCTACAGCAAGAAAAAATGAAATGTTTTTAGAATACATTTTTTTTATGAAAAAAAAAATTGAAGTGCGCAATATGCGCATTTAAACAAACAATTTCATAGATGTATGAGGCCGAAAAAGAGGAATCCATATAATGAATAGTTGCATAGCGAAGAAAACCAAAAGTGTGTACCAAAGACACTCCTTAGTTTAAGACTATTTATGAAATTAAGTCACAGATAATTTAATATATTTCAAGTATCTAAGTGGATAAGATATCATCGGGGACTAGCAATTCACCAGTAGAGATACCAACCTCACAATTAAATTGAAATTTGATTTATACATTCAATCAAAAAGACTTAAGTGCATCAAATCTGCATTTCAACAAACCAGATCAGTGATGCTCGATACATATTTCAAATTTTTTCCGATGTCAACAATTTTTTTCTAGCGAAATTTACATTAATATGAAATCTTTTCATGTAAAATATTCTCAAAACAAGATATTATTCTTTTGCCATAAAGTATTTGTAATCTCCCCCCCCCCCCCCCAAAAAAAAAACAACTTATGGAATAAAGGAGAAGTGAGTCTGATTCGCCTTAAGATATCTTAGTATTTCTATTTGATAATATTTGATCCCTTCTCGTTGTTCGTTTATTTCTTTTTAAGGTAGAGTATGCCTCAGGTCAGAATTGCTGGTAATTTTATGCATGTACACCCTATTTTTCTCTTCATAATATTGTTCAGATTATCAAACTTATATGGATTTGGGAAAAGAAACTTTTATACAATGTAGTTACATTTTATCACCTCTAAATAGGGATTTTTCTTACTTTTCCCAAAGGGTCCAATGTTAAAGTTCAAACGGCTTAAGCTCTCTGTATAACCATGAAACCACGAATTATATTTTGTTGGCATGTCAGGTGTAACATAAGCTTTGAATCCATGTATGTGGGAATGTAAAAGTTGATTTCTAGGAAATATGAGCAGCTGAAACCTGAGGTATATTCACCTGTTTACTTATATAGAGAATGCAGATTCATTAAAAACAAATTCTTAAAAAATGTATGCGTTTATCTTTTACCAATTATATATCTATATGAGAAAATTGAATCGTTTCAAAGTTCACTTAAATTAAGTTTATAGATATTACCGAAAAATATTGTCTCTACCTAGATAAAACAGCGATTAATCAAAATTAGTTTTGATCATTTCATAAAACTCAAAGTAATTTTGTAAAAAAAAAAGTTGATCCTTTGTGTTTATGGCTTTCAATTTCCATCTAAAATCATTTTACCAAAGAAATCGAAAAAAAATCAATCATACATAAATTCTCATACTGGATACAACGTCAAGAATTTACTTAATTTCATAAAATCGAATTAAGAGGATGTATGGACACTCCATCTTCGATCAATTATTTATTTGCATCAAGACGAAACAAAATTAAAATGAATAAGCTGCAATATGGCTTCATTTTTACAACCGCTATGCAATGATGGAGACCAAGAACAAAATATTCTACTAAGTTTGATGGACATTTTCAGGCGTTCTGCACATATTCTTAATTTCCTTAATATTGCTAAAAAATCCAGATTTAATTTAGGTTCTTTCTAAAATAAAAAAGTAAGGGAAAATAAATATAGATTGAAAAATTATATTCTTTAGTACAAAAGTTATAACTCAGCAATGTAGGAGGGGGATTTTTTTTCTTATGTCAGCATGCATATTTCTCAGATGTAACATAAGGCGAATTGAATAGAGATGTTCGTTTTATGCTTTTTATATACATCTTCTAAGGAGTGTCAGATTGAAAAAATGACGACTAATTTTGTCAATGCGTATAAGATTTCGGCTATTATGTGAAATATTTCTGATGTAGTTGCAATTTCTTCTTTAATACATAACAAGTTACAAAGATAAGGATCAAATTGAAATGCACTAATTTTACTAATACGTTTGACATATTTTCAATTTATACGTGGATAAAACGATCCACTTCTTAAGAATTTAGATTAAATATATATACTGATTTATGTACTTTGTTGATGAAATTTAATAAGTTTTTAGTTTGTAATATTTTGATGGATTTAATAAGATTTTAGTTTTTAGTTTTGTTCCTCATTTCATTTTCTTTTCGTTTTATTATCACGGTTTCGTTGAATACGACTTTAATATGCAATCCAAATTTAATGGTTTCCTATTAAAACCGAATAAATGAATCATGGTTTTGAATTTGACATTGATGTCTTACCCGAGAGAAGGATTTTTCATATAGATAATTTCATAATGACTACTTTAAAAAATGATATAAAAATAGATAAGATAGAATAACCAATCATTGAAAACAGGATGACCTACCCAAATTTTCAATTGAAACCAGTTTTCATGATTTTATCTTAATAATTAGAATAATGAAGGTTAAATTATTGTAATCAAAGAAGTTTACGGAAAAAGCTTGTTTCATTGCATTATCCTCAATTAATTATGGAATCGAAAAAGAGTGGATAAATTCTTTTCGAGGATATCATTCCCCTAGTTTGATATTGTTACGATACTAGACTTGTACTATATTTGTAAATTCTCCGAAATAAAATTTGATAAATTATTCTAAAATAATAGGGTATAGTCCCGAAGCCATAGCTCTGTCCTTAGCAGATTATGTGGCATAATTTGTTGGTTATACATGTATAATTTAAATTTTTGCTCTTCAAGTATTCATTATTAAGATTTCTTCTGTGTCGACCTCGGGTTTCACCGATGATCCATTGTTTGTTGAATAGTCCATTTTCCAGAAAATATCTATGACCGTTTTAAACCTTGATTTTATATGCACAGACATCAGACATCACATCATTTAGCAACATTTTTAATTGTGACGTCATATTTGATCGCACTGATGTTATTTGTTGTCATGTTTCCATTGTAACGTCGACAAAATGTGTGATGTCTGGTATAAGACCGCCCTATATATGAATCTACTGGAAAATCAGCGATTGCGAATTTGATTTTTTACAATAAAACATTACATTACAATGTTAAACGTGTTTAAATTCAAAAGCATAATTTAAGAACATATAAATTTGCAGCATGGACCAGCACGTTTCGGGTACTCTAAACAGTATAATATTGCCAAAGAATGTGGAAGTTATTATGTACCGAAAGACGTAGCAGGGTGGGTGGGATATGATGTTACAGGATCCACGTTTTAGAAATTTCAAGAAATTTTGATAACAGAAATTTTCGATTGCGTTAAGTTGATAATTTCAACCACTTGGTTAGTATCTCTGCCAAGGGACTATTGGTCCCAGAGGATATCGTTCCCCTAATTTTACAGTGTTTCGACACTGGACTTGAAAAATATTTGCAATAATAAGGAAGTGTTCCAACTCTATACCATCATGAAGAAAATTCCAAACCAATTTTCTGCATCAGACACGAGTTTCGAATACTAAATTCCCACCAGTGATGCGTCCAGCGGTGCCACAAAAATTAATTTAAGTAGCGCCCTCTTTTATTTTTTGAATTTCGATTTGTACATTTACTTTACAGAGAGTGCACGGCTTTGAAATTCGATTTGTACATTTACTTTACAGAGAGTGCACGGCTCCAAATTATTATCCTACACCAAATTTGGTAAGCTATGATTCTAAAACTAAGGAAGATCTCTATGAATGCATAGCCTAATTCTTCTTTGGTTCTATGGCATAATTTTTGGGTCATACATGTATTTAGAATTTTCGCTCTTCATATCTCACCACTAGGATATCATCTATTTCGGCCTAAGCATCACTGGTGAGACATTTACTTGATGAATTGCACTTCTTGCACTGAAGTATTACAATAGAATTTATATTTCAATGATGACAATTATTAAATAGTTAATGTACAGGGATTAGACAGATTTAAAAAGAATTGCCATTGTCTAGTAGAGAAGTTCGAGTCAATCAATTGATACCAAGTTCGTTGTCTTTACGACTCCTTTATAGATGGTAAAACTAGATACATATGCGTTTTTCGTCACATATTAATATCAAACCTTTAAACTGAAAAAACCCGAGAAAAAAAAGAATATATGGAATAACAATCTTATCCATACTATGCCCAGATTTAGAATTAATTGTAAGATTTTTGGGGGGTTAATTATTTTTTAGTTTGCATTTTCAGATTAGAATAAATCAAACAAATTTCGTTGATAATGAGAATAAAGGGATTGGAAACGACTTAACCAACTTAATAGAATTTTTCTCCGATTTTCAGTTGCGTCAACGGAGTACTTTCCTTTATTTTTCTAAAAGTTCTTAATCTCGAAACTTATTTGATTGTGTCTCATTTGCTGCTATTTTATGTGATTGTTGTTCATGTATATTTTACTTTGTTCATTCGTCAATATTGACATGTATCATATTTTGGATTAAATTCATCACACCATATGTGTATTTCAACAAGTAAACTCTCACCATTGATGCTCGAGACGGAAATAGACGAAAATCAAAATAATGAAAATTTTAGCGAAATTTTTAACATGGCTTCAAATGTTATACGTCTTCAAATTCATTGCATCATTTAAGAACAGATACATTTACAGCATGGACCAGACATGCACGTTTCGGGTACTTAACTTTCGTCAGTGATCCTCATTCTAAACAATGTAATATGTCTGTGAAAGTTTTGTCCAAAAAAAAAATACCGAAAGGCGTAACAGGATGGGTGGGATACGATGCTACAAGACCCACTTTTCAGAAATTTTGATAAAATTTTTGAACAGTAATTTTTTAATGCGTTTGAAGAAACGATCAACCGAAGTTGATCGGACTTGGCTACATGTGCCAAAGTAATGCTTATGTCACTTAATTGATCTTGTTTCCTATTTCAAATCAAATCAGATGTAAGAAGTTTTTTTTTTGGCTAATGTTGCTGTCCAAGTGCTTAGAAGAATATCCTATACTTTTTGTTCTTAATGAGGAAAGAAAAGAAGATTTAAAGGAAGTCGAGGAACAAGAGGCCCAAGTGGGCCTTTATCGCTCCCCTGAGAACCATGTCACTTTTGCTGAATGACTGAATACATGCACATTGTAATGGTGATTGTTAGTGTGGTCCATCCTTAAAGTCATGTAAAAAAAAAATCCAAAAAAATATTTTGGCACAGAATCTATATGAAAGCATTATATTAATGGCATCAAGTGTGATTAATATAACAGCAAATTAGGTCTCAAAGACATGCTTTCAATGTGTTAGTTCAGGAAATAGTATGAAAATGTCCATTTCTGACAAAGTCCGAAAAGACATAAAAAATTTGACTTCAGAGTGGAACTAAAAACAGGAATACTTCTTAAGAGATCCCTCTAGATCATTCTGATGCCTTCGGTTTGTTGATATATGCTTGGACTCTGAAGAAGTAGTTTGTCAAAGAACCCTGTGACCTACTTTGCCCCGGGTGGCGACACTTGTTGACGGATCTTGATGAAAAACAACATTACTTGTAGGGAACCATTAGCATATCACACCTACCAAGTTTCTTTAAAATGCCCCAGCGGTTCTGAAGAAGAAGTTGAAAATACCCTCCCCCACCTCTTCCAATTCAATAAGAAAACAAGCAGATTCAGAGAATCGTGGTCCCCCGCTTGGGGTGTTTGACTCAGAAAAATCTGAGTCCTTTATGTAGCTCAAATATCTAGGTCATGGTCACGAGGTCAAAAATTTTTGTGTCAGTGTAAAGGTCTTGTCACAAGAAACTCACATGTGAAATATGAGAACTGTATCTCTTCTGGTTAAAAAGTTATAGCCAAGGTTAAAGATTTTGTGACACAGACAGACGGACGGACGGACGGACAGACAGATGAATGAGATTTAATGTCCCCCGCTTTAGAGTACTGCAAACGGTACAAAATATGCCTGTCATGAAAAATTTGTGAAGGTTATTTTATCACATTACTTGACCAAAAAGAACAACTTGCATATTTGATCTGCAACTGAGGACCAAAGATTATTAGAGAAACCAAACTTGAAATATCTTATCTATAATATCGCTAAAATCTCCAAGAAATATCTTGTTTTATCATGAAATTAAGTATTTGTTCATAGGCAACAGTTCCGCCGATGACGTTCTAAAAACGATACGTTTACGGCGTTAGCCAGGGTGTCTCACTTACGGGATATTTTTGTATATATAAATCAATCGATACATTTGACTAAATATTTATTACACTCAGATTGTAGATGGTAATTTTCTGTTTCCATCGATACCAAACATGTCGGAATCCGTCAAGAAACAAGCGAATTATGGAGGAGTTTGAGGGCCGAAAACTAAAAAAGGCCACATATAAAAGTACTGCACTCGATATCTGATGACGTCAAACCATTATTGAGCCTCCTTAAATAAAATCTATTAAATACCGGCAGTACTATTTTGTTTGCACGATAGATCATCTATTAATCTCCTGAAATGTATCACTTGTACAGTACTAACACGGTGGGTAATCTCGCAACGCAGAACAATTTATTTTTCAATATTTTTGCGCAAAATAGATAATTTATTACAAAAAGGGAAATGTGATGCAGTGTAACAACGCCCTAACTATGAGTTGTATCCAAAATAAGGTGGATATTATAGCTTTTTATAATGCACAAACACGATCGGCGTTCTACTTTCACTTTCATGTACACCAATCATGCCGATAGTTTTTCGGCTTTATAAAAGGATATTACCTCTCTTACTTTCGATAAAACTCGTATCTAAGGCATCCTTACACTGCATCACATTCCCCTTTTTGCGAAAAATAATTTGTAATACACGAAATTTTAGATAAACCTAGTGTTCTGCGTTGCGAGATTACCCACCGTGACTATTAAATGGGCGTGGAGGAATTAACCAATCAAATCTGTAACACAAGATATATGGCGACTTTGTTTACCATAGATACAAAAATAAAGCGGAGAAAATAATCACTATATAGGTTAATTGTTATATAATATGCATGTATGGAAAAAGTCAACATCTCAAAAATAAATTCAGAGTTATATATATTTGATTGCATATGTGCCTGAGTTATTTCGACGTACGAAAATAAGTACACAAAGCCAAACTAGCTTGTCTGTTTAAATCTAAAAGTTGATATTTTGACAGAATTCTTTCACACTTTCTATTCTAACGATAAATATAAAAAAGCAGAAAAAAAAAAACCTGCAAAAGTGGGGTCCTGCCGGGGTTTGAACCACTACTCTTGGGTTCATTGGGCATGGAAAACCTACATTGTATCTATAAATGTTTTTCCGTAAAAATCCAAATGAGGATATCTTGATAAAATTCTTTCACTTGTAGGGAACCATGAGTACCTCATACCTACCAAGTTTCATGACAATCTAAGAAAAAAAGTAAGTTAGATATGATAAATATGCAGTAAATGAGTGTGTAAAATCATACACTTATTGAGTTATTTAAAGAAATAGTGCAAAAATTAGCATTTCTGACTAAGTCCGAAGAGACGTCAAAAAAGCGTCAAAAATTTGAGTTCGGAGTGGAACCAAAAATAACAACACTTCTTAAGACATCTCTCTAGATCATCCTGATGCTTTCGGTTTGTCGATACGTGCTTCCGTTCTGAAGAAGAAGTTTGTCAAAGGAGGGTACCCCCCGTGACCTACTTTTGCCTGTGGTGGCGCCACCTGTTGAGGGATCCGGACGAAAAACAACAACACTTGTAGGGGACCATTAGTACTTTATACCTACCAAGTTTCATCAAAATCCCTTTAGCCATTCTTGAGAAGAAGTCGAAAATGTGAAAAGTTTACGACAGACAGACGACAGACGACAGACGACACACGACACACGACGGACGACGGACGCCGGACGGATCGCTATGACAATAGCTCACTAGAGCCTTTGGCTCAGGTGAGCTAATAAGGGAAGAAAAATTTTTGTTTGGGTCCCGCCAGGGTTTGGAGCCACTCCCCATGGGTCCATTGGGCATGGAAAACATACACTATACCTATGTACAATCTTAAAAAATATTCCTTAAAAATCCAAAAGTGGATATCTTGACAAAATTCTTTCACTTGAAGGGTACCATGCATGAGTACCTCATATCTACATAATGTCATGACAATCTGAAGAGTGGTTATAGAAAAGAAGCAGAAAATGTATGAAAATCACCCCCCCCCCCCCCCTTCCTTTTTACATAAGAAAAAAATTCATAAAAAATCAAAAAAATAAAATTTAAGCATAAAATTCATATCAAAGCAAATATTAAGTTAGATATGATAAATATGCAGTAAATGAGTGTGTAAAATCATACACTTATTGAGTTATTTAAAGAAATAGTGCAAAAATTAGCATTTCTGACTAAGTCCGAAGAGACGTCAAAAAAGCGTCAAAAATTTGAGTTCGGAGTGGAACCAAAAATAACAACACTTCTTAAGACATCTCTCTAGATCATCCTGATGCTTTCGGTTTGTCGATACGTGCTTCCGTTCTGAAGAAGAAGTTTGTCAAAGGAGGGTACCCCCCGTGACCTACTTTTGCCTGTGGTGGCGCCACCTGTTGAGGGATCCGGACGAAAAACAACAACACTTGTAGGGGACCATTAGTACTTTATACCTACCAAGTTTCATCAAAATCCCTTTAGCCATTCTTGAGAAGAAGTCGAAAATGTGAAAAGTTTACGACAGACAGACGACAGACGACAGACGACACACGACACACGACGGACGACGGACGCCGGACGGATCGCTATGACAATAGCTCACTAGAGCCTTTGGCTCAGGTGAGCTAATAAGGGAAGAAAAATTTTTGTTTGGGTCCCGCCAGGGTTTGGAGCCACTCCCCATGGGTCCATTGGGCATGGAAAACATACACTATACCTATGTACAATCTTAAAAAATATTCCTTAAAAATCCAAAAGTGGATATCTTGACAAAATTCTTTCACTTGAAGGGTACCATGCATGAGTACCTCATATCTACATAATGTCATGACAATCTGAAGAGTGGTTATAGAAAAGAAGCAGAAAATGTATGAAAATCACCCCCCCCCCCTTCCTTTTTACATAAGAAAAAAATTCATAAAAAATCAAAAAAATAAAATTTAAGCATAAAATTCATATCAAAGCAAATATTAAGTTAGATATGATAAATATGCAGTAAATGAGTGTGTAAAATCATACACTTATTGAGTTATTTAAAGAAATAGTGCAAAAATTAGCATTTCTGACTAAGTCCGAAGAGACGTCAAAAAAGCGTCAAAAATTTGAGTTCGGAGTGGAACCAAAAATAACAACACTTCTTAAGACATCTCTCTAGATCATCCTGATGCTTTCGGTTTGTCGATACGTGCTTCCGTTCTGAAGAAGAAGTTTGTCAAAGGAGGGTACCCCCCGTGACCTACTTTTGCCTGTGGTGGCGCCACCTGTTGAGGGATCCGGACGAAAAACAACAACACTTGTAGGGGACCATTAGTACTTTATACCTACCAAGTTTCATCAAAATCCCTTTAGCCATTCTTGAGAAGAAGTCGAAAATGTGAAAAGTTTACGACAGACAGACGACAGACGACAGACGACACACGACACACGACACACGACGGACGACGGACGCCGGACGGATCGCTATGACAATAGCTCACTAGAGCCTTTGGCTCAGGTGAGCTAATAAAAAAACATTTATTCACATTAATATTTTTTTTTAAATCAACATTTCATCTAAACAGATAATTTTAAAGATCTAAAAACTAATTTTCGATTTATAAGAAAGAGGATCAAAATAAATCATGTTCTTTTAAAGTAAATAATCATATATTTATTGGGTACAATCTAAAAAAAAATCAAGACTCAATGTGGATTAGTTTTGATTGGGAATATAAAACTTTAATGTATATATATTGATGCCAAGATATTGAAGAAAATTTTGATAATAATGTTTGATCAGCTTTTTTTCTAATATTATTTGTCTACAAAAATTGTAGCTTGCCTACAAAACTAGTAATTCAGGATTATTTTCTATTTATATTTTGGACTAGGAGTCCCGGAGGGCACATGTAGCCAAGTTCGATCAACTTCGGTTGATCGTTCCTTCAACGCATTCGAAAATTTCTGTTATCAAAATTTCTTGAAATTTCTAAAATTGGGGTCCTGTAGCATAATATCCCACCCATCCTGCTACGTCTTTCGGTACATTTTTGGACATAATAAATTTCGCACTTTTTGGCCATATTACATTGTTTAGAATGAGGATCACTGACGAGGGTTAAGTATCCGAAACGTGCATGTCTGATCCATGCTGCGAATGTATCTGTTTAACATTTCAAACATTGTTCTAAACCTAAGGGATATATCCCTAAATCACTGGTTTGTCCTTGACTGATTCTTTGGCACACAATTTAGATCATCTTTAGAATTTCGTTTTTTTGTATTAAGGTAGAGTATCCCTCACGTCAGAATTGCTGGTAATTTTTTGCCTGGATACCGTTTTTTTTTCTCTTAAGAATACATGTATTGTTAAGATTATCAAACTTATATGGTTTTGGGAAAAGAAACTTCTATAGCTGCAGTTTATATTAAATAGGGATTTTTCTTACTTTTCCAATAGGGTTCAATGTTAAAGTTCAAACGGCTAAGTTCTCGGTATAATCATAAAACCAGGAATTATATTTTGTTTGTATATCAGGTTTAACATAAGCTTTGAAATTATGGAAACAAAAATATTGTAAAAGTTGTCATTTAGGAAATATGAGCATCTGAGACCTGAGGGATTCTCTACCTTAATAATTTGGATGCCCTCTGTATCGGGACTCAAGCATCATTGAAGTGACATTGTTGAAACGCAGATATGATGCACTGAAATTCAAACATTAAAACATATCTTTCAATATTTATCTAATGCTATCAAATCGAATATTTGCTAAAAGGAGAGAGAGAGAGAGAGAGAGAGAGAGAGAGAGAGAGAGAGAGAGAGAGAGAGAGAGAGAACGCTAAGGCCAAAAGTCTACACTGAAAACTTATCTAATTCATTGCACATGAAACAGTTTTATTTTCATCGGTAAACAATTGTATACATACAAAATGTAAAAGAAAATTAATTTTGTAAAAATAAATAAATCTATTAATAAATAAAAAATATATAATGAATAAATAAATAAAAAGAAAAAATAAAAAAATAAAAATTTTCATCAGTAAACAGTTGTAATACAAAATGTAATAGAAAATTAATTTAGTAAAAATAAATCAATTCATTTTAATAATATTTCTTAGTTTTTTTAGGAAAATTCTATCAAGGAAATTAGTTCAGATTGACGAATTCATGAATATAGTATATACACACGAAAATTTTTTTCTCTTGATTGACAGATTCAAAATTGAAATTCATTTTCATGAAATTATTTGAAATTCATTTAAAAATGAATATATATAGAAAAGAGTAAGAAAACAAAGTACGTGTACATTTTAGTGCAAATCAAGTAAGTTTTAATCCAAATTTGTCACACTAATATAAAGACAAGAATTGAAAAAAAATCAACAAAATTTATTTAGGTGTTTTCATAATCATATATGTTTGTTTATATGTCAGTTTGCTTTTCTAAGACATTCGATTTAATATTACGTATAGACTAATTTGATTAAATAAAAGTAATGTTAACCACCTAAAATGTCTGATCTAGGATCAAGAATTTATATATATTGAAGATGTGTGATTACCGCGTGGGATCGAAAGGTATGATGTTGTGATTCTTACGGAGTTTTTTTTTTGTTTTGTTTTATTTTTGTTTTTGTTTTTAGATTTTTTTCATCATGTAAGTGTTTAACGTCTTCAAATTCATTAGCATCATTTTAGAGCAGGTAAATTTACAGCATGGACCAGACATGCATGATATTGCACAAAATTACAGTAGGGCAATGCCTAATAAGTAATTCCATATCGTTTATATATCTGAAAAGTCTATAGTTTTTGCAAACACCTCAAGAGTTCGTCAAAAGGAAAGATTTTCTGTCGTCAACAAACTATTTAAGTCTTTGCAAAAACTTTGAACTTTTCATATACCTGAACGATGAACCTGATTTATAGGCATTGCCCTACTGCAACGTCTCATCAGTTTTGTAAAGTTTAATATAGAAAATGAAAGAATTCCAAAAAACAATATAAGGAATCCCAACGCCATACGTTTCGATCCCACGCGGTGGTAATGTGTTCTCTGAATTCATATATACAAAAATAACTACTAAACAGAAAATGTAATTTATTTCTTATCTTTCAAGGAACAAACTTACTTATTTGGAAATCAAGCAAATCGTGAATACGCGCAGATAAATGTATATATATTTTTTCCTATATAATTTGTAAGATTATAATTTTTTAAATCTTCTTTTCAGTATTTCAGTATCTATTAACTATCCTTAAATGCAAACTCAGCTTTAAGAATTATGCCTAAATTTAACAAATAAATCATTCAATAGAATTATCGGGTATAACTATTTATGGAAAAATACAAATTCATCATAGGGATAACCTCATCATCATTTGAAATTCCAAATTTTTTTTTCGAAAAAAAAAGAAAAGAAAAAAAAAACAATTCGAAAAATTCGAAAAAATTCATCTGAAAAACCTTCAAATACAAATTGCTTCATTTCTAAATTCTATAGATTGGAATAAAAATCCAGAAGATGTTCTCAATCATCTAACTGACATCGTTCTGGATATAAATTTCTCTGTATTCATCGTCAAAGAATATTAATATATCCATGCAAATGAAAAGTGATTATCTTACAAAAAGGCATATTTGTTTTTAATTTATTATAGAATAAAGTCAAATAATTGAAATGTTTAACGTCTTCAAATTCATTAGGTCATTTTAGAGTAGATCAATTCACAGCATGGACCAGACATGCACGTTTCGGGTATTTAACCCTCGTCAGTGATCCTCAATCTAAACAATGTAATTTGGCCAAATATGTGAAAATTATGTCCTAAATATACCGAAAGACGTAGCAAGATGGCTGGGATATGATTCTACAGGATCCAGGTTTTAGAAATTTGAGAAAATTTGTAAACAGAATTTTTTTCAAATGCGTTTGAAGAAATGACCAACCGAAATTGCTCGAATTTGGCTACATGTGCCCTCGGAGACTCCTGGTCCACCAGCAGTTACACTCACCAAGTAGTACAAATGTAAAAAATCACTTGATCAATTCTCACTCCGTAGTTTCTTTATCAGATATGTGTTTTTCATGTTATGAAACAAAAATCCAAAAGTTTAGAAGTTTGGAGCTCTACACTTCAATTACCGACAGGATTTATTTTGGATACCCTTGAAGGGAGAATGGAGATTTGTCTTTTTATATGATAATTTTCAAGCTATTGTTTGTGTCATTCAATTATATAACATGATTAATTCTAGCAATTTCAGTATACCATATGTGCAATTCAATAAGTAATGTTACATAAGGGATGCTTCCGGCAAAGAGGAACAAATAGTGAATATACGAAGAGCTTATTGTCTACTGATGAGTCAGCTACGGATAGAATATTTTAGGTTAATTATTTTCTTATTTCAAGTAAATGCAGAAACCCATTAGTTTTAGGTTAATTTTTCGAATTTATATTCACGGAAAAATTTCAAATTTTTCTTATTTCAAGTCATTGCAGAAACACGTTTAAACCAGGCTAATTGTAGAACAAGGGACTAACAGTCCACAAGAAGGTTGAACATTCGAATGCTGATTATTGAATTTGAACGTTGTTCTAAAAACTTTTTTGATTATACCAAAAGTAGAATGTACAACCCCTCCCTAAGTTTTTTTTTGGGGGTTTCCACAAGCTTGTATACATGTATTGCATACATTGTTTTTCAGCTTACATAAATGATGATGAGAATTTGCTATACGAACGTATGAAGAAGATATCCTCCATTCTTTTAGGAGGTAGCATATTATTAGCCAGATACTTAATTCAGTAGATGTCAATTATCGGAACATATTCCTATAACTTTTTATTTTTTAGTATCTATGTACTATTTTTTATCTAGTTTTTTTTATACATAAGCAAATCTTATAACTAAGACATGTATATATATGTAATTTTAAAATATTTGAACATGTAAACTATTAAAATTTTATTCACTTGAGCCATATGAATATTCCGAAAAAAAAAAGTTTCATCAGTGATACTCGAGCTCGACAAGAGGACAAAGTAGGAATGGAAGAGCTTGTAGCTAATTATATGTAAGGACTTTCATTAAAGAAAGGAGATGATCTTCTTCAAAAGTTCCATATAGCCCATTCTCTCCATCATTAATATTAACTTAAAAACAATACATGCAATACATGTATGCAAGTTTCTGTTGGAACAAAAAAAAAAAAAAAAAAAAAAAAAAACATCCATATGACTCCCACCCATCCTGCTACGTCTTTCGGTACATTTTGAACATGATAATTTTCACACTCTTTGGCCATATTTTAGATTGAGGATCACACCCGAAACGTGCATATCTGGTCCATGTTGCAAATGTATCTGTTCTTAAATGATGCTATTGAATTTGAAGACTTTTAACATTGGGAGGGTTTTATTTTTATTCAAAAATGACAGATATGTATACCAAAGAGCAATCGATGGACATAAGTATTCCTGGGGAGATTCTTTTATGGTTTAGTATGATTGATATATAAGTTAAAGAATAGCTTTACTCCATTACAAATAAACTTAGAAACGAAAACTAACAGACCGCCAGAACAAATACAAACCTTGTGGATGCAATTAAAGAATACAATCCGTAACAATATAAAAGCTTCTTATTCGGAGAAAAGAATTGGTAACTAGTGATAGATCTGTCTTTGTTTGTAGAAGAAATTTCTTATGTCACATAACATAGAGGGAGGTATTTCGAACATTGTGGTATCATTTATTTGTCAAAATTGAAATCTTTCGAAAGAAATCTAACGTAATGACACTAATAAGTCTGACAAGAAGAACGAATGCATAAGTATGTATATTTTTTTCTGTTTTCTTTACAATCATCTTATCAGATTACTCATATTTTATGTTATTTTCCTCTCTCACAGGCAAGAAATTGAGAATATTGATATCGCAAGGGTAGTCAAGTCCATTACTACACCTTACATTAAAAAGATTTTATTATTTTCCCTTACAACTATAAATCTATTACATGAATGATTGCATTCTACAGATGAATCTTAAGATGAATGTTTTTAAGCTTTTAAATCTTACATTTTGCATAAATAGTAATAGTTATTTATTTTTTGCAGCTCAAAATTCTTGTTTAAAAATTAGAGACAAAGTTTGAAACGGGAAATCCTACTTTTATTTTATGAACAATTTAAATATAAACATCAAAGATATTAGATATAGCCACTTTTAATTTCCTCAATTATGAACATGATGAAAAGTATAAATTTCAAACATTGGCTCTTTTTGCAAAATAAATAAATAGATAATGAAATAATGTAAAAAAGAATAATAAACGATTGATAAGCCAACAAATAAAAACAAAAAAATAGAAAGACCAATAGATAGATAAATAAATAGATAAATAAATATATGAATAAATAAATAAAAAAAAAGATAAATAAAAGATATATATTTGACGACAGTGCAGAAGCAATTAGATTGCTTCGTAAGCAGTGGACGAGCGGATGCAGTTTGCCCATCCCTTCTGATGCAGCATTACGATTTGCCAATCCCTTCAGCCCTTGGTACAGGGAATTCTGATTTTTAAGTTATATAAAGTTTTACCTGTGCCTTCGTTGCCAGCGTTGTCTTCAGTCTTTTTTCTTCACACTCTCGTTGATCTTTGTCCAGAAGAGTGCTCTTTTTCCCGCCTCCCTATCCTCTCCTCAGAATCGGATGGCTACATGTAAGTAGACTTGACTGATATTTTGAAAAAGCTCAATTTTGATTGGTTAAAATTTAGAGCGTGGGTATATTCGAACTGCATTTCTCAGGCTAGAACAACATTACGTACTTTGTCAACAGCCGATGAACGTAATGACCCATCCTCCATTCATAAAAAATAAAGTATCTGGATTAGTACTGGGGGCCAATAGAAGGGGGAGATTGGGAGGAAAACGCAAACATGTCTGTTGTTAGATCCTGAAATTCATTTAACCACAAGATTACATTAGTACATGCTTTCTATTGTGACGCGTTTCCTGCTTCGAGACACAATTTGGAGGTTTTCAAAACAAGGTCAAAAGTTTATATCCCTCAGAGAGAAGACTTACTGCAGACGACCTTGAAGGAATTACCCGCATTTACGTGGTAACGAAAAAGATTAATAATGAAACACCGTCTTTATTATGTAGAACACTAAGTATGATACCATCTTTATGCAACTGTCATTGCATACATGATAAAGAGAAATATATGCAACCATGGTATGAATAAATCTACGTGTTTTGTAAGTACAGTTGAATAATGTATATGACTCATTAACATTTCAAAGAAGTCATAAATCCCCCTCTTCCAGTTCATAGACCAAATTAGAAAAAAATAATAATAATAAATGCATAGGAAAAGGAATGAATAAAAGTATATGAAAAAATAATTAATTGTAATAGCAAAAATATCGATAAGAAAATGTCGGAGGAATGGAAGAGAGAAAACCATTTAGAAAAAAGATAATAAAGAAATGTAGGATAAATCAAGTTTGAAAAAAAAAATTACAGGAAGTAAGTAGCAATGAAAATTGATTAAACACATTTAGAAAAATGATAAAAGGACATTTTATTTATTTTTTTTTTTTTTATTATTTGAAATTATATGAAAAGAAAGAAGAACGATGAGAAAAACAAGAAAATGATTTATGAAAGTGAAAATAAAATTATAAGAAGACAAAAAAAAAAAAAAAAAAAAATAATAAAATAAAATAAAAAAAAAAAAAAAAAAAAAACAAATAAATAAAGATAAACCTTAAGAATATTTGAGGAGAATTTTTATTTTCTTATTACGCAGGAATGATTTTGTTATATTAAAGAAAATCTTCAATTTAACTGTTAATTGGAATTCAATATTTAAAAAAAAACCATTATGGAAATAGACAAAAAAGATGATTTATTATTGGAAAGTTATGAGCAATTTAAAACATTTCTTATTGAACGTTTTGAATCATATTTGAATCTATTCTTACAAAAAAATTCATTCGACCACATTATTTTATAAAGAAACTTCGATCCAATTGAAATATTCTACAAATCATTTTTGTCGATGGTTTTTTTGAAGGGAAAAAATGATAAGGGAAAAAATCCTTTATCTTGAAAAATATTCTGTTTTAATTTATTTTTGAAAATTGTAATTGAACTACGTCTTCAAAAGAAAGGCGTTTTAAAATAAAAACAAAATATTGAAAATAAAGAGAAAATTATCTTGAAAATATTTTTTTTACGTATTGATTTATTCAAAGAAAAGTAAAATACATACAGGCAATTTTCTTTTCTTTTGAGTAAGAATTAAACTTAAAATGTAAACTTAACATCATAGTAAAGTTCTGACAATAAGACCAGATAGAAAACATAAAATGTACGTAATAAAATTTCATGGGTATGATGCGAAACAATATACACTGCTAAAAAAAATTAAGGGAGCAAGGTTACTACTCTCATATCACCGCGTTTGCAGCTGCTTATTCTATATGATGAACATAAATGTATTAAGACATATTTCATAGTCATTTCTTTATTACCAATGTCTGTATTGAACAGATTAACCATATACACATTATAAAACTTGATGATGTAGCCTTGTCTATCCCAAAAGATTTTACAAGCTATATGTACCATTATATCATAATGGGAAAATCGCTCCTTTAATTTTTTTGAGCAGTGTAATCATATGATTTAAAAGAAAATGTGCGATAAAAAGTCTTTAAAAAGGAGATAAGAAATGCATGAATTACAAATTATAATATATCTAGAAACTCAGTATTTGAAAATAGCAATTCAAAGGTTTGCAATGCTTGATGGAAATAATTTTATTCTTTCTAAATTTTTGAATGTAAATAAAAATAAAGTATGCTTTTATGGGATACCAAATAGATGAAAAGAAGATTTGTTCTTTTACGTTCAAAGTGCGATCTTTAAAAAAATGTATAACTTCATTAAAAAAAATATTAGAAAATAAAATGCAATAAAAATAAATCTAGGAAAAAAACTTAATAAGTAATAAAAGTATACAAAAAAATTACATGATGACAACAATTGTTGGTAATTTCCACACATCATTTAATTCACCAAAGCAATCATAATTTTTGAAAAAAAAATATTATAAGGACAACCCAAAGAATTTGTAAGTTTGTGTCCTCTTTTTAATCATTATTTTAATAGTTATTATGATTTTACTAAAAATATTAGCTTCTGGTTCTACTAAATGAGACTTCCTTTGAGTTTTGCTGTGGGTGCTACAACCGAGTGTTGCAGGAGATCCCCTCCTTTCCTTTTCGTAACACGACTCTCACATATTTTGCGAAAAAGTCAAGGCATAAGGTTCTTTATATAAATATTTCAAATGTTTCAAATTCTTAATCCTTAACTGGGTCAACCTACAACTTTTATCCGATTTCTCTTTGCGAACATATTTTGTGTTTCTTAATATTTGTTAGTTCTAAAATCATTCATCCCTAGCAGATCAGTGAGACTTGAATAACAATTAAAGTCATATAAAGAAAAAAAAAAATCTTCAAATTGAAAAAAACCCAACATATCTCTCCTTATGGTAGTTGTAAGATTATGTATAAAATCATTATGTTTATTTGTTTCGGTATATGTTATGTGATTCGCCGCCTGAAATACAATAGAATCTTAATTACGTATATTGAAATATCATCGATAATAAATTTTATACACCATGCCTAAGTAATCCGGATAACCACATCCTTGAGCCGACGCTGTGTAAACATGAAATTCGATACGCATATTTCGTCACTAACCTGACTTATGTATCTAAAGTTCGGCAACTTGAAAGTATCCACCAGTGCTGCAACCTTTACCTTTAGTAGTAAGGTATGATAACTTTACATCACATTTGCCCCGCTTTATATACCTTACTTCTACCTTTAAATTATCGATCATAATATTTGTATATACATATATATTTATATATACTCAAGGTTTGATTAGTTATACAGAATGAAAAGAAAAAAAGATCTCCAACAACACATCGTTGCAGCCACTACAGCGGAACAAACTCGCACAAGATTGCAGCAAATAACGGACATCACACAACATAATCACTCGTCAAAAGCATCCGGTGGCAACGTAACATAAAAGTATACTCACAGCATAAAGATAAACTAACAAACAAACTATGTAAAGACAACATGAATCATAACTACAATACACAAAAGACTTTGGTATGAATAGGAAATAGTGTCCTTATCCGGATTATATGCACAAAACACTCCCCATTATCAGAATATTTAGATGTCTCCCAAGTAGCACAACTGAAGTAACCTTCTAATTGAAATGTGTCATCACGAAGGAGGCAGTTTTGATAAATTCGACTTTTTGGTTTGGTTTTTTTTTTCAAAATTGTTTATGGGTGATGAACAGTTCTATGTAATGATGAACAATGTTGCTTGTATTGTTTGCGTGAAGTTCTTTTAAAATAACATTATATCAAATGTCGAATAAAGTTTTCCTTCAGCCATAACTGTAAAAGCTACGCCATTTTCCTGTCTTTAAGTTCATCCTTACCTTCACACCTTATCGTCAGTATAGCAAGCATGTAATCCTTACAATCACTCCCTAGATCATAAAGTAGAATTCCTAAATCTCCCAAGTGTTCTAATTTTAGATGTTATCCTTGTGTAAGACACACGTAATCCGTTGCGTAAGTATGAAGAGGCTAAATTTTGATTTCTAGAAAGAACATTTGCATTGTTTATACAACCAGGTATGACCTATATGTTTCAGTTAGTATAGTACATTCTATAGTGTTTGGTATTTCACTCGTGAATTAATTAAACTAATCAAGGAAATTATATAAAGAATTACCCAACCTTTGAAGTTTACTATTTAAAATATTTTCTTCGTGAAATATTGCTCCGAAACATTTTATTTGCTTGAAAAACTAGATTGACCTTTTAGAACTGATTGAATTTTTAAGTGATAATTGGTTCTTTAAATGTTTAATGAGACCTTCTATTTCCTGAGTGCTGTCACAATTTATGCATTGAACAGATACATCTTAATTCAGAGTTATCTATAAAAAGTACAGTGAAAGCAAATAAGAAAACAAAATCAGTAAAGAAATAATAGTACGTATATCTATCTTAGTTTCTTAATCTGAGAAAATCTTCATTTCATTATCCACTTTGTCCATTTGTCTTGCAGTGAGGTCCTATCGGAGATGCTTTTCTTCATTTTGATTAGAATCTACAAGGAGATAACCAATGACAGGCTAGAGTAAAGACTCAAAGACTCTAGACTCCTCAATTGAGTTCACTATTCAGCAATATCAATTAAAGAGCAAGAGTTATCTCCTCCTATTTTTTCTGCAAAGAGTTTCTCCTCTACCGGTTAAGTACTCGAAACGTGCATGTCTGGTCCATGCTGCAAATTAATTTACCTGTTTTTAACATTCTTACGAATTTTTTAAATCTACACTTTTCAACGTACTGCTCATCACTTGGACTTCCTTCTTCTTGGTCTCAAGCATCACTTTTTGTACATTGCTTGTTGAAATGCACATATGGTGTGCTAAAATTGTTTTCGTAGAAAATTGATTTCAAAACTTAATTTCAAAACTTCTTCCTTCTCAATATCGAAATAACTTTTTTTAAATATCTCATCTTGCATTTGAATACGTAATTTTATCTTGTTATTGCAAGAAGGAAAAGAACTCCAATACAAAGACGTTTTAAAGACAATTGTGTATGATATCAACTAATACATTTCCTTGTCTACGTTTCTGCTATCTTTTATTCCGACAAAGGTGTACTCTGGTTTCCTCGTATCATTAAATAGGAATCCCAATATAGCATTCCGTTTTCGTCGAATATGTTAAAAAAAGAAACAAGCGAAATATTGCCCATTTTCTACGAAAACAAGTTAATTATAAGCTACACATCATCTGATATGAGGGCAAGTGGTAGCTGATAAGGCTGTCAATTAACCACACCATTATTAACTCAAGTAGGCTAGCAGATAGTAGTAATGTCGAACACCCAGCTTGACATCTCTTTGTTTGAAATGCTTTGATCTACAGTTATAAATGGCATTATCGTCTATAGCAGACGAGGAAAATGCTCGGACAAAAAAGTTATAACTACTGTTTTTAGAAAGCACTAAATAAACTGCATTTTGATTGAATTAAATATTGAAATATATTCTCAATGCTGATAGTTTCAGTGCACCATATGTGTGTTTCAATAAATAACATCACAAGCGACGTTTAAGGACAAAATTGAGGAAATCCAAAGAGCAAAAAATGAATCAAATTGTATGGCGAAGAGACAGCTAGGGAAAGAATTATGCATTGAGGGAGATCCCCCTCATTATATAAAAACCACATAAACATGCGAAAACTCTCTGTGTAATAAAGAAGAGACATTAAATTTTCAATTAATATCAACAACTGGCATTAGAGAGACATGGTAATCAGGATTAAAAGTCAAGAACTTTACATTAATCTGCCATATACAACGGCAAACCATATATCAATACACAGTACAAAATCGATAATTCAGAAAATCGTAAACAGAAGGCATACAAAATCAGGATGAAACAGGAACAAAGCAAACAGAAATAAACTCCAACACAAGGAAATAAGCGAATTCCCAAAATGAGCGTGAGACCAGGTACCCAGGAAGAGTAAGTTTCTCCTGCTGACGCTACATGTTTACCTGTCTTTCGTTGCTAAACGGATTTCTCTCCTCGCTCTCTTTACTTCAATAGACCACTTTCCGTTCTTGTTAGAAAGCACAAAATGTCAGAATCAACATCTTTTTGCGTTGTGTTACATTATTACGACACTATTGAAAGACACAATAGAACACTCGCCGAAATGCATAATGGCTGACGATAAGTGTCCGACGAAAAGGCTATATTTGCTCACTTTTTCATTGTTACGTCTCAATTGAATTGCGTCTTTTAAGTGTGACGTCAAAGTATGCCGACCCAGACATTTTGACCTTTCTTAGAAGATCGGAAAAAGGTCTATTCCATTGAGACGTTACAATGAAAAGTGCGCAAAAATTGCCTACCTCGGACATTTTTCATTTTGTCAGCCATTATGAATTTTGGCTAGTGGCCTATTGTAAAGTTTGCTTTACTTGATTCTTTACTGAAAGAGTATCCTTTGTGGATTTTGGTCAAGGTATCATCAGCTGAATCTCTCACTTAACGAAACCATACAAAGGTGCTGTGCGAAACATTTTTTTTTTTTTTTTGGTAGCAACACCTTTTTTGTTTCACATGTTTCATGAACGGTTGTCTCACACAATATCCTTCAACCTTATGTGCCGTTGATGCAAGTCTTTTTTTAATATGAACATTTTAACAGGGTAATTGTGGAGGTCATTATCTCGGTGCTTTTGTTGACAAAGATGAGTTGTATCTTTCTTTTATTCTTATATGCAGTTTTTTAAGAGATCCTTTTGCCTTATGTGTCATCAATTTTGAAAGTGTATCACAAAATTAAAGGTAGTGTAGAAGATTTCTTTAATGTATTTTGTTTATTGAAAATGTCGAAGGGTTCCAACTCTATACATTTTTGAAGAAAATTCCAAACCAATTTCCATGCACCAGACACGTGTTTCGAATATTAAAGTCTCATCAGTGATGCTTCTTGCGGAGCCACCAAAAATCATGTCAGTAGCGCCTTCTTTAACTTTTTGAATTTAGATTTGTACATTTACATTACAGAGAGTGCGCGGCTCCAAATTTCCTGTAGGGTCGATTCAGTAGCATATTCAAATAAAATCAATGTTCAAAATAGCATTGGAGGGATAGTGCTAAGATGTTAAACTGCTTTAATTTCGATTATATTTATCGGTGAAATGGCTAGTTTCCGAAAAGGCAAAAACAAAATATATATATAGATATGATGTCACATTGACGAAAGGCCGAAACAAACCTTCTTTCAGGTGACAGAGCTGGAAAGAAGTAATTAATACACTTGAAAAACATCAGGTTACGGGGAACGATTTTAACTGAACTCACATCACCATGTGCCTTTGAAAAGAGATACTGAAAAAAAGAAAAAGGAAGGATCTCCAGCATGACCACCCCTGCACTCACCCAGCGAAACAAACCCACAAGAAAGTGACATACAAAACTACAAAGCCCAAAATCACACAACAATATTCACCAGAACATCATATAAAACAATCGAAAAAGACTCACAGAAACATCAAACATTAATGAAAACACATAAAAGGAAGAAGACCAATGTGCACCAGCGCCGACTTTGGACAGCCATCTGCTCTTAGCAAAATGTGTGGGTATCCGGAATACGTGCGCACAACCCTCCCACTCATCAGGATACACAGAGATCTCCATGGACGCACAATTGTAGTATAAACACCTTATTTCTTTGCGTATCAATCTCGTTAGATGTCGCGTCTCGGTCAGAAAAGAAAAAGAGTAAATAATATCAATCACGACACCTTGTCATGATACTGTTCTTTTCATACGAAAATATATATAAACGAAAAAGAATATTTTATTGAAATGAGTTAAAGAAGATGAGAGTATCACCCTTGAATACCAACACAGAAATTTATCTACATGTATGTGTCATGAATACTAACTTTAAAGAATTAGTGAATGAAACACAACAAACACAAAAGCCGAAACCATTTTCCAAAAAACACAATCGAAAGGGATACGAAATTTGGAAAAAACCCCAGAACTTTCTCACATGAAATAAATGGGACAAACAGACGGAGACAATGACACAAGCAACACAGAAACACGAAGGACAACTTAGTGTGGAAGGCATTGTAGAATGCATTGTAGGTGGCGCTGCCAAAACCATTTTCATGTATCAAATAAATCATTAAGAAACTACACGAATAAGTCTAAACTCTGCTGACGGATACAACCTGATTGAAGTTCTATTCTCTGAGTACACCTAGTTTACAGGGCTGTAAATGATTCCAGTACCACGAAAAGTAATGTAAATATGTATGTGATATATTTGTTTAAATACTTTTTAACTTGCCGCTTGTGATTGTCTCTTTTATTTAGTGTTTAACTTGATGACTCTGTGTGTTAATTAAAATGTCGTTTTGGCTTAAATGGTGCATAAGCCCGGGAAACATCTATTGAAATAACACAATCAGGCGTCTAAACATTTCTGTGCAAAAGATGTTGAAGATCCATTCCACTACTTTAAAGTGCAAATCAAATACATCAAGTAGTGATTGACACATAGAATAACAAAATATCAAAATCATAACAAGACATTCGGTATATAACATATCGGTCAAAAGAAAGGGTTGCTGAAACAGCTACCAACTATAAGACTATAGTCACAACAGCTACCAACTATAAGACTATAGTCACAACACAAACACGGTTAGATATTGTGAAGATGACACATAGGTACAACAACACCATGCTAACACTTTGTGGTTCACCAAAGGCACAACATAACCTTGATGGATATAAGAAACACACTATTGGCAAGTACCTAACACACATGGTTGTTCAATGAAATAGGGATGGAGTACAAAACATCGCGATGACATAGGTTAAACGGGCACATAGATTGACAGACGTTATATACATATGACACATATAAAATGCAATAACGTGATGGGCAAGTGATTCAGAATAAACAAACCAAGAAATCTAAGTCTAATAACGCATAAATCCAATTCAATCACATCTATATTTGGATTACGATACAAATGGTTAAACACGCATACACTATGCATTAACGCATGCGATATATGTACCACACCAACACATCACTGCGTGATGGGGATATGACGCAAAGATACAACATAAACAAAACGTGACGTATAGGGTCAACACACTACACCTGGAAGTGACGGACATATAGGCGAAACAAAAAAAAAACCCCAACTATAATGCTGTTGACGCATGCTACACTGTCACATCAAAAACGCACAAACATGCGTTTATGATTAATTTATTTAATATAGACACCTAGCTAAGTATTTTAGTGAAGTGAGCAAACCGTAGCACAAATACATGTTTGCCTGTTAGCCAAAAGAGGAAACTGGTAGAGATTTTGTGCAACATTCTTACTGATATGAACAAATTAATGAGCAACGAATTATATTCTTACCTTAAAAATGTAACACGAGTGAATGAGAATCCAAAGAACAAAATATCCAAAATATATTTTTTTAAATATTTCTTTATTTTTCATTTCATCACATTACACACATAGACACTATCCTTTGACTAGAATATATCCATATCTCAAAAAAACACTTTTTGCATTTCTTTGACAAAATGGATGAGTATATCTTCGAACTGTACGGTCTTCAACTCCTCTGCGATTACCATCTAAGTATCTGAAATGGATCGAATTGTTCGAAAATTGTAAAGAAAACGTATCAATACTCATGGATGCAATATGAATATTCCCTCTGTATTGAAAAAGTATATGAAAAAAGATCAATAATTTAATTATTTAATTTGTCGATGCAATTCAAATACTCCCTCTTCATCGAGATATTTTACTAAATTGACATAAAATCATGCAATACAAAATTATTACCCACCCTTAATAGGCATTATTGTTCCTCCTCTGCAATAATTGTTTTTATTGTCATTTTCCCCCTTTGCAATGCTATTGGTCTGACCTTTTCATCTATATGAACCAAGACTATTCCAACTAACGTCTATCGACTTCACATTGTCGTCAGGATGGCTGGAAGCACATAACTCTCTTTTTCAGCCGGAACATTGAGAGATGACCCGATGACTGGTTCATTCTTTTATATGTCAACACTCAAATCCTCATTGACACAAAAGACAATTTCGCAATCAACGTCTCATATTGTGAACTTCTCTGACACACTGACGTATCTTTCGTCTCCATCAAACTGTTCTATGTAATAGTTATCCCCTACCTGGTATATCGGAAAGCTTGGCTTTGGCAAGGAAATTCCCAAAAATTGTTGTGATTCTGAAAATAGAAATTGGGATAAACCTCAAATGTTGTCGATATGCTCATGTAGAAACTGCGCAGTTATGTCAACAAATTTTAACCTACTAGATACGACATCAGTTGGTTAGACCGATGATGAATCCTTTTGGGCGCAATACTTTGTAAATAAGTAAAAATGTAAGGCTCTCTGAACATTCGGTTTGAGTCATACTCCGATCATATGATTGCCAAACACTGACACAGTTTCCTTGAATTTGATTGCATGTTCACTAAAACTAGGACGCATAATCATTATAAGATAAAAACGAAAATACAGAAATAAATATCACGGTAACACTCCGTCTGCTTTATTCAGGTTTCTAGGTCAACAATACAATAAGAAAATGTAAACATTTGTGAAATCTTATACCAAGGAGTCTAAAGTACACCGATCTATTAAATTCAGCATAATGAAAACATACAAAAAGGAGTAATGTCTTTTACCTAACCTTTTATACCTTTCCTTTTACTTTAATACACCGACTGATTTGAAAAACAAAAGCAAGCAGACTGTACATATTCATAGCAACCATGAAGCTGTTAATAATGAATGTACCTTTACCTCTGTGTAATCGGAATAGTGGGAGGGTTGTGCGCACGTAATCCAGGATAACCACACCGTCTGAAATTTACGTGGCAGATGGCCGTCCTTATCGGCACCGGTTGCCCATTGGTCTCATTGGTTTATGTGTCGTCTTTTATGATTAATGTTTCTATGGTGTGAGTTGGTGTTCTTTGTCCCTTTTGCGCCTCTTTTTCTGTGGGTGTCTGTTCTGTGTGTTTTTTTGCATTGGGTGTTTTGGGATTTTGCTGTGGGTGCTGCAACCTAGTGTTGTTGGAGATCCCCTCCTTTCTTTTATAGTTTACCCTTGACTTGAAAGGTATATTAATATTACATCACATATCAGTTAGAGTCGAATGTATAAAAGAAGTCGTGATTGATAATTCTGAAAATAACATAAGACAATTTTTATGCCAGCAATTTTTCATTTGATGATTTAATTAAATTATTTTGGAGCCATGTGTATTATTAGAGAAATCAACACAGAAATGACAAGAATCAGTATCATTACAACAAATACAAGCAATGAGTATTAAGATGACCAATAAGCAGGCAAAATTATGCATTAACACACAAAACAAGGCCAAACACATAAAAGTTAAACGTCTTCGAATTCAATAACATCATTTTAAAATATTTGCAGCATGGACCAGACATGCACGTTTCGGGTACTTAACTCTCGTCAGCGATCTTCAATCTACACAATGTAATATGACCAAAAAGTGTGAAAATTATTAAATCCAAAAAATGTACCGAAAGACGTAGCAGGATGGGTGAGATATGATGCTACAGGACCCACATTTTAGAAATTTTGTAACAGAAATGTTCAAATGCGTTGAGGAGACAGACGATCAACCGAAGTTGATAGAACTTGGCTACATGTGCCCTCGGGGACTCCTGGTCCACCAGCAGAGACACACACGAAGTAGTACAAACGTTAATATTAAATCTAGTAATAAGCTTCCTAGTATTGTAACGAGATCGGTAAAACAATCAACCACCACCTAAAACGTGCACCAAACGTACAAAAAAACCGCTTCGGGTACTTAGTTGATTTCAATTCTATGAATGAATCATCAATGAGTTAAAGAAGATCCTGACGATAATCTCAACAGCACTCACAACAGAGCACCTAATAGAGCATCGACGGACCCCTAGCAAGCTAGAGGTGGGATCAGGTGCCCGGGAGGAGTAAGGATCCCCTGTTGGCTAGCCGCACCCGCCGTCGATGTTCATGCACGAATTCAAATTGAAAATATATAAAATGCATGCACTGTCTGAGGCCGTCTATATAGAAAGTGCTGTGGCGACAATGTCAGGGAAAAATATTCAAAACACTGTCAAACCCCAAGCATCGTTAACATTTATAGATGTGAAGGTTAGATACATTTTGGAGTCTTAACCCTCGTGTCCTTTTATAATTCCAGCCAAAACTGTGCTAGATTATTTTGTCATCTTTGAAGCATCAATGATGAGGATTTATTATCCAAAACATGTATGTCTTGTTTTGTTTTGAATATTCCCCCCGTGCACCTCTTGCCCCACCTCTAGCTTGCTAGGGGCTCCGTCGATGCTCAATTTTGTGCTCTATTGTGAGTGCTGTTGCGATTTTCGTCAGGATCTTCTTTAACTCATTTATTTTTCTTTTTCTTTTGACTGTTTTTTGTTTTACTTGGGCCAAAGCCATTTGAATAAATGTGTTATATGCCAATAAACAATTTGAATTTGAATTTCGAAATCTTTATGTCAAGACGGCTGCTCTCTGAAAGTGGAATTGGACTTCCCGTTTCACAATCGATAATAAAAGCAAGCTAGACAAAATACCAATTTTCTATATATGATTTATAATTTAGATATTGAACTAGCTTGGTGCAAACAGTTTTACTTCCTTAAACCTGGTTTCATGTATTGGGTGTTCGAATTTCCCATCTCCTTTAAATCATATGGAATAATGGATAAACAAGATAGTTTATTGCATAGCATTTTGAATTTCTTTTCTCGTACAATACACATTCCTTGATATATTTCCTCGGCAACAGTGCTATACATGCAGTGCATTTCTTAGATTATCTGTTTCCGTCATGTAGATCTATCCTAGTCTTAGTCATATTGATATATAGATATGTCCTAGCCTAACATCTGAAAATTTATAGACTTTATGTAATAAAGGAGATTAGAAAAGATCATGAAAATCTCAACAGCATTCAGAATAGAGCACCAAATTGAGCATCGACGGACCCCTAGCAATGACAAATATGGATAATGACCATATCCTTGTATACAGCACAAAATCGATAATTCAGAAAATCAGCATTTTAAAATCAGAAACCGAAGGCATACAAAATCAGGATAAAACAGGAACCAAAGCAAACAAACAAAAACCTCCACCACATGAAAAAAGCGAACTCCCGACATGGGCTAGAGGTGGGACCAGGTGCCTGGGAAGTGCAAGCATCCCTTGTTTGGCTAGCCGCACCCGCCGTCGTAAAACCGTACATCAGTAAACCCAAAATTTCATCAAATGAAGAACATACCAATCAGTCAGTGAAAGTCAAACACAATGGGTAAATCAGAATCCAAGAGTCGTAATAAATTGGCTTAAAAAACCTTGGTAAAATACAAAACAAAGTAACTACAACATTCTGCCAAAAAAATCACCCACTAAGATGAGATCATCTCCAACTTGCCAACAGCATCCTTTACTTAAGCTGTGCAGGAAAGGTCAGCAGGATGGATGGAATATGGTGCTACAGGACCCACGGTTTAGAAATTTCAAGAAGTTCTGATCACAGAAATTTTCGAATGCTTTGAAGAAATGACCAACCGAAGTTGAACGAAATTGGCTTCATGTGCCCTGGTCGACCAGCAGTGACACTCACCAAGTGGTACAAATGTTAAACATCTTCATATTCAACAGCATCATTCAAGAACAGATAAATTTGCAGCATGAACCAGACAAAAGCAGTGATTAATATGTCGGAATTCGGAGTTTTGAATAGTTTTCATCTAAAACATCCGTCAGCTTTGTGAACAATGAGATGTTATAAAGTTTAAAATAATCACTTTATCATCTAAATACATTTGCAGTGACTAGTCACAAAAACAAAATACGGAACCTTAAGCCAGAAAAACGAAACAGTATAGTAAGCTCCCAAAATAGGTAGAGTAAGATAAGTTGTCTAAAAGGAGTGAGCATCTCCTGCCGACATGTCACAGTAGTAGAGATAACCAAATCCAATCCATTATTTGCATTATTTATTGGTGTCAGTGTTAATGTGTACCCCATTGTCCTCTTGATTATCAATATTGAATACATGTTCTATAGAACTGATTAAGTGCATCATACACATGTCAACAAATAATATTTGATCAGTGATGATCGAGGTTGAATGAACGGAAATCAAATAGTCAATATATGAGGAGCCAAATCCTAAATATAACAAAAATAATACTAGTATGCCAAAAAGCCTACGACAGAGTTATGGCATCAGGGAGATACCCCTTAGTTCTACTTTATCAAATCAAAGAAGAAATAAAATTAAATCAAGTATTAGCAAATTAACATAATATTTCAAGTCACACAGTGTAACAAGGCGAACGTTATCCTAGGGGTCTAACAGTCCACCAGAAGAGATACCAACCAAGTGGTTAAAAATATATGTCCATTGTTTGTAACAATCTTACTGTTTAAAGTGCAAAGTAGTCCTGCTGGAGATGTATGCTTTTTCCCAAAAAAAATTATCCAGTATATTTCTTTTGACTTAACTTATATACCAATTTTCATTGAATCAAAAGTAACTTTAAGTAAAGGAGATTTCATTGACGTGTCCATATTTTCTAGGGAATATATACATTTTATATCTATTTATTAAAGAGAGGAGGGGATCTCCAACCAGTCTCGGTTGCAGCACCCAGAACAAAGCACCAAAATACATGATGCGAAGATACAGTAGGTAATCACAGCAAGAGACATACAAGAGACATACGACATGGAAACATAAAACACAAAAGACTACACGTAAACCAACGAGACCAATGGACAACCGGTGCCGACTTAGCCATATGCCAAGTTGTGTGGTTATCTGTATTACGTGCGCACAACCCAAACAAAGATCTTTTTTTTTAAATACCAACATGATATCAATGTGATACTAATGAGATACACTTTAGTATCACGGTACAGTATCTTGTTGATATCAGCTCTTAATGTGATACTAACAAAATACTCCAGTCTCATAAGGAATGAGTATCCTGCTAGTATCCCGTTAAGACTGAGTATTGCATTGGTAACACATTAAACTTAAACTACCTCTGTTAATATCTTGTTGGTATGTTGTTTCACTTTGAAATTTGATCTGACCTGCCACTAATATGATACTGCCCTGCTTAACTACATCCTGTGTGATGTCATCAATGAGTCATCAGTGACATATAACACTCTCTTTTTTTTCGGTTACACAAAGGTCTCAAAGAATGTATATAACTTCACTGTAAGATGACCACACAGACAAGACAGCAAAACGCAATGAGCCCAAGCAAGATAAATGAGAATATGTAAATTGATATAAAAAGGATGGGGGTTTACAAAATACAGTCCGTGCTTTGCAGGCAGTAGCGAGTTCATGCATGGATAGTATTTATAGTACACAAAGCAAAATGTTCTTCCTTCAAGTTTCAGTTTTGTCTTAGCATGTAGTGTTCCATAATATTTCTAAGTGAAAGTTTTTCATAACAAGTTAAATTGATTAAAGGCCAATACAAATTATGGTTTCTTCAACGGAATCGGAATGTACTCTCAAAGTTAAAAGAAGAGCAGTTTCAAGGGGTCAGTTGTACTTTTCTAAATGCCCTTATGGTACATTATTACCAAAAGAGGAAGAATAATTATTTTATACATCGATTCGAGAGTTCATTTGATGAAAACTTACCTATTTACCTGTCAACTTTACAGGTAAAATTTCTACCCAGAGAGATAATGGGGTGTCATATGATAAATGCTAGTCTGAAGCATCCGAGCCTATGACAGTACAATGTAAGGCATGTTTATCTCTTAAGGGATTCTGTAACATAGCTGCATCATATATGTGATATTTTAACATCTAATAAGCACGGTGCCGTTTTTAACAGCACCACTTACAATGCATTCCGTCTTTGGGCCGGACTCTGGAGATTGTTCATAAGATAAAGTTGTCCTTTGGGTTTCTATGAAGCTGTGTGATTGTCTCCGTCTGGTTGCACCCCCCCCCCCCCCCATTTTGTTTTACTTTTCTCGTGAGAAGTTACATTTCTTTTTTTTGCCGGGGTTCGTAACTGATCCTATGGAAATTCTAATGGTTTTGCCTTACCTTGTCGAATTTGAGACTGAATAACTGATTGATGCTTCTTGGAGATTTATTCTAGATTTGTCAGTATTTTAATTGTGATTTTTGGAATGTGATTTCAGGTTTTGTGTTTGACTTTCATTCACTGAGTGATAGTATAAATGTGTATAATAGCTCATATTGGGGAGATAAGGAGGAGATCCTTAACATGACGATGTTACAGTGATCACAGCGGAACACACACGCATTATCATAAAATAAGGAGGAGATCCTCAACATGACGACGTTACAGTGATCACAGCGGAACACACACGCATTATTATAGAATGAGGATGATATCCTCAACATGACGACGTTATAGTGATCACAGCGGAACACACACGCATTATTATAAAAAAGGAGGAGATACACATCATGACGTCGTTACAGTGATCACAGCGGAACATACACGCATTGTTATAAAATAAGGAGGATATCCTCAACATGACGACGTTACAGTGATCACAGCGGAACACACACGCATTATTATAAAATAAGGAGGAGATCCTCAACATGACGACGTACAGTGATCACAGCGGAACATACATGCATTATTATAAAATAAGGAGGAGATACTCAACATGACGTCGTTACAGTGATCACAGCGGAACATACACGCATTATTATAAAATAAGGAGGAGATTCTCAACATGACGACTTACAGTGATCGCAGCGGAACATACACGAGTAAAAGGGAACGAACATACAGAAACAATGTGAACGATATAACATCACATCATTGAAGCATACAGGACAGTACTTGATTTATGAATAATCTCCACAAAGTCAAAGTAGTAAAAACAAAATAATTTTAAAAAATGAATTGATGTGGCGCCGCACAATCACAAAATGGTTCAAATAATACATAAAGAAACAAAGGTATCAAGACGATGTAATTTAAAGGCAATTTATCAATAACAATTTTATTTTTATTGGATGAATTATTCTCGATGTATATAAAACATGCATGATGTAACCTTTATCTTACTCCGAATCGTTCATTCAATATATTCACCAATAAAGTTAAAATGTGTACCCGGTACAGCTTGATGCTTTTTATATACTTTAAATACAAATGTGTTTTTCTTCATTTGAAAAAAATGAGCACATATTTGATTGTGCATGTGTATGGAGGAATCTGACCACATAAAAGATGCAGCAGGTGTTGTTGAATGGCCTGTTGATTCATTCCATCACAATAGTTGGCAATTTTCAATATTTACAAAGGTATACCCTCGGGTGGTTAGCTCACTGTGTAAAATGTATTATATATAAGGCTTACTTTCATTGTATCATGTTGAATTGAGACTTAAACTACAACATTGTTATCCCGACAAAAATCTAAACTAATCGTCCATGTGCAAGGTAAATTAAAGTCTCCAACCCTGCTATATCAGAGAGAGGCCTCTTGGGCAAAACTGTCTATATGCTCGGCACCAAACGAGAAATTTCGGATAATAAATCCTCATCAGTGATACTAAGCCAAAAATGATTCAAAGACGAAAAATAATTTAGTTTGATGAATCCTCATTTAATTTTTGATTCTGTTAAAATTTCATGTAAGGTGTATAATATTCAGACCCTTAATCAAATGAAAATTGTGGCCAAAACCATTGGAGAGATGGTGCAATGCTAATATGATGGTAATTCATAAATGAGATGACTGATTTAAATAGACGGATTTTCAAATATAACATTGATTAAATTGTCGCAAATTAAAAACTTCTTTCTGGCACAAGCACTGTAAAAACAAAATAAACGCTTAGTCGCGGGAAACGTTTAACCAGCCCGAATTTGCATTATAGACTGTGATGATGTGACCAAATCTGTTGAGTCTTATTAATGAGATCTACCAATATATAAAACAGTTTAATCCATCCATCGATATCAACATTTGAGCTTCGCTTGTATGATAGATAACATACCGTTATATATGCACAACCAATGTAATCCTTGAGATGTTACTATTGAAAGAAACGTGCTGCAATTTGTGTATTAACACTCGTGACGTCACAATGCATAAGATCTAAAGAAACATGCCGCGACGGCTGTTCTAACCTGCAAACTGAGCCCGCGGTGACCTGAATTTTAAAGTCACCCTTTTACCTATCTAGAAAACGCGATTTCAGAAAACAAGAATGAAATAGACAACTATGGTGCATATATATAGAATAAATGTCATAATTTGTGTTTTGTTACGGGTATACAACACACAGCAAGTGCATTTAGCGCATGAAATGCGCTAACGCGCATTACATGTACGATAAATGCACTTGCTGTGTGTTGTATACCCGTAACAAAACACAAATTAAGACACTTATTCCCTATATATTGATAATGATTACCGTTTTTTAAACAAGCATTGAAATGAATTCGATTTTAGATTACCTTAAAGCACTAAAATGTCAATTCTTAAATGTATGCGTTACTTTCTCGAAAATATGATAATTCGGCGAATTCATCTGGAGGCGCAGTACTAGGTACACGCTAGAAGAAATTTCTTTGTGAAGAAATGTGCACTTTTATGTCACTCCCCACTCCCATCTTAAAAGGGAGAAGCGGTTAAACAGATGGATGACTTTGAATGTTCAAATAAAAAGTGAAGATACAAGGTAGTCATGTGTACTAAACGCCCGTCTTTGTGGTGAAGAATCGTAACAGGCAGCGGCTTTTCTTGTAACTCAATACCAATGGTTATCACATTTCGGGTAGTATTATTCATCAACACATATGAGCAATGCTAAGCTAGCTGAATTCAAATATTCAAGATAACGAACACAATCGGTTCTTCGCTTTCATAAATGTCCCAAATATGTTGATTCGTTTCCTTGGGTGTGGTCTTGTAACCAACAGCAGACATCCTATTGAGAAAAATAATCATTACGTGAGGATTGACTTAATTGGCAATTGCCTTTGAATTAAAATTTTCTGAACATGTATTTCATACACCCTGATGCAGTTGCCCCCTTACGAAAAATGTTTGGATCTGTACTAATTCAATGAATAATTAAAGAGACAAGAGGAGCAATGATGGCAAAACGTCTCTACTCATCTCAGATTGCTTAGTTATCTTGCCCCTTACAACTCATAAGAGAAAGCATTTAATTTCTGAATAAAACTTGGTAACACCACATAATTGTTATGTTTATTGCAGATTACCATTCAAAATCGATTCAAGGTAGGTACACGTTGGTCAGCCTCTTTTATTTAGAAAACAGTCGATGGTGTCATAATTGCTAGGGGCCATGGCTTGCAGTTGCGCATCTGAATTTCAATTCCTGGGGTCGAGGAAAAAGAATAGAGAACTTTGTATTGGCTTCTCCTACACTAAAAGGATTAACAAACCTTCGGTGGTGTTATATAATAGTGTTCGACATAAAGATGGTTACCTTGGTTTCAAAATTGTGATCTGGTCCCTGAGATGGAGGAAGTGGTTGGGGTTAGAAAATCTTGTCCGGGCTTCTCCTGCTTGACTATAAGGATACAAAACGTATGATGATATGGACAAAAATAGGCGGGTCAGAAACTCTTATCCGCGCTTCTTTTGCAATGTGAAGAAGTTAAATACCTTCCCCGCTATTGAATATTTCAATTGTATAAATTACCTTATTTCCAGCTCTGTCGCATGAAAGAAAAGAGTCACTTTGTTATTTTGGAAACTTGTCTTTCCATCCTAAAATATTATCGAAATCGAAGGAGCTTAACATCTTAGCACTATCCCTCCAATGTACTATGCAATTGCATAGTTTGGAGCCGCGCACTCTTTTACGAAATTGAAATAGATAATCTAAAAAAAATAACTAGAGGGCGCTACTAAAATAAATTAGGCTGTGTCTGAAAATCACTGTGGCTTGAAGTACCACTGATGAGGATTTATTATCCGAAACACGTGTCTGGTGCATTAAAAACTATTTGGAATGTTATTCAAGAAAGTAAAGAGTTGAATTCGTCAATGTTCTTCTGCTCCTCCTATAAGGGTTATAACATTTCTGATGTTTTCATTCAATAGTTTCTTACTTTGTTTCAAAGTGGGAATCTTAACATCTGGAGTGGGATAGAATGGGCGGGTTCAGATAATCTTGCCCATTTTCTTCTTATACAGGGTAGGGAAACAAAAGTTTTAATTGGGTGTGACTGATTATTGTGTGCGTGCAAAGGTTTCAAACTTGAATCCGACTCCTTGTGAGAGGAAAAAAATGGATGGGATCCGAAAATCTTTTGTGAACCTTAGAGTACATGAACATTCATTCAGTAATATTTTCATTACCAGTAGATTTCCCATGTTGAACTCCCATTAGGCAACTAGAATTATATTCCAATAAATCGGGTTACCTATTGTAGTCTCACGTCCAACTTTTGAACGTAGGGAGAATCTACCAACGTTCGAATACTTTTGATGCTGTAATTCGCTGTATGAGCGATTTTCGTTCAAAAATAGGATGTTTAACATTTAGCAAAAATGTAAATATAAGAAATTACATTTTGGTACATTTTTGGACAATCATTATAATTTTCATACTTTTTGGCTATATTACATTGTTTAGACTGAGGATCACTGACGAGGGTTTAGTACCCGAAACGTGCATGTCTGGTCCATGCTGTAAATTTATCAGGTTTTAAATGATGCTATTGAATTTAAAGACGTTTAACATTCTTGTTTTTGGTGTTCATGGGTTTATAATTCAGGTTGGCACACTGCAAATTTTCCGAGAATCGATTCGCTGTTTCGTATTTTTTCCAAATTCGTAAGTCTGTCAATTATGGTTTTTGGAATGTGTTATCGGCTTTTGTATTTGACTTTAATTCACTGATCCGACTGTTTATGTGGTTGTTTTGTGTGGTGTCAGTTGTTTATTTCAGTCTTTGCAGTGGCCTATGCGGTATGATCACGTTGCAATTTTCTCCTTGTTGCCAAATACATTGAACCAGCATTGAATTCATATTGCGGAAATATGATATTCATCTGTAGTTCCCAACAAACAAACACACACACTGACAAGAGACAGACAATTTCTGAAACAGATGATCCACAGAGTAGCATTGTTCAACCTTTCTCCTGATGCGGTTAATCATAACAAATAAAGAATATACATGTACGTATTTACACTTGTAAGAAGTCATTGTGAAAAATATAATATCCAAATGATTATGTCTTCTGGACAGAACCTTCGGAATGCGGTGCACCCGAGATGCATGTTTCAGATAATGACTCGTTCGAAAAGAAAGGAGGGGATCTCCAACAACACTCGGTTGTAGCACCCACAGCAAAACCTCCAAACACCTAATGCAAGAACACAGCAGACACTCATACAAAGAGACGTAAAAGGGACCAAGAACACAGACTCACACCATAAAAACATGAAACACAAAAGACCACACAAACCAACAAGACCGATGGGCAACCGGTGCCGACTAAGGACGGCAATCTGCCACGCAGGTAGCAGACGGTGTGTTATCCGGATTACGTGCGCACACCCTCCCACTTTTCCGATTACCCAGATGTCTCGAAGAACGTACAATTGTCGTATAAAACAACCTCTTAACTGTAAGATGAACGTACAAACAGACAGCATGACGCATGGGTCAAAGAAACACACAGATTGATATGTAAATGGATATAAAAAACAGCAGGCATACGAAATACAGTCCATGCTCTGTCGGTGTTGTAGCATAGATCATCCCCCGCATAGTCCATACCCCGGATGAACTGGCCCAGTATAGGTCTTCCACCCGGATGAACTGGCCCAGTATAGATCCCCCCCGGATATACCGGCCCGGTATAGAACATCCCCTACGGATAAAGCGGCCTAGCACAGACTATCCCCCACGGATGAAACGTCCTAACATAACTTATCCCCTCTAAACACAGTACACTTCATCCCCCTCAAGATGGAAATCCGTTTTGCTTCGAATATTAGAAATATTTCTGAATACAATGTTTATTCTTTATCATAGGGATTTTCTTCAGTTTAGGTTTTCTTTATTGTGTTTTCCCCTCTCTTTTACATTCCTATATTGTTTTTTCTTTTTCTTTTTACGTTAACGAACTATTAAAGTACCAACATGCAAAGGAATCTGTTGTTTTATTTCCTATCATTTGTGCAACATTTGATAATTCTTAAAATCGTCTTTTCTTTATAATTTTAAGTTTTATTTTTCATTTTTTAAAAAGGGTTAATCTTCTTTGTGTATTTATATATCAAACAAGTTAATGTACATGTATTGCCAAAATAATTTAGCATGTATACAAATCAGGGATTACCCTCGAAGAAGTGAATTTTTTTTTCAAAGAATATAAGATATAAAAATTTCCGATTAAATTAGTATAATGAAAAACATTTTTCATAAAGTCTTACTAAATATCAATAATTGCAAATTTTGATATAACAAAATCATATCGAACTTTTGATATCACAAATTCGATTATTTGATATCACAAATTCGATTTTTTGATATAAAATAAAAAATAAATTTATGATATCAAAGAATCAATGTACGAGCGCTTTTTTTTTTCTATTTATTTCCTTTTTTATGCCAAGAAATAGAATTGGTGATATCACAAATTCGATTTCTTTTATATTACAAATTTAGTCATATTTTGTGATATCAAAAAATTGATTTTTTTTAATATCACAAATTTGATTTTTTGAAATCACAAAATGTAACTTGTGATATCACAAATTCGAATTTGTGATATCAAAAAAATCGATTTTTTAAAACATCGTATCACAAAATTGTGATATCGAAAAATGGATTTTTTTATATCACAATATATGACGGAATTTTTTATATCAAAAATCGATTTTTTAAGATCACAAATTCTATTTTTTTTATATCTAAAATAGGGAATAAATAGTAAAACGGCATTCCTTATATTTATTACCCTTATTTAATGGTATATGCAAGGCGCCGTGTGACTGTATCGAGTAATAATCACTGACCCTTTATTTGAACGCTTCAAAGTGTATAAATTTTGAATTGTTTGAATGGAACATCTTGACACGCATAAAAACGGGAAAATGGGGTCATTCATACCCTTGTCAACTGAACCACACTATGTTTTATGATAATACTAACTTACGGTTTGAAATTTCCGTTTAAGAATGAAAATCCGGAATTAGACGGGGGGAAGGTTGGACCCGGGCCGCTTTATCCAAACGGGGGATGTTCTATGCTGAAATACAAATTTATTGTTGTTAACTATGACAAAACCTACTTTGTAAAAAAAAGTCTGATTCTGAAAATAAGTGCACTAAAATAGATATTATTCAGATGTTAAACTTTCTGATCGACAGCATTTTTGTGGTGTTAAGAAGATAGTTCTTCCAGCAAAATTGTCGGAATTCCAATGGGGACCGATTGTGCCCCACTTCTTGCTGACATTTTCCTTTACTCATACGAAGCTGCATTCATTCAATCTTTGTTCTCTGAAGGGAAAAGATACTTAGCTTCTGACTTCAACTTCACAAACTCGTCATACACTATGATGTCCCACTCTCCAGAATGGTGGATGATATTCTGTCATAGACTATTTGAACCATCCAACCAAAGATTGTACTCTATGTCTTCCGAAATGGAAGTTACCGGATGTGACAGTTCTACCGAATTGAAGCGGCGGGTGTTGCATGCAAGCAGGAGATGCTTACTCTTCCTGGGCACCTGGTCTCACTCCCATATCGGGAGTTCGCTTCTTTTCATGTGGTGGAGGTTTTTGTTTGTTTGCTTTGGTTTCTGTTTTATCCTGATTTTGTATGCCTGTCTTCTCTAAAGAGGTTTGGACAAGGGCCATCTTGGAGTCCTGTCGTCACAGTCAGTCATAGTGCAATTTTTAACAAAGCGCTGGTACAAGGCTGTAGATTGGTCCAGTACCAAGCCAAGAGTCCTTCTGGTGACAGAATGATCATATCCACGGTATAAAAGGCGTTTGATGATTCTAAAACAATTTCTATAGTAATTCTGTCGACCTTTTATCTTTCTTATTTTGTTAATTATGTCACCATAAAATGCAGGTTATGAAATACCCAAAGTAATGTACTTTGTTGCTTGTATGGGTCTGAATTTCAGAAGAAGTTGAAAATATTTTTTGTAAGATTTCCAGAAAGTCTTGACTAGTTTGTGAAAGCAAAAACCTTTGAATAAAAGTTTCTTGGTAATTTGTAAATTTCTACTAAGAAAATCCAAAACATCAGTACATGTTCTAGCATACCGGATGTGTTCTGTTGACGTAATTGCTTCTTTGTCTTGTTGGAAATCATTTCCTCATTATTCTCCAAGTTGTTTTTGCTGCTGGTTGACTAAAATTAGTCCACAAGTCGACGCCGTGGACTAGTGGTTACGGCGTCGGGCCAGTAACCGAACAGTTGCTGGTTCGAGCCTCACTAGAACCGCGGGTCCGGCCGACATATACTCTTCTATGTTCTGTGTCTGTATACAAAAATGTCCTTGTCTGTGTATTGTATACATGTCTATGGTGTTTAATAAAAATTATTTTTCTACTTCTTTATCAATGTCTCTTTTATATTGACTTTAAGACTGTTTGTTTATACACGTAATTCTCAAAAGAACTTTTGAAAAGGAAAGATACCCAACAGAAACTTTGTGTCATATTATACTTCCTAGAGACGATACCAAACTATCACAGAAACTTTATTTAGGACAATGATTATAATGACCACACCATTTACTACTAACGTAACAGATGGCTGTCCTTAAGTCAGCAACGGTTACATATTGGTCTTTATGGTTAATGTGTAGTCAAAAAAGAAATCACTGGTCCAGCGCAGATATAAACGTAGTGTTTGCCGTGTAAATTGGAACTGCTTCAATGCATCAAAAGCGAAAACATTTTCTAATGGTAAACGGGTAAGGAAGGATAACTGCGATTCAAAGAGATAACATCGAGGAGTATTTCAATACACCGTATGAATATTTTTACGAATTTAAAAGTCTTCAGTGAAGCTCAAACCAGAAAAGGTGGAAGCTAAGAACAGATCTTATTTTCAGAAATAACTTAATTTCTTTGCGGTAGAACCATCCAGGTGTGCAGGTTAGTTCAAATAAGACTCCGTGGAAGGGTTTGTGCACAAGTACCATCCAAGTGTGCAGGTTAGTTCAAATAAGACTCCGTGGAAGGGTTTGTGCACAAGTACCATCCAAGTGTGCACGTTAGTCCAAATGAGACTCCGTGGAAGGGTCTGTGCACAAATACCATCCAAGTGTGCACGTTAGTTCAAATAAGACTCCGTGGACGGGTTTGTGCACAAGTATGCGACGTTCTGGTCTAAGATATTTGATCGCCGATTGATTTTTACCGACTAGATCTGACAATTTCTGATTAACTGAGTAGTCGATTCTTCGTCTCCTCTCTTATGATTTAAGAAATGAATCTTATATTTTTTCACCCTAGCGCATTGATGCAAAAGTTTTCTGTCCAATTTTTCGGGTGATACCTGCATCAACAGAAAAAATATAAGATTCATTTCTTATCATTTTATTATCATCTACTACTGGAAAACAGACTGTTTTCTTGGATCTTAAAACAATCAATCACCGCACTATATTTCGTAAGTCGGAGGGTTTCTCAGTGTTACGTCTGCCAAAACAAGTTAAGACAGCCGCCATTATTTAAACAGCGAACGATCGTCTCTCTATATCTTTGGAATAAGGACCAGTTTGAGCAAATTCTACATGCACAGCTAAGTTTTTAGTAAGTAGAAAAGAAATGGTACCCATGAAATGATAAGCAAACATCAACAAATTGTGTATTTTCAGCAACGAGTTCATTCATGTTGGAGGGTTAACCCATGTTCTAAAAATAGTGCCATAAATAGACCTCCATGAAAAATTGTGTTGATCGATGTATCAACAAAATTTCTCAGCCAATCATAATCGTCGTTTCTTAAAAATGACAATCGAAATTAAATGATATACAGTTCGAAGACGGACAGACGGAGCCCTTTGACTATCTACAGCTCACTTGGGCTTAGCCCAGGCTATTTTACTTGAAAACTACCAAAAACAACATCGAAGCAATTTAAGAATGGATAATTCCTATATTAAATTTTTATGAAACTTGTAATTTTACAAATTTTCTATCTAAATAAAGCCTGTGTTTGTGAAACACGAATGCCCACGGTGGCATCTTTGTTAGTATAAACACCATTTGAAAGTTTTTGTAAAGTAGGTCAAAGGTCAATGTCAAGATAAAAATGTTGGTATCAATAGAAAGGTCTTGTCACAAGGAACAAACATGTCAAATATGAAAGCCCTATCACTTACCATTCAAAAGTTATGTCCAATGTTAAAGTTTTTTAAAAGATAGGTCAAAGGTCAAGGTAAAGGTCACGAGGTCAAAAATTTTGGTATCAATGGAAAGGTCTTGTCACAAGGAATACACATATCAAATATGAAAGCCCTATCACTAACCTATCAAAAATTATGCCCAATGTTAAAGTTTTTGAAAAGTAGGTCAAAGGTCAACGTCAAGGTCACGAGGTCAAAAATTTTGGTATCAATGGAAAGGTCTTGTTACAAGGAATACACATGTGAAATATGAAAGCCCTATCACTTACCTATCAAAAGTTATGCCCAATGCTAAAGTTTTTGAAAAGTAGGTCAAAGGTCAAGGTCAAGGTCACAAGGTCAAAAATTTTGGTATCAATGGAAAGGTCTTGTCACAAGGAATACACATGTGAAATATGAAAGCCCTATCACTTCCCATTCAAAAGTTATGTCCAATGTTAAAGTTTTTCGGACAAACAGACAGACAGACAGACAGACAAACAGACGGACAGGCCAAAAACTATATGCCCCCGAATCTTTGATTCCGGGGTCATAAAAAGGTACATACAATGTATGAGATATATATGACACAATGAGGACAATGACGGTGAACAATGGAAGACAAATTGTTATATCACATAAGATAAACATCGACAAACATGTGTCACAATAACCAGATATGAAAGTAGCAATCATATTACTAGTATACAATGGTTGTTTTCATCGAGTATACTTTAAACATATGGAACGTGTAATCAGTATAAAACTACGCGGAATGATTTATAGAACGTACAATAGTTTTACATAGATGAATAACATCTTGTAACATTTTATAACAAAGTAAATACTACGTATAAAATGAAATAATCACTAACTATTTGATGCAGATATGCATCGATATTTCGAAACTTGATACAACACTTTGCAGGATGCAGTATTTGCTTCTTCTATCTCACTGCTCAAAGAAAAATTTCATGCATGCATAAAACAAGCAGTGTCAATAAGTTGCAGCATCACTTCCAAAAAACAAAACAGCATTATTGCAGAAACAACAAAAGTTGAAGTTAACAAACGGCACATACACATAAAGTAAGTGTCCCTGATTTAACATGGAAAATGCACTGTAAAGTATTTGGAAGTTGTAATATATAAAACTAAGGATTTCTGGACGCATATTTGGCAGCAGTAACGGCAAGTAGTGTCAACGAAAGGAACATTGGAATACCTGAAAAATTAACAATGATAAAGGAATGATTAAAATGTAGAAATTCAGACAACATTTATTTAGAGCAGAAATCGTATACCTAATAAAACTGTTTCTTAACATTTCTTAACATTTCTTAACATTCTTAACATTTCTTAACTTTCTTAACATTTCTTAACTTTCTTAACATTTCTTAACATTCTTAACATTCTTAACATTTCTTAACATTCTTAACATTTCTTAACATTCTTAACATTTCTTAACATTCTTAACATCTTGACTTTAATTCTTTATTTCACATATTTATTGAGAATTCAAAACGATTTGAAAGAAAGATTCATTGGTCACTTACGATTTTGCCCATTGATGTAATAACGGCAATCTTTTTCGTCACTTCCGTCGTGACATTGTAACGTCCGGTCACATCTTTGTCTTGAGGATACACATTGTCTATTACTTGAACACATAAAATCGTCTGTTGTACAACTGCTTAGAATAAAGCCTGGTGGAATAGCTAAAATGAGAATTATCTGTGTTTTAGCAAATGAATGGAAATATTTTATAGGGAGGAATTATATCAAAATTTTGATAAATTAAAAGGTAAACCCTCTTGTAAACCCTGATGAGAAGCGCACCACATTTCCGACAAAGGTTATTCTAAACATAAGGCCCTATAGGATGGATAAAATGCCTGCGAAACATAGCGACACTCGGGAATCACTTTTTTAGGGTGTGACATCCAAGTGCGACAGGCAGATGAACAGACATACAGACAGACAACGGACAAAGTGATCCTAAGTGCCGCTGTGCTTCGCAGGCGACACAAAAAGAGGAAAGCAACATGTAAAACAAAGAGGAGGGTCCCTGTTTGTTAAAAATGACCATTTCTCCTAATGTGACTTGAGTCCCACCTTCTCGGCGTTTGAACTTCTTTCAAATAAAAGTGGCAAGTGATGAAAGATTATCAAATTGAAAATTTTGTTACATCTATTAGCACTTTCCCTGACAAGATCGCCATAGCTCTTTCTATATAGACATAGCCTCAGACAGTGCATGTATTTTAGATATTTTCGTTTTCGTGCGTGAACATCTTGTGGTACATCGGTGCTCGATTTTGTACTCTATTGTGAGTGTTGTTTAGAATATCGTCAGGATCTTCTTTAACTCATTTCAAACGAAACAAACCTACTAGTAGGGTAATAATCTTACTTGGGCAGGGCTGAAGATTACACTCCTCTCTTTCACTAGCAGCACCTATACAATCCATCCCTCCGTTGGCAGGGGTGGGGTTGGCACACTCCCTAGATCTGTCCCACATACCGGACCCACATATCTTACTACACGGTCCCCATGGTGACCACATCGTCCAGTTTCCATCCACTGTAATTATACATAGATATTCATTATGGAGATTTCCATATCTCACATCAAGGAAATCTAAACAGTACATTACATTCATCCTTTTTGTACAAATATTGTCTTTACACCATTTCAACTATCTCTTTATATAGCTAGTAAAATCTTAAAATGAATCATACTTGGGTGTTAAAATAATAATACTTGTCCACTGCAGTAAAAGGCAAAACAATTTGAATACATTTTGTATGTGTTGAAACGGACACATTTTTTTCTTTTGGGTTATTATCATGCCCCTTGGTTTGAATACGAAATTTCAAAATACAACGAATTAAAAGAACAGATAGTTAATGACAGTCACTAAATTGTTACAATAGAAACACAGAGAAATTGGACTCCATCTTTAAAGAACACCTAATGGTACCTGGACACGCTTTGTCGACATAGCATCCCGTGTTTTCGACAATACTTTTGTTGGTCCGCTGTCCATTGGCGTCTACCAGGTACGCGATCCTAGATAAAGTCCCGTACCCACACGTGACACTACAAGAGGACCATGGACCCCATTTACTCCATGATACACCCTCCACAAATAATACACAGCCGCCTGAAAAAGAAATGAAAAGACTATTGTTTTCATGTACTTTGGAGAACATTACTGGACAAAGAACGTTTCTCAGGTAACAATCATTGCGATTTGACAATGTAACCAGAGAGGAAATGCAGTGTAGGCAAAGAATGAACTTTTTAGAAATTGATGTCGTGTTTTAATCAATTAGCCTGGTCGTTCCGACACTCTTGTTCTCAGTGTATCGGCCCTGAATCACATTTTTTGTTCTTCATCTGCTAAATTTCTTCTCCCACTACATATCTTCATATTTGTAAAATAGTTATTTGGGTTTGAAATATAATTTTCCGGTGTTGGGCGTAAGGTGCAGCCAACAATGGAGACAATACTACTCTTGTTTTTTAATTTGTCGGTGCAAATATGAATTCAGTACATTAGCACAAAGGCAAACGGAGTACACACTATCAGTCTATAAAAGTATTCAAATCAGTCTGTAGCTGCCAGATTTGATCTTAGAGGGGTGCCAAAGAACGTATAACTTTATACAGATTAGCCTCAGAATCAGTTCAGAATTGCATCCTTGGGACAAATAGAGAAGGGGATACCGATTTCTAAAAGGAAGCATCAAGACAGAATTTCTACTTTTTGGGAATGGCAATTAACTCATAAGGAGTTTTTTTTCCAATTTTGACTGATATGATGTTTGTGACCGCCCGCCTCACATAATCACACATAGATCTAGAATTACTGTATTATCCATCAAGTGCTGTCTTTTAGACGCCATGGGACAAAATGCATGTAGTTATACGCAATCATAGTGCACAATCAACAATTTGTCTTTATCGGAGATTTGATATAGGAACATATTCCAGTCAAACGAGCCTCAAATTCCTTATTTGCTCAGTAAAACAATCTCTAAATGTTATTTTCTGTTTTGTGTTCTCGTGCTGGTAGGTTTAGAGCCCCCAAACCACGAAAACAAACAAAATCTGGTACAAATTTCATGTGTTTTCTTTACAACTTAAAGGAATTGTTAAAACATCGTGTATTTCTTATAGAAAATGTAAAGGTACTATGAGGTTCGAGTCATTGCACTTTACTACATCATTTTGTTGAAGGAATTTAGTAATGATTCAAATTGTAAAAGGTTTTGTCATATTCTAACTTGGTTTTATAAGCTTATTTGTTTTTCTCCTTGGCTGGCTGGTAGGCTTTTCAATTTCAGAAGGACGCAAAACATAATAAAAAGTTAAAAAACATGAAATGGCCAAAGGAATATTTCAAATAAGTGACCTAAACTTGACCTTACATTATCTCAAATTCAATTTGATAAAGGGAAATTTTTGTTACCAGCATAGTCGATTAATCTGGCGCTGTTGTGAAATTGAATGGGGTTTGCAGATTACAGCAACAGATTACAGCAGCAATACCAGAGAGAGAGAGAGAGAGAGAGAGAGAGAGAGAGATCGTAATTGCTAATGCGAAATATAAAAAAAAAACACTTACCAAATAGTAGTACTGCGGCGAGAGTCCAACTTCGATAACTTCCTTTCATGATTTGGGCAAAATTAAGTTTGTTTAAATTCACATCATATTCACACTGACCTGTCAAAAGATGTACTAGTATTCAAAAGGGAACATTATGTACATACAGACTGCGTGGTAAGTGTACTGCATATTCAATGAACACCGTGATGTTGTCTAGCTTTGTTAGGGTACAGGACAGTGTATTACTAATCCAATATACATTAACCCCGTTGTGATAAAGTCACTAGATTGACTTAGCTGTTTAAAGGTCTTTTCAGAGTTTCATCGGCAATAAGCTGATTATGAACTTCAATAAAATTACATATTAAAGACGGATTCTTTATTAAATAAGATCAAACATGGTACATATATAAGGTTATATAGTAAGGCACTGTGAGAAAAGGGGCATTATTTGTGCACGTACACCAAATTATATGCATAATAGAAGTGTCACTTATCCCAAGTACCCCCTGAGGTTATCAATGCACAACATGTGTTGATATCAACAAGTGGCAAATTGCTGTGTTAAATGATATATCGTATTTTACATTGCACAGAGTTTTAAACGAAAATAACTTACCATGTTTTCAAATACTGTTTTAAAATACTGTTGTTGTTGCTTTCTTTATATTGATGTATCCTTACTTCATATTCTCAGATATTGCGCAAGATCCTTGTTCTTCGTGAATTCACATACATCACTACAAAACATGCAAAATATGTACCGCTCCTCAAGCGTGTTTGCCTGTACAACACGTTTGCCGGTATTTAAGATCATACCACTTAATTCAACTAGCTTTCTTTACCTATACCTCTCTGTACAAAACAACCAGTTCTGAATCACCTATTTATTTACGTCCAAAGAGATAGCAACATACAGGTAAACATACTTTTGATATCAAGGCCACATACATGTCATTTGGCATTTTGATAACTTTATTGGTTCTATTTATAATTTGTTTTCAGTAGAATTTAAAGAAAAAATATGGATAAACAAGAGAATGGATAAACAGGAAAATCATGATTGTTAATAAAGGAACGAATGAAAATTCAAAAAATGAATTGCATACGCATTTTCACAAAATCTTTTATCTTTTGCTTAAAACATTACACCCTCCGATAGGTGATTTTCTTATCTGTTACCTGTAATCCAAACGATGACGTGAGAAAACTAAGTATATGAGGTAACTAGGAACTCAAATGTTCAATAAACTGATAATATAAATCTTTTTAATGTGACAAACCTCCCACAAAGATAATAAACTTGCTGCTCTGTGTGGCAAGTGTACCCGTCTTAATTTTTGCGTTCAAATATTGCTTACAAAGCAATTCCCTCTCTTTCTTTAACAAGTCCATGTATCAGCTTAACCTTCTCAAAGTAATGTCACATTTAAATGTTTATTCATCAAATTATCAATAACGAAGGACCAAGCATAAAGTACAGTAATTGTCGAACATTGTAGGTGGCGCTATGTACAAACTAACTTGAATTCGATTTTAGTTTAAATATCCCCATTCTTTTTTAGGACAATTTATATTACTTTGTCTCACTAAATGTACTATCGCACCATATGTCATGTACAATGTCGTGAAAAATACTACAGAAAATTATTGGACACCGTGTTTTATGGCGTGGAGTCTTGGAGTGGAGTCATGGAGTGGAATCTAGAGTTTGGAGTCTATATTCTGGAGATTAGAGTTTTATATCCTCGAAAACAAAGGAATAACTATGGATATACAGAAATACCCTCATTGTTTCTCTGTCCGAATCATTGTCGAGTTTTTATCCGAAGTATAGGTCATAACTGATTTTTTGAACATAGATTTTATTTGGATATGATAATGCTATTTTGAACATAGATACAGGAAATTTGGAGCCGCGCACTCTCTGTAGTGTAAATGTACAAATCTAAATTCAAAAAATTAAAGAGGGCGCTACTGAAATAATTTTTGGTGGCTCTGCAAGAAGCATCAATGATAGAATTTAATATTTGAAACACGTGTCTGGTGCATGGAAATTGGTTTGGAATTTTCTTCAAGAAGGTATAGAGTTGGAACCCTTCGACATTGATATGTTTTCATTATTGCTGTCTTTTCTATTCGAAATATGAACTCAGTGTACATATTAAAGTTGATGACGATAATTGACCCTGACAGATTCCGCCGGTCGTTACTTCATATCTAAAGTTGTTTTATCTATTCATCTTTGTTTCTCTTTTTATGTGAGAATCTTGACTTCAATGATCGCTAGCACTTGTTGTTTGCTTTACGTTATAGTAATCATGGTAATAAACTGAATTGGTGTATTTTACTCAATTGCACTTGATCTGTGCGACGAGTGAAAAACACTTGGTATTTTGCAAAATGATCTAACAAGGAATAAATATGTGAAGTATGATATAACACATCACATTAAGATATAGACAAAATAATATAAATTTTGGAAGTATACCCTTGAAATAAGAAGTAAAATGAGGGTGATTCTGTATTCCTCAATTGATTCCTATAAACCTAGAATTTTGTATCTTTGATATATAAAACTCTACTACGAACTCCAAACTCCAAACTCCAGACTCAAACTCCACTCCACCACTCCACTCCATAAATTACATGGTGCCATTTTTTATATCTATTAATGCCTCAATGATACATTTTTTTCTAATTAAGATTTTGCTCCTTTGATATTTTAAGGATTGCCGAACCCTTAAGATGATGAGTAAGCATTCCTTCAGTGACCCCGCGTGACCCTATGTATCATATATATTTTTTCTCTTCACTCTTATGAAAACACTTGCAACTTTATTTCCTGGCTGTTACGACAAGAAACACTGAATAAGCTGAACATTACGATAACGATGATGATGCTTTGATGATCTCATTTTGTAAGTATTTACGACTTGTTGATCTGACTGCATGAAAGTTCTTAATTTATAATTTTTTTACCAGGAAGATTGACACTATTTCTCATTGAAATGTGTGTTATATGCATGTGTTTATTTACATAAGTTTAGTATCTGAATTATCATCTTTAATCGTAGGATATGAAATATTATGAGAGCAGGCATAGGTGCAGTATAGCATAGTGTGTATATGATCTTTACTTACAACATCGATCCGTCAATACAAGTTTACAAAGCTGAGATTAGCACAGTCAGATAATTGCTTTATAGTATATATTACATTGTTCCTATGGTGCTGTGTTATTGCCTCCGTCTGCTTTTCCGCTCTTAATGATCCCCTCCTTATCTTTGTTTTGTTTTAATTATTTCAACAAATCATCAATTGTGTCATTTTTGGATTCTGATTCAGGGTTTTGAGCTTGACATTCATTCACATCATATTAATTTATATAATATTATCTTTCTCTACTTTTAAATTCAATTTTGTCGTAGGAGGCGCTACCAAATACATATAAGTTAAAGAAAGTAAGGTATACACTTAAATTTGAAAATAAAATTCCAGTGATTTCAAAGCCTGTCAAACATAATATTTCTTGTGGAACCTGCTATTTCAAAATAGAACACAGTGAACACTGAAGAATACAACACAAACAAACAGTAAAATAAACATAGAAATTACTCCCATAACAAAATATGACATTCTAATGCAATGTCGCTATAACGTTGAATTTCAATGGTTGTTTGCTCCCTAGTTACGACTTTGACATTGCTAACGTCACATTTCGTCTTACATTCACAAAAATATAGATTGCATTAGAATAGGAATAACTAGCTTCTGACGGATGTTTGCACCGTAAAATCAGCATTTACCGTCCGCAAACATAATGTCAAAAGCAAATTTCCTTTCTGCAAACATAATCGATTCCCCAATGGAGAGATCCGGTGCCCTGGAAGATAACGTGTCTCTTAGGATGTGCAGAAAAGGTAAAATCCGGCGAATGTGTCAAATTTGGTGTTTTGGATGTTTCTTAAAATATCTTGACGATCCTTAAATATCCGCCAGCATATTTAGGACATAATTTTCACAGATTTTGGTAAATTTCATTGTTTAGATTGAGGATCACTGTCGAGGGTTTATTACCCGAAACGTGCATGTCTGGTCCATGCTGTAAATTTATCTGCTCTCAAATGATGCTAATGAATTTGAAGTCGTTTGTACGACTTGATGAGTGTCACTGCTGGTGGACCAAGAGTCCCCGGTGGGACATGTAGCCAAGTTCGATCAATTTCGGTTGGTCGTTTCTTCAAACGCATTTAAAAATTTCTGTTTACAAAATTCTCTTAAATTTCTAAAAGCTGGGTCCTGTAGCATTATATCCCAGCCATTTTGCTACGTCTTTCGGTATATTTAGGACATAATTTTCACAGATTTTTGTCATATTACATTGTTTAGATTGAGGATCACTGACGAGGGTTTATTACCCGAAACTTGCTTGTCTGGTCCATGCTGTAAATTTATCCGCTCTTAAATGATGCTTATGAATTTGAAGTCGTTGAAATTTGTACCACTTGGTGAGTGTCACTGCTGGTGGACCAAGAGTCCCCGAGGGCACAAGTAGCCAAGTTCGATCAATTTCGGTTGGTCGTTTCTTCAAACGCATTTGAAAATTTCTGTTTACAAAATTCTTTTAAATTTCTAAAACCTGGGTCCTGTAGCATCATATCCCAGCCATTTTGCTACGTCTTTCGGTATATTTAGGACATAATTTTCACAGATTTTGGTAATATGTCATTGTTTAGATTGAGGATCACTGACGTGGGTTTATTACCCGAAACGTGCATGTCTTGTCCATACTGTAAATTTATCTGCTCTAAAATGATGCTTATGAATTTGAAGTCGTGAAACATTAAAGGACAACAAGATGTTATAATGTTTAATAGTTTCATTGTATGGTCCAAAAATAAATTGCAGTAACAAAGTCAGTCGCTCACAAATGTTCACATCATTCAGATCGAATTCGTTAGCAGACGAAGGGGAAAGGGGAATTTCATTTTGTAATGTTGATGTTGAAGTCGTCAAGTTTGTCATATATTGTATTTAGATGACAATAAACATTCATGAGATCTAAACATTAAGCAGAGTTTATGCTTTCGTTTGTTTCTTTCACCTCGGTTTACAAGAATAGATTGTGCTAGGGTAATCAGCAAAATTTGAAGTTCCTCATTAATATATATCTGTGTTAAGATTTAAATCAAGCTTTCCGTGAAGGAATAAGGACGGAACAAACTTCGGTACATTTTTGGACATGCAACATGTAATAACTTCACACTCTTTGGCCATATTACATTGTGCGGAATGAAGATCACTGACGAGGGTTAAGTAACCGAAACTTACATGTCTGGTCCATGTTGCAAATTTATCTGTTCTTAAATGATGCTATTGAATTCAAAGACATTTTAAAAACATTTTAGATATATATTGTCCTAAGGTGATCCGCAAAAATTTGGATTACCGTTTTAGAGCACGTTATCAAGCGTATCTTAAATAAGGATTATAAGTAGGAATGCCCGAAGATAGTAATATTTATAAACAATATGTATGACGAAAGGGTACATTTTATGTGAAAAAGCCACTGAATACGTCAGAAACTGAACTTAAACTTGTTTCAATAGACTACTTGCAATTCATAATGGCTGACAAAATGAATTAAAAGGTACGAGCATTTTGCGCTCCTTTTAATTGTTACATCACGATGGAATTCCGTCTATTAACCGTGATGTCATAAAGACAAACAACGCCAAAAGATGTTGACTCGGACTCTATTAGGCGTATCACTGGCATGGAACATGATGTATTACTGTTTCACTGTATTGTATTAGGCAAATTGCTTTTCTGTAACTGAGTTGGAACTCTTGCTCTTGGTCCTATGCTTCTAATTTCAAAACCAATGCTTTATTCGGTTCAAGAATTCTCTTCTCACGAAGAGGGAAGAACTTTAAGAAGCTCTTCAAATTTTCTTTTTCAAATATTTTGCAATGTGATCATTTCTTTTTGTTTTTGTTTATAAAAATTGTACACATGCTTCCCCATTGTACTCGTACGTAACTAATATTAAACGTCTTCAAATTCAATAGCATCATTTTAGAGCAGATAAATTTGCAACATGGGACAGACATGCACGTTTCCTGTACTTACACCTCGTCAGTGATCCTCAATCTAAACAATGTAATATGGCAAAATAGTGTGAAATGACAAATATGGATAATGACCATATCCCTGTATACAGCACAAAATCGATAATTCAGAAAATCAGAAACCGTTCGAAGGCATACAAAATCAGGATAAAACAGGAACCAAAGCAAAGAAACAAAAACCTCCACCACATGAAAAGAAGCGAACCCCCGATATGGGAGTGAGACCAGGTGCCCAGGAAGAGTAAGCATCTCCTGCTTGCATGCAACACCCGCCGCTTCAATTCGGTAGAACTGTCAAATCCGCTTACTTCCATTTCGGAAGACATAGAGTACAATTTTTGGTTGGATGGTTCAAATGGTCTATGACAGAATATCATCCACCAATCTGGAGAGTGGGACATCATAGTGTATGACGAGTTCCCCATATCGACCGTAGAACTTCCTCAGTGACGATGTTAGTCGTTCACAAACATATTCCTGACTGAGAAGCTTATCTGAAAGACGCCTAGCTCTCAGAACAAAATCCGTATATTTGGTACTTGCTCTGACATAGCGTATCAACTGAGATATGAACACGCCATAAGCAGGCGATGAAGGGATATTGCTACTCAGAAAAGGAAAGTTTGTAATGCTGAAATTGAAGTCGTCACGTTTGTCATAGAGTGAGGTGTTCAAGTGACCATCAGTGTCGTAGGACAACATTATGTCCAAGTGTCGAAAAATCAAAGGCTTTGATCGAATGGACTCTTCTTAAATGAGTGGATTTCAGATGTTCTAAAAGTTCCTTCGAATTCTTAAAATCCACATCTGGTTGATATCACTGCGAGAATATACTGTCGAACAATATTTTTGAAGCCCAGAGTTGATTTCAGATAAAACTTTGGTGAGTAAGATCGATACAGATTTGGTAGAACATTTTGAGGAACCAGTGATGAAACGTTGTTTGTACGGATTCTTATGCATTTTAGGTATGCAGTATAAGTATGGTAAATCTAAATCTAAATTGTTAGTGTCGAAGCCAAAGGAAGCAAGAGCTGATTTGTGGTTATCTATTATTTCAGAGGAAGTTATTATGTCCAAAAACGTACAGAAAGACGTAGCAGGATGAATGGAATATCATGCTACAGGATCCACGCTTTAGAAATTTCAAGAAATTTTGAGAACAGGAATTTTCGAATGCGTTTAAGAAACGATCAACCGAAGTTGATCGAACTTGGCTATTGTGCCCTCGGGAACACCTGGTCAAATCTAAATCTGAAGCTTCATATTTCGTATAAAACAAAATGCATTTTTTGCCACGGCCTACTGTACGTATTAGGTAATTTTATCCAGTAGGCTGCTTTGGAGGGAGTGGACTTTAGGGCACTTCATTTTTTTCTTTATCAAATTTACGTATAATCCCCATGATTCAAATCCTTGTAGAATGCTACATATGGCTATTTTGCAACATCTTATCTCATAATTAGCTTCTGTTAAGACCTTTCACAGAATTACTCATGCATTTCAGGGAAAATCGAAGTGGATTTTTTCTATGATGATTAGATATCCGAAACATATTTCTTATGCCATGGTAAATTTTGTACCATAGACTGCTCTCTGGTACCTTGTTGTACACTTAATTTCATTTCTGAAACAGCAAAGCTCTGGCCGAAAATACTATGGAAATAGGAATGTAATTTTCAGGAATGTTTAGAGTGATTATTACCAGAAGTAAATTAAATATGAACAGATGAGCTGCCGTGGGGTGAGGTGCACACAGACTAGCATGCTGTCACTGGTTAGTTCCTTGTTAAAATTATGTCCCTTACAATGACCTTTCGAGCACTTACTAATATATGAAGACAAATTCATTCAAGATAAGTATTCTTCTTCTTCAGTTCCAAAACTAAGATGGCTTCAAAGTTTCCTGACGAATCAGCAGTTCCAATGAGTCAGAATCTTGCTGACGGTCCTGAGGAACACAAGCGGAAAAATACTAGGGAGGCCGTCAAAGATATTCGACAAAACGCAGGAACCATATGCGAAGAGCTAATGAAAATGATGCAGACGCTGACTTTGGACATGACGGAAATGGAGAATGAGTACGACACAGATCATACAGACAGATTGCCTTCAAAGAGAATGTCTGAAGATAAGGACGACTGCAGCAAAAATACGGAAAGTTCACATGAGCAGCTGTCGAAAGAAGTAACAAATCTGGAAAAATTGCTTCAGTTTTTCCGTACAAACGTACATGAAGGTACAAACCTGCAATTATTTTTTCTCTTCAATTATTTCCACGATGAATGCATTTTTAACGTCAAAAGACTAAAAGTTCTTTTCAACATGCCTTTTTCTAGTTTCCTACAGGTGTCGGAACAGTTTCCGGACGATTTTAAAGGTTTTTCGGGGATAACTCCTCCGTCCATCAATGGAAAACATTCAAATTTCTCTCAAATAATGCTATGCCCTTCGCACAGATACTCATGTTGAAATAAAATATAAAATCTCTCAAGAAATATGGTTTCTAGACCGATTTTATGACCCTATATTTTGGCCATTTTTCGCAAATCACTGGAACAGTTTCCGGACACCTGATTTTAAATCTGTCGATCTCGATCAATTTTAGCCCAAATTGGATGATTTTTGGATATTGTTTTCTTCAATCTTTTCTACAAATGACTGTGTAAACATAATTTTGAAATTAGAACCGAAACTTCTCAAATTACGTAGATTAAAATAGTATGGTTCTCTGCGACTTCCCCCGGTGCGTGATATTAAACGGGACAGAAAGGAGTAAAAAGGTGGTGTGATAAAGCAACTTAGATGCAAAATTTTGTTTATATGATTCGTGATTTGAATTCTGCATTTAAAAATCTACAAAATTGTCACAAAATTTTGAAAATAATTTCCTTCAAAGTACTTGAAAAGGGCGGCTGTCCGGAAACTTTTAATGTCCGGAAACTGTTACTGTCCGGAAACTGTTCTGACACCAGTACATGTTTTATCCAGCCATATTGAAATATATGATCTACAGAAATAATCTAAGTTCACCATATGCGCATTGCATGAATTATGCCTCATGAAATAATGAGATAGTATATTTTGAATAACAATGGAGCAAAGCCATATAGACAGTAATTAGTAAATGGGTATATTACTATATTTCAAAGAATCGTTAAAACATGACATACTCGTAACTAACCTGTATCAGAATTGTGCTGCTCAAAATAGGTAGGACGCAAGTTCCCTTACAAAGTTACATACCTTAATTGACTATAACGAGGAATTCTTAAAAATTCTTTATTAAGATATTCTTTTATATTCAGCTGATGATGACATTATTGTGAAGATGGAAAAAGAGTTCATAATTCAGAAAGAACGTCTGTCGAAAACGGATACACCTTATATTGACGACATTCATCAAAGCTACGAAGGCAATGCAGACGATGCAACTCTGCCATTGGTAAAACTGGAAGAACAATCATGCTTTGGCCATTGTGATGATCCTTGTACTATAATGCGTATCTTTCCTGTTACAAGTAATGAGGCATGGGTACTTAGATTAGATAGCTGTCAGATTGAGCAAATAGACACGAATGTTCAACTTATCAAAGAAATGGAAATCGATTGTGATGATTTCATACAGATAAAGGACGATTTGGTGTTCATTTCAACAGACGATAAGATTATTCGTCGGGTCACACCTTCCGGTTCCATGAGCGATATTTGCACCACAACTTCCTGCCATCCTCATGGTATAAGCACCGCGCTTGATGGAGGTATGCTAATCTGTCTGTGTGACAGTGATTATGAGCATGTAAGTCAGAATAGCACAGGAGAGGTTCGTCATTTAGATGAAGCGGGCGTGACTTTGCGTACATACAGACATACCGATTTCCAAAATAAACTATTCACATGTCCCTTTCGTGCAGCCCAGAACATAAACTCGGACATCTGTGTGTTGGAGTACGCAGGCGAGGAATGCTCTTCCCGTCTTGTGGTGGTTTCCTTTACCTCAGAACTAAAATTCATCTACACTGGACAACCGACTTTGAAAGAAAAGTTTTCGCCTACAGATGTATGTTGTGATCAAAGGGGAAGAATACTAGTGACTGACTTTTTCAATGGCGGAGCACATATTTTACGAAAAGATGGCAATTTCTTGCAGCATGTGCTTAGTCCTATCTGGGCATCACAGTCTCTGGCTCTATTCGGCGATATATTGTGGATAGCAGGTGATGAGGGATACATAAGTGTCTATAAGTACAGTGAGGAAGAAGAACCTTCGACCAAATAGAAAATTTTATCGCATCACAGTTTTTATTTCTTGGTGATGTCGTGACCACTTTCGACTATAATCACAACTCTATAAAACTACAAGTACATGTACATTCATGAAAGTGATTTTCCACAATCTTTTTGTGCTCTTGGCTAAGGCCAAAAACTAGTAAAAGTTTCTAAAATCCATTCATTGCTTTTGTGACTTTTTAATTTTTCATGTTATAGAATAAATGCGATGATGAAACTTTCAAATATATATTGCATAATGTTTATAAAAGTATTCGTTGCATCATATTTTCCATTGCATAATGTTTAATGTTTAATTCAATTTCAATTCATTTAATTATACCACTTATATGCCTCTGAAAGACTCTACACAAAGTTTGATACCAGAAAGAAGGGGATCTCCAACAACACTCGGCTGCAGCACCAAAAACAAAACCCCAAAACACCCACTGCAAAAACACAAAGCAGACACGCACAGTATGAGACGCAAGTACAATGAACGCCAAATCACATAGAAACATCAAACGTAAATGACAACACATAAATCAAAGAGACCAATGGGCAATCGGTGCCAACTTAGGAAAGCCATCTGCCACGTCAGTAGCAGACGGTGTAGTTATCCTGGATTACGTGCGCACAACCTTTCCACTATTCCGATTACCCAGAGGTCTCGAAGAACGTACAATTGTGGTGTAAAACAACCTCCTCACTGTTAGATGACCACACACAAACAAGACCGCAAAACACAGGGCCCCAATCAACACAGATGAATAAGTAAATGTATATTAAAAGGGGGCGTACGTAATACAGTCCGTGTTCTGCTGGCTGTAACGAGCTCATATATGTTATCACCCGAGAAGTCCGACTGACATTCAGAGAGGACGGGTGGTCGGGGCCCTGTCTTCTCTACAGAGGTTTGGACAGGGCCCGTCATGGAGTCTCGTCGTTACTGTCAATTAGAGTGCAAGTCTTAAGAATGCGCTGGTACAAGACTGTAGATTGGTCAAGTACCAAGCCTTATGTCATTCTGGTGACATTATGATTGTATCCACAGTATAAAAGGCGTTTACTTCTGACAAAAAGCTATCTGCAATAAAGAAATTAAACGAGGAACGCTTTAAAGGTACAAATAGTCTAACAGGGATTAAAATGTCAATGATGAAGTTTTACCGTAAAGAGATTTTAAGTACTACCATTTGAACATCTATATATTACTTACATAAAATATCTCTCACATTTTTGTTTTATAGATGTTTTTACTCTCTGGTACACACGATTTCGGTAAACTTCGGAAATTGTTATTTGCATATACAGTATGTAGAAATATGTCACGTTTACTAAGGTCAAAGTGAACACGCTACCACGATCAGCCAATCGCTTGAATGAACTTCACATCGTGGGGTTACTACGAAACATGTAGTAAATTATACAGTCTTTTTGAAATTCTCTCTCTCTCTCAAAAAAAACTAACTCACTAATATTTCATTAATTGCAAATACAAGGTTGATATCATGTATAGATATCGTGTTCCATTCAAATCACCATTTTGAACGTGAATAATCGAACACTTTCAAACGACTAACAACGTGTAATAGTGTATAACGGCTTGAATGGGAGGCAGGTATAGTCTGCTATACACATGTGCGTTTGTTTACCAAATCCTGAATGAAAATTAACCTTTATTTAGTTATGATTTTTTTTTTCGTTTTTTAATATTGATTTAGAATGTGAATATATATATTTTATATACACATATCAAAATTACTTTGGATATATATACACGTCAAACTTATAGATATACTTCTCATAGATAAAAATAAACGAGAACTATACATGTACATGTACATGTACACTGTAGATCCCTTTGGCTAATTTTCCCTCAGACTTGTCAGAGTTTTAATTTCACGGTCGTTCTCTAAGCTAGATCTTTATAACTTTCCAATATCAAGCCAATACTATTTGTTCATTACATATCTCTTTTCAGATTTTGATAACACCGATTGTCGATTCATTTTCGTCCCACGTGTTATCCGTCAGCCATGTTGTTTTGCTTTGATACAGTATTAGCCTTATCTTATGCAAATAAGTGCTTACACGTGTTCGCAATCGGTCTTCTACGGAGAAAAGTAGGTTATATTAGGGTACCCATTTTATAAGCAATAATTGATCATAGCTCGGTATTGAGGGCATATGTGACTATTGTAACCAGCCAGTTTCTAATTTCTAAGCATGATAGACTCGTTTGCGTTAAAATTTTGACAAAAATAGTTGATTCATGGTTTGATCTTGACGAGACCTTTTGTACCTTTAAATCATTTCGTAATCTTTGTAATTTTTTTGCTTGGGGTACAACCGATATGAATTCATTATCCGAAACAAGCACGTCTTGTGTACCGAATTTGTTTTTCATTGTCCAGAGGACTGTACTATGGCAGCAAAGTTTGGTTACTTAATGTTTTTGTATTTTGATTTCTATTTCCAGGCGGCAGAACACACACGGACACTTTTTCGTATGCTCTTTGTTTTTGTATCCATTTACATATTCATCTGTGTACTTGGTCCACTGCGTTTTCCTGTCTTCTTTGTTTTGTTATCTCAAGTGAGCATGCTATCATACGCAACAAGTATGCGTTCTTTGAGACCTCTGTGAAACCGGAAGAGTGAAAGGGTTGTATGCACGTATAATCTGAATAACCACGTCATTTGCTTCTAAAGTAACAGATTTCCGTCCTAAGTCGGCACCGATTACACATTTGTCTTGTTGGTTTATGTGTAGACTTTTGTGTTTAGTGTTTTGATGTCGTATTTTATGTTCCTTGTCCATTTGTGTCTTTTGCTGGGTATGTCTACTCTTTGTTTATGCATGGGGGTGTTTCGATGTTTTGCTGCTGTAACCGAGTCTTGTATGCTATTCTCTCCTTTCTTCTGAATTCGACGAAGGTTGTAGAACTTCCTTCCGAGTAAAAAAACCGAATGCAGTCTCCTGAATATGTACCAAAGATATAGATGATCTTCTATTTACATTTTAATTCTTTTTCGTTGCTTTCTCTATCGACCTTTTTTTCAGAATATATCCGCATACGACATTTCCTTTCGTCGCATCACGGTACATGTACCTGCCATTTCAAACCGTATTTTATTTAAATTGTCAATATTGAAATATATGTTCTATAGTACCAATTTTTTGTACTAGAAACGTGTTTCGGATACTGAATCCTCATCAGTAGTACTTCATGTCAAACAGTTTAAATAAAGCCAAAGTGAATTTTCCTGGCGCCATCTACAATACATCTTCGTTTTATGTTGTTTCGTCCCTGCTCCTTTCATAAAAACCCAAAAAGAAGCTAGAACAATACATGTATATGAATATTTCCGTTTCCTCCGTTGCTTTGAGGAAACTGGCGGTAACAGTAAGTCGACGAGATAGAATGTGTGTGGCAAAGAAAGGAGTCTCTTTTTCCAATTCAATCCATCCAGTACCTGTTCCTCCTAGGAGAAAAGAGGAAATATCTAACAAAACTCGGTTGCAGTATCCGCAGCAAAACGCCAATTTAAACCTCCCTATGTGAAAACATAGAGAAGACAATCACAGCAAGAGACGCAAAAGGGATGTCCAAGGAACATATGACATCAAAGCATTACGTATAAACCAACGAGATCAATGGTTAGGACGGCCATCTGCTATACGGTAGTAGCAAATGGTGTGGTTACCTTAAGTACTAAAGGAGGTTGATACTTTTATCCCTGCTACAGGTGACACAACATTTTTAAGCAATATGTAATACAGATGATGTTGCCATCCGTATACATGCGCACAACAGTCCCCTTTATCTAGTTAGATCAAGGTCTCCAAAGGCTCACATAAGTTTTATGGAAGATAAAATAGCCAGATTATAAGGTAACGTAAAAAAAGGCAATAAGGCACTGGGTTCATGAGCAACAAAATACTTATAAAAGGATATCAAAAGTATGTATTTGGAAAGCTAAAACAGTCTGCGTAATTTTTTTAAGCACTGCTTGCTAAAAAGGGTTCAAGTTAAATGAATAGAACAGTCTGACCAATTTTCAGATAGGACAGGAATCATGGTCCCATCCTCTTTTATGTTTATTTGAATGCGTCCGTCACGGAATATGATCAATATGGTTTGTCAGTGTGCAATACTTTCACTGAAAAAAGCAGGATCGCATCACCGATGAATAAGGCGACTAATTGTCTAATACGATTTCTAGAATGTTGAAACCTTCGAGTCTTCATATCTTTTTATCCAATGATAATTACAACAAATAATGGCGCAGAAGTTCAAATGATACATAACGTTATGCAACATTTATCCAAAATTTTAACAGCAGTGCAGTTTATTTCTTTCAAAACCCTTGAGGAAAACTTTGACCTAAAATTCAATTTTTAGTTATTGTGCATATAAGTATACTGTAGAGAATCTGGTGAGTTCCTCAATGTAAATGTAAATGCCGTATGATGTCAGTCTGGGTGCATCGTCATTTAGTTGGGTCTGCAATGTCTTTGAATCACTAAAGATAGATGAGGAGGACACCATGGCACAACATCAGAGGGTGGGGATGGCCTGGAAAGAGGCAGAGAGGGTTGCCAAGAACCGAGCCAGATGAAGGAGTGTCATATATGACCTAGCTATGGTTAAATGAGCGAAGGGCCTAAGTAAATAGAGAAAGAAGCGGATGTTAAGGATTTGGAACCTGCTGAAAGCGCACGTGTCCTTCCCCTGCAGTGCCCATAGAAAGGGTTCACCTAACTCTCATTTAGGAACGGTCCAAAGTCACTCAATAGGCTTACCTATTTGTTTTTCTTAAATCTAGACCATAGATATTCAAATTTCTAGACAACAGACGTGCAAAAAAGGTGGATGATCGATCGAGATTGATACAAGGACGTCAAACCAAATATTTATATTCAACTTTAAAATCGGGAAATTGGTATGAAATCACAAGAAACATGAACTTTAATCGATTACAAATTCTAGAGATGAACTAAAGCCAAACAACAAGCGAATTTTTTAGGTTTTTCTAGTCAACAGCAGATTCTCCAAAAATAACTAGCAAAAAGACATATTTGTAATAATCTTGGCAAATCCTCTGGTTCGAACACTTTCTGTTAGACTGCATGACTTACCTAGCCCTATTTTCAAACGGAATGTGACCTAATGCTGGCTACAACACGGCATGCATTATTTATGGTACTTGAATCTGAAGTCTTGATCAAGAGTATTCTTTTTCCTGATTTTTGTTAATCACATGTCAACCATCCTATCAGAGCTGGTACAAGAATATAACGCATTTCATCCTTTTCAAACAACTGTCCATGCAACTGAAACAAGTACATTGTAAATAACATTAGAAACAATATTTCAATGTATTTTAAAAACTTTTCATCAAAATTGTCTCTTGGGGAGGGGTTGAAATTCCAGATATAGTGCAAAATAAATGTTACACTAAAAAATATAAGAATTATGAGCTGTCTTATCCCTTCATAAAAAAAGACAAAAGAGATGATTTTGGCCTCAGCATAATAAACTGTCCTTGGCTTGAAAGCGATTTTCCCAGATTGCCATCTTACGGTACTTACATTTCACAACTCATTAGATTATAGATACGCCAATTAAGCTCGATATCATATTATATTTACATAACTAGTAGATTCCCCATGTTAAACGCCCATTAGGCAACTAGAATTATATTCCAATAACTTGGGTTGCTATTGTGACGTCACGTTCAAGTTTTGCATGCCAGGAGAATTTTCCAACGTTAAAATACATTTGACGCTGTTACAGGCAAAATGTACGATGAACATGCAAATAAAAATGACCTATAATTGAAATAAATGTAAATTAAGTAATGGCTGTCTTACTTTTGGTGTTCATGGGTGAATAATTCTGGTTCACGGAATTTGCACATGACCAACCAGAATTATACACCCATGAACACCAAAAGTAACTTAAAGACAGTCATTACTTAATTGGACTCTCATGATAAAAATGAACAAATACCGCAACCAAAAAACTTCATGCCAAAGATTTAGAATGACAATCACCATAAAACTTGCCAATTCACAGGAAGTATTCTACACACCTTTTGATGTTTTAGACAATTCCAGCGTCAGAGTATTTTCATTTGGAATTTCGTTGCCTTCGTTTTACGGTCACTTAATCTTATTTTATACGAAAAATTAAAACGATCGAAGGCAGATAAAACTTTAATCGAAACCGTAAACGTCAAATGCCTTTTTACTTGATATGTTGTAACAGGACTCAGGTTGACTCTGTTACTGTCACAGTATGATCCAGAAACCATCAAATGAACATTTAGCACGGCATTGGACCCATCTATAATCTTTTGTTGATTAGTACCTTTTTAGCATTGCATAACACGAGCTCTCCAAATCTTGTCAGAGAAGACTAGGCCATAACCCCTTGTCCTTTCTGGGGACTTCTCTGGTGGTTGATAACGAGCTCGCTTCAGCCAGCAGAGCACAGACTGCTTTCCGTTTGTCCAATGATTTTGATATCCATTTATATAGTTTTTGCATTGTCCTTTAGTTTGTTTGTGATGTCACCTTTTTATTTTTACAAGACCTGTGCCTATCGGAAGATCTCGGTGGGAGGCTTGTGAGAAAGTAATTTCCTAGTTCTAATGTACGTAACACCCCCTTCCCCAGGACACTTTTACCGTTCATTTGATGTTTAATGCTCAAAAACTTTGGCATTCGAATAGCGTATATTTCTCTAATAATATTTTCTGTCAGTTGAAAGTAAGTAAGTAAGTGCTCAATTCTTTCGAAAAAGAAAAAGGAGAAGAAGAACAAGTCCATGATTGTTATAGTACCGAATTGTCTGTAGAACGAACAATTTTCGTAGAATTCTAAGATTCGAACCAAACCGGTCTTCGTCGCAGATTCGACTCTGGACTCGGATTTCGATGGCAGCTCTCTTGAAAAAGCGTGCTGTTGCACAGTTCAGTCAAGTTATACAGGTCATTGATATGTAATATTTAAAAGGCACACTGTACTATACAAGAGTAATAAAGGGGGAGGGCCACGAAGCCCGATATTGGCCCTAATTTTGATAAATTATGAGCATTGTACTTCATAGAATTTTTAACTGTTATTTGACATTTTGAAACGTTCTCTTCTAAATCACGAATATACTTTTTGTAAACATTGCTTTTATCAATACCTTTTAGCTCTTTGAAACCACCAAAATAGGTCATATTTGGCGAAATTGATGCTAAAACTCAATATTTCTATTAAATTAGCAATGGCCGCATGCATTAACTATGATGGAAAATTTATATGTGAAAGATAATCATTATATCCTTTTGTCTTATACGTTTTATCTCAGTTAACGCATGCGGCCACATTGAATTCTACGACAAAAGACAAAATTCCTAGCAATTTTCGTCATATTTTATCAATAACGTCAAAATGACGTCACTTCATGACGTCATTACAGTGAAATGTCACATTGTTTGGTGATATCATTCTTTTCATGAAAAGCGGTAAACATTCGTGTATTTTCATGAGAGATATCAAGTATTCCTCATGAAATTTCTTTTAAGAGAAAAATCAAGGGCCGATTTAGGGGTCTCTTGGCCCTACCCCTTTTTCATTCAAATTCTTCTTCCCTTCAATCCACCATGTCCATGGTCAAATTTTAGGAGGCAATAGGTTCATTCAGAAAAAAGTATCATTTAACTACAGGTTTCTTACAATAAATTGTACTGTAAGGTCAAGTGAGGGATCACCAAATATCCAACATTCCACCTGTTGGCGGACTTTTACATGTACATTATTATTAAATATTGGGCCGCATTGTTTCCCAAAATCAGATAACCCCTGTTACCGGTATATAAATTCTGAACCTGGTGATGCCACTTGATTGAGTTTTTTTCCAGCAAACTGCGTATGCTGAAATGTGCCAGTTCTCGGCTCTTGAAATTCATAGGCAAGAAGCAGCCTACTTGGCATGGTCAACCGTTTGCTGAAGAAAAACTCTATCAAGTGGCACTGCCGTGACTGAAAGCTGGAACAGGCGTACACCACTTTAGATGTCGCAATGAGTGGCCTGGCAAACAATATGCACTGATGGGTATTTGAGTTTGACATCATAATTGAGTACACAAATAAAATAGTGCAGTCGCATATTTGACCATAGAGCAAGTGACCATACATGTATTTCGTCGCATATTTTTAACCATACTTGCCAAATTTTTTAAGATACTCTGGGACATTGATGAAAATTTTAAGGTACAAATGGAAAATTTCTGGGACAAAAATTAAAAAATCCTAGGATTTTTTTTCAGACGTACATATATTAAAACAAAACATCTGATTTCTGTCAAGTTCAACTGTCCAGACACCCACAGACATGAAGTATTTGCAATTTTTGTACACTTATCACTAGTATCAAAATGATCTCAATTGATGGAATTGATAAGAAAACAAATAAGTTAGTAACACAGAAGACAAATTTTTATGAAAATAGAACCTTTATGTTGAATCGATTATAGGGCTGAATACATACAAGGTTATGAGGCTATCATAGGTTTAACAGGATTACCTTATATTTATAATGTACATTAGTGATACCGGTAGATGTAAATTCAACATATGAATTATTCAAAGTATTCAAAAAATCAGAAACATGACATTTTTGTCCCATCCGTTTCTCTGCATATAATATTTCTCAAAAGAGCCTCTTCTATTTCTTTAATATATTGGTAACAAGTTTATGGACTTTGCGACCTTGACCTTAGAGTTTGACCTACATTACTTTTTAAAAAATTCATCCTTGCTTCCAAGTTAAATTGCACTTATTTTTATTGGTACCAAAATTTTATGACCTCATGACCTTGACTGTTGAGTTTGACCTTCCTTAAGAAAATTAACATTGGCTGTAACTTTGAATGGTATGTGACAAAGCTTTCACATACTTAATCTTTGTGAAAACTTAAAAGGCATTTGCATTGGTATCAAATTTTTTCACTTTTTGATCCTGAACTTTGACCTTGATGCTGACAAGGTTATTGATGGGGTATTCATGTTCACCAACACATTTTGTCTCGTTTTGACGTGAAAATACCTATACCAGCACTTCACAAAATCAATATTCATGTACTTTTTTGCTGCTTTTATACTTCATGAAGTACATGATTAAAATTTTTAATTTTTCTCTTTATTGTAAAAGGAGGAGCCAAAACCTGTTAAAAGGTTGAGATTGATCCAGAAACCTCCGCAAACTGAAGTTAACCTTGACCTTCAAGGGGTCACTTCTTCACATGAGGCTTTGAACAGACTTCTACGCTTTGAAGACAGCTTAAATGAAGGTGCAAACATATCGGCAAATACTGTGCGAGAACTTCTGGACCATTACCATCATGAGAAGGAATCTTTGGTACGCAGCAAGGTTGCACAGATTCTTGGAAAGCTGGGGAAATTTCAGCAGTTCAATAAAGAAAACCTGATAGAAGATGTCATGATGTTGCTTAATGGAGAAAGTAAGTATAGACAAATGTCCTTGGGACAAATTTGTTTTGATTTCTGAGTATTAAACAATTTGAAGAGTTACAGAAGTATTCTATTGTACAGTTATAAGCTTTTTATTCAGTGGATATTGGTAGATATTTTATCAACTGAATATTTGGCTTTATTTACAGAATTTGACATTATACAATTATTGACTTTTGACGAGGTCTACTTGTGACTATACAGACCTGGTCAGGTATTGGTTGACTGAGGCCATGACCAGCTGGTCACGCACGCGCTAATCCAGAATAGACCGCTTTTGAGTGTTAGCGGTCAACTCACTCTGAGGTACACTCTATCAAACAGCGTCTCCACCAATCAGAAATAAGCAAAATCAACAATAATTTCTGATCATTTAACAACATACAATTATTGACTTTTGATGAGTTCTACTCGTGACTATACAGACCTGGTCAGGTATTGGTTGACCGAGGCCGAAGGCTGAGGTTAACCAATGCCTGACCAGGTCTGTATAGTCACGAGTAGACCAAAATCAAAAGTCAATAACTGCTTTATTAAATTATCAGGATTTTATTAACATTTGCATTGTAATGATACGTGAAGTCAAAGATCTAACACTACAAAATTCAACGCACGCGCTGGTACCGCACGCGCTAATCCCGAATAGGCCGCTTTGGAGCGTTAGCGGTCAACTCACTCTGAGGTACACTCTATCAAACTGCGTCTCCGCCAATCAGAAATAAGTAAAATCGGCAATAATTCCTGATCATTTAATAATTTGAAATATTGACCTAGGTGACACAATTGTTGAAATATGATCTCAAGTCATCATATTACATGTACATTCTTCAATTAATTGGAATAAGAATAGACTGTAGATTATAAATGTGAAATGTTTAGACCTGTCATATTAATATAAAATTCAGACTGTTATATTACGTGTCATGATAATTTTCATCTTTTTGCAGAGTCTCACAAGGTGCTAAGCTCCCTTATTTCCTGTCTACAAACATTAGGATCCACACTTCATGAGGCATCTGATATACACTCACAAATTATAGCAGTTGCTGAAAAGGTAAACAGCTACATATCTTTAAAAGTGATAGGATCTTAAAGTGTTGTTTAAGACATGTATTAGGTTTCTTATTATTGGCTACAGGTATAGGCATGTTAATATTTTAAACTTTACAAGTACCTCTACTTTACATTTTACATACGTATTTCTCTCAAAAAATAATTGGTATTACATCAAAAGTGTATAATTGATATTCAGATTGAACTTATGTTAGCAATATAGGGTCACTCGGGCCTCTTAATGATATGAGGAATGCATCTTTCCCCCCCCCCCCCTCCCCAAATATTGGTACCCCTCATTACGGTACTCAATCACAGTAATTTTGAACCATTTGGAATAAATTCATCTATATGCTGCATTTTATGAAATTCTTCATCACGACTTAACATCGTCCTTTATGGTATTGTAGCATGTAAGTAATCCTGATCACAGAGTGAGATGTAGATGCTTGGAGCTGATTGGTTGCCTTGGTGGTCGTCCTCATACCGCAAACCAAGCTCACGACTCTGATGTCAGTACGTCTTGTCAGTCCGTTCTCACTAGTTTCTGCCAAGATCAGGATCCCAGAGTACGCTCCAGTGCTTTCGCTGCCATGGTAAGTTTAAAAATTTCAACAAAGGGAAGCATTGATTTATGAATCAATTCTCCCTACCACATATACATGTAACTAGTTACTCGAAAAGATTAAATAGAAGGACATTTTAAAGGAAATTCTGTGTCTAGAATCAATATATGCCAGTATATAATACATTTTTGTAGCTACTATACTGTAATAGCTAGTATGTCAGTATAGAATAAATATATGGACTAATGGAGAGAAGTCCTGTTATTTTTGAGTTGGAAAAGCCAACTATTCATTGGAATCGAATGCCTCAGTTAGGGCCAGCACGAACCGTGCAACGGTCAAAAATCTGTAGTCTTACTTTAGTAAGAAATAGTACCACTATTATTTGGACAAAAACATTTTAAACGACACAATGAGTGCAAGTTGTAAATGATGATTCCAATGCAATTATTGGAGTGAAAAAATGGTCAATAGAGCTATTTGTAATGAAGATTCGGAGAATAGTTCTCGTATCGCGTAGGAATTCAACTTTTAAGTAGTCCAAAGTAGCACTGCACTATGCCGCATCTTGGTGCACCAAGGGTTTCATCGCATTCCGCGCTACGCTTCATCGCAAAGTACCCTTGGATTCAGGGGTCCCCAGTTTCGACAGGATTTCTGTCGGCGGCCCTATTATGACGTCACGTCATTGTAGTTTAATGACGTCGGAAAACAACAAATGCGATTACTTTTAATTTTTGGCGCCATAATTTAGAACAGTTATTCTAACTCTATCCCTATCTTCAATCTGAATTTATGTAATTTCCTTTTTAATTAATTTGAAAAATACATGGGACCTAAGGGGTGAAGGCAAGGTCATATTGAGAGTGGAAAGTAGTGGAAGGAACCTATGACGTTGCGGTGGAAGACGCACTATGCCGGCCATGCGTTTTTTTTCCGGGGGAATTACCAGAGTTTAGGCATAATGATAGTTAATATAACCGTGCCGATTTATATTTCATTGATGAAAAGATAGATATAAAATAGTCTGTTGATGTCAATATAAATCGCTATGGTTCTTGCGTCTTAGGATCAGAGGACACTCGGAAGGCCATACGATGAACGGCGAACTGGATTTGTAGTAAGTTCTTGAAAATAACTGATAGAATATTTGAATATTTTCTTAACTGTTGTATAAAGGATTATGAAAAACCACAATTCGAAAGACTAGATCTTCTATTTACTGTATGTCGTTATCTGTTTGGCAGTGGCTCCGGATACGAACGTTCGTATCTTTAGACCTATGTCTCGGCGTACGAACACAAATCGTAGTGAGCTTCTGCATATATATTTCAAAAATGAATTTGGTTCATTTTTTTTCAAGGCATCTAGTGTTCAAATTGTATCTTTTTGTGACAAAGTCTGAAAAGTTAATTAAGTAAAAAGCACGGAGTTGCAGCTACATGCACAGGCACATGTAGAAAGAGCGTCAATATCTTGTATGATACCCCTTTACAGGTCATAAGGGAATTATGTATAGAGAGACAAGGCTTCCGACAAATTTTCAGCTGGAAGTAGCATCTGAAATTTTTGCATTTGTCATGTTTGAAGGGCAAAATGGGGTATGACCATAAAGATTTATTTGTATACTTCCTAGAAACATCAATAATTCACCCAAAAAGATCTCATAACATAGCCTTATCGTCTACCTAAGTTGGACTGTTTTCTACTTTCTGTCTTGAATCTCCATTGCCAGATTGGACAAATACTGATTCATTCAGAGGCTTTACTCTGCTTACTGTAAGCAAAGTAAAACACCTGGATGATTCTGATAAGCTAATCTGGCAATGGAGGTTCAAGACAGAAAGTAGAAAACAGTCCAACTTAGGTAGACGATTAGGCTATGTTATGAGATCTTTTTGGGTGAATTATTGATGTTTTTAGGAAGTATACAAATAAATCTTTATGGTCATATCCCGTTTTGCCCTTCAAATGCAAAAAATTGCAGAAATGCTACTTCTAGCTGAAAATTCGTCGGAAGCCTTGTCTCTCTATAAGATACCAGTATTCTCTTATGACCATACAGGATATTGACGGTCTTTCTACATGTGCCTGTGGCTACATGTACGTATTTGTTATCGTCTCAAAACTTTCAAAAACTTCAAATTCCGCTGGAGCGACGGAACGTCAGTACGTGCACACAACAGCCGACAAGTGCGCGTCTATTACTGATCAGTGATTACTATAATTATGATTGAGAGCATAGAAAATAGCCTCTTGTCCCGGTTGCTAAATTACAGATTATGCAGAATAAACTCGTATACTTTGATATGATTACAAAAATCAACTTTTTATTTTGTTATGGACACATGACCCAAGTCACGTGACAGTTACAGACCAATCGGAAACATGTTCGTACGCCGAGACATAGGTCTAAAGATACGAACGTTCGTATCCGGAGCCACTGCCTATCTGTTTATCGAAGTTCGATTTTTGGGAAGGAGAGGGGGGGGGGGGCGTGTTGTGTTTGATTAGGTGAATGAACGATGTACATTACAGTTCGGGTTATAAGAAGAGCATTGTCCATGAGGAATATAATTTTTCAAGGCTGAATAAATCTTCACCTAATGACTGCAATAAATGTATATATGTCCATGTACTACTTGTAGTATTCCAACACACTCACTTCATCACGTGTTATTACCGTGGACTTGGATATTTATGGAAACGCTGGGAAAAAAATTCTTTTATCCCATATTTACAGAACTGTACTCGTATAAAGCAAAATGGCAAATGGATCATCCACGTTGACTATGAAGTTTAGTCTTGATAGGCATAGGAAAAGTACTATTTTTGATGTTTTTGCACATACCGGTAAGGAGAAAAATAATGGACACACTGCGTCGCTTCAACCCTGATCAAAAGATAGCAGAAAAGTAAAGAAAACTTATCGAACGTCAATCACTTGGGTGTGATCATTGATAACATCACAAGGAAATCATTTAATTTCTATTGTTATTATTAGGAAACGACGATTCCGTTTGGCCGAGAAATTTTGTTGATACCTGTATCAACACAAAACGGAAGTATGTGCGTCGTTAGCAACACGGTTTCAAAGCCGCAAATAAACGTTGGAAAGCAACAAAATGAAATGATAAGTAATCAATGTAATATGTTTTTGGTTAAACGAGGTATCGACACCAAAAATTGAGGAAAAACTTGTGCATCTTGCACTATGCGCACAATGCAGTTTTCCCTAAATTTTTGGTGTTGATACCTCGATCAACCAAAAAAATATAAGAATGATTCCTTAAATCTATACCTCTTGTCTGGGATTTGCTTTTGTCCATGACTCGGCAAGTCTTGTCATTGTACAAGCAAATTCTGGACATTCGGAGTGCATTTCCTTGTCGATGCTCACACCTGATGATACATGTAGATTCTATAAGTCTTAACCCTATAGGGTAAGATTTCATTTTCACGTGCCTTTTAACTGTAATGTCAATTCAGACATTTGTGATGTCATTCATGAATGCTGCGTTGGCTGATCAACATATGAAAATAAATACGGGTACATAAAATTTTATTTTAAGCGCTTTTAGACAATGTGAGAAAAACAAGCATGTACTTGTACATGTAAGACACACTTTAAAAGTTATGACTTAGATTTATGCTGGTAGGGGACTAATATCGCTTAGAGATTAAGAAAAAACAAACTTTTTATGCACCCCGAAATCAAAGATTCGGGGGTACATTTGTATATAGTTTTTGGCCTGTCCGTCTGTTTGTCCAAAAAACTTTGAATGGTAAATTAAATGGCTTTTATATTTCACATATGTATTCCTTGTCACACAATTTTTCCATAGATACCAACATTTTTATGCCCAGTGACCCTGACCTTGACCTTTCACATACATGTACTTACATGTAACAGAAAAATGGTATTTATAGTATACTCCGCCGGGAGCATTCGTATTTCACAAACAAAGGCTTTTTTCAATATTAGACTTTGCCAACTCACAGGACTTTCAGTCCTTTGATTTCTTCATGTACCGTAAATCAGAAAAATAAAGAGGTAAATACTTACTGGTACTCACAAACATTAACATTGTAACATTTTTTCATGCCAGACCTTCTTTTCACTTACCAATGTAAGTTTATTTTAGCTTCAGTTTCACCAGCGAAGCTTGTCACTCCCTCTGACTGTATACAAGCAGGCCTGCCAAGCTCTCGATGATGATTTTGAGGACGTCCGTCTGTCTGCTGTCAAACTTATTTGGGTGCTGTGTCAAATCTATCCAGAAAGGTAAACTTATTTACTGATTGTGAAGTATGTTAATTTTGTGATAATCTCAAGGATTTTAGTGAAATTTGGCTCTCACTGTTAGTAATAGTATATCTGCCTCAGACAACGTAAATCCCCAGGTGAAATTTCCTCTTATCGCGTATTAATTCATATAAAGTAATCTAAAGATCTGCATCAAATTTCTAATCATTGCCTCAAATAAATTGAAAACACTAATCTTATCGAAATTCAGATTTGAAAAAAAAATTCTGGTGATAAAATGTAGTTAGTATTTTACAGAGATAATCATACCTTGACATCTATTGTTATTTTTTACTTACTAATAGTATGGTGCCAGTGTCGGCCAAAAAGACAGAATCGGAGGACGAAATACGTCTCGTGGATGATGGATTTGCCAAGATATGTAATATGGTCAATGATATCTCTGTCAGAGTCAGAGTGGAAGCATCAAATCTGCTGGTACACATCTTGTGATACATTTTCTCCATTCATGAAATCCATTCAGTTATTATATCTTTCATTACTTCATGCTTCAAGCAAGCTGCCTCCCGGACTCCTTTTCGTCTCTCAGAATGAAATACATATATATGAATGCACCTTGAACTTGTGAAATAGATTGACATTTTATTGGCCAAGAAATGAGTGAATGACTTTTCGTTCTGTGGTAAAAACGCCTGTTCACACTTAAGGTTTTATAATTTTACAAGAAGCCTTTTTTTAAACAGAACACATAAAAAAGATATGGAAATTAAAATTGATGAAGAGCATCTACATGTAAAGCCTACTTATTAATTGTATCTACATGTATATCTTGATTTATGAAACATTTGATGGATACACTCTACTTATCTTAGAATGTTTTTACTGCTAAATTGTCAAGAGATACATACAGAGATTTCTTTTCTGCCTTTCTATATGATCAAAAACATTTTTACCATGCATGTTTTGTTTTTCAGGGGTCAATGCATCATGTTAGTCCAACTTTCCTTGAGCAAACCCTGGACAAGAAACTGATGTCAAATATGAGGGTAACTACTTTGCTATTTATTTGGATATGTGCATTTAGTAATTACATATAGCTTGAGTTTTTTAGGGGGGGACATATCAGGCCTTACTGAGTCTCCTTCTTAAAGAAAATTCATCATGTTTTAGAGACTTAATAGTCCATTTTCCAGAAAATGTTTATGTCCGTTTTAAACCTTGATTTTATATGCACAGACACCAGACATCACATCATTTGGGAAAATGTTGAATTATGACGTCATATTTGATCGCACTGACTTTATGCGTTGTCATGCTTTCTGTTTTGATGTCACAATGAAAATATCGCCAAATTTTGTGATGTCTGGTGTCTGTCCGCCCAATAACTGGAGAAAGCATTAGTGTGCAACATATAGGATTCTGTCTGTTCAATATACAGAGTTACTTCTCATTTTAGACGTATCTGAGGTAAATGCATTATGACCTCCTGAAAATTGTTTAGAAAGGTCATATTTGAAGGATTATTCCTCATGAAAATTACACTCAGTCTGGTTTCCATAGAATATAATAACATCACAATAGACCCTCTTAATATTACCGCTAGACTTGCATTTTAGACACGCCAAGACCTGACATCACTATATACTTTCAACATTATTATGTCTCCCCCACAACGGGGAGGAGACATATTGGTTTTGCCTTCGTCGTCCGTCTGTCTGTCCGTCTGTCACACATCGTGTCCGGGCTATATCTCCTGAACCGTTTGCCGGATCACTTTCATATTTTAGTATGTTGTTGCTTATGACCCGAAGGTTTCACATCACCTTGACCCAAGGTCATGTGACCAAGGTCAAGGTCACTTAGTGCATTTTTAATGAAATTATGCATACATTCCTGTCCGGGCTATATCTCTTGAACCGTTTGCCGGATCACTTTCATATTTTAGTATGTTGTTGCTTATGACCCGAAAATTTCACATCACCTTGACCCAAGGTCATGTGACCAAGGTCAAGGTCACTTAGTGCATTTTTAATGAAATTATGCATACATTCCTGTCCGGGCTATATCTCTTGAACCGTTTGCCGGATCACTTTCATATTTTAGTATGTTGTTGCTTATGACCCGAAGGTTTCACATCACCTTGACCCAAGGTCATGTGACCAAGGTCAAGGTCACTTAGTGCATTTTTAATGAAATTATGCATACATTCCTGTCTGGGCTATATCTCTTGAACCGTTTGCCGGATCACTTTCATATTTTAGTATGTTGTTGCTTATGACCCGTAGGTTTCACATCACCTTGACCCAAGGTCATGTGACCAAGGTCAAGGTCACTTAGTGCATTTTTAATGAAACTGTACATACATTCCAGTCCGTGCTATATCCCTTGAACCGTTTGCTGGATCACTTTCATATTTTAGTATGTTGTTGCTTATCACGTAAAGGTTTCACATCACCATGACCCAAGGTCATGTGACCAAGGTCAAGGTCACTTAGTGCATTTTTTAATGAAATTATGCATACATTCCTGTACGAGCTATATCTTTTGAACCATATGCTGGATCACTTTCATATCTAAGTATGTTATTGCTTATGACCCGTAGGTTTCACATCACCTTGACCCAAGGTCATGTGACCAAGGTCAAGGTCATTTAGTGCATTTTTAATGATATTGTGCATACATTCTTGTCCGGGCTATATCTCTTGAACCGTTTGCCGGATCACTTTCATATTTTAGTATGTTTTTGCTTATGACCCGAAGGCTTCACATCACCTTGACCCAAATCCAAGGTCACTTACTACATTTTAAATGAAATTGTAGATACATTCTTGTTTAGGCTTTATCCCTTGGACTGCATACTGGATTGCTTTCAAGTTTAAGAATGTATTTAGTCATGACCAAAAGGTTTCACCTGGACCCATGGTCATTTGATCAAGGTCAAAGTTACTAAGTACGTTTTAATGAAATTGTACATGCTATCCCATTGGGGCTGTATCTCTTTTAAATTTTTATCAGATCACCGTCATATTTTAGTATGTTGTTGCTTATCACGTAAAGGTTTCACATCACGTTGACTCAAGGTCATGTGACCAAAGTCAAGGTCAATTAGTATATTTTAAATGAAATTGTATTTGTTACATGTATTATGTCTAGGCTTAATCTTTTGAACCGTGATCGGATCACGTCATATTTTAGTATGATGGTGCTGATGACCCAAACGTTTCACACCTCCTTGATCCAAGGTCATATGACTAAGGTCAAGTATTACATTTTTTAATGAAATTGTAAATGCTATTGAGTCTGGGCTATATCTGTGGAATCATATACTGGATCACTCTTATACTATAGTATGCTGTTGCTCAGGATTGGAGGGTTTCTTATCATCTTGACCCAAGGTCATGTGCCCAAGGTCAAGATCATTTAGTTCTTTTTAATAAAATTGTACGTACTAATATTGTCTGGGCTATATCTCCTGAACTCTTCTTACAATTGTTTTCATATTTTAGTATGTTGTTTCTAAGGACTAAATGTTTCTTATCACATTGTCCCAAGGTCACATGGTTAAGGTAGCTTCTTACTTTGGTAATGAAATTGTATATGCTAAGCATGTCCAGGCTGAAATTGTCTATGCTAATAATGTTTAGGCTTTATATTTTGAACTGTGTATCTAATCACTAATTCAGTTTTTTGTTGCTCATGATCCATACAATGTTAAACGTCTTCAAATTCAATAGCATCATTTAAAAGCAGATAAGTTTGCAGCATGGACCAGACATGCATGTTTCGGGTACTTAACCCTCGTCAGTGAGTGTAGGTTTCAGATCACCTATATCCAAGGTCATGTGACCAAAGTCAATTTCTTTAAATATGCTTATAATGAAATTGTATATGCCAATCATGTTTGGGCTTTACCTCAAACAATGTAATGAATCACTTTCATGTTTTAGTATGATGTTGCCCATGACTCAAAGGACATCATTTTGCATTTTGGCCTGAGGTCAAAGTAACTTAGAGGGAGGGGGGAGACATCTGTTTTTTTATGAAAAACATTTTGTTTAATTTCTAACTGTGACGTCACATATTTGCTACGACATCACAGTTAAAAGTTACGTCAAATCTTGTGATGTTGGGTGTTAGGATGTGTAAAATGCAAGTCAGCCGCCATAATGTGAAAATCGTCTATTTGTTTACTTAAGATACCGTCCCAAATGGGAAGTGTAAGTCCGTATATCTAAAGGACCTCATGAAAGAATGATAAATGTTTCAGAGAAAAACCAGTGCGCATGAGCGGGCTCGTGAACATTACCAGTCAGGGGAGTGGTCAACAGGTCAGAAATGGGCGGATGATGCTCCTAAGGAAGAACTTAATCCAGAAAATATCAGCTTAATGAACATAGGAGCCTGTGGAGCTTTTGTGCATGGTACTGAAGATGAGTTCCTTGGTAAGATACTTTTTCTTATGAAATATAATTTAAAAATTTTGTTTTAAATTTTTGGCCGGATTGCAAAGCAATTCCGGTCTATAGATTGACGATGTCCGTCCGTCTGTCCGTCTGTCCGTCTGTCCGTCTGTCTGTCTGTCCGTCCGTCTGCCGTCAACATTTTGGTTAAGGTTTCTGGTTGAGGCAAAATCTAAGGAACTATATGCAGTAGAAACTTTATATTATACATGAAGCATGCCCATGACAAGACCTTTCAATTTATGCCATAACATTTGACCTAGTGACCTTGACCTTGGACTTTGACCTAGTTAAAGATTTTGGATAAAGTTTCTGGTTGAGGCAAAATCTAAGTAACTATATGCAGTAGAATCTTTATATTATACACGAAGCTTGCCCATGACAAGACCTTTCAATTTATGCCGTAACATTTGACCTAGTGACCTTGACCTTGGACTTTGACCTAGTTAAAGATTTTGGTTAAAGTTTCTGGTTGAGGCAAAATCTAAGTAACTATATGCAGTAGAAACTTTATATTATACATGAAGCTTGCCCATGACAAGACCTTTCAATTTATGCCGTAACATTTGACCTAGTGACCTTGACCTTCGACTTTGACCTACTCAAAGATTTTGATTAAAGTTCCTTGTTTAAGCAAAGTCTATGGTACTGTATGCAGTAGAAACTTTATATTATTAATGAAGCTCGCCCATGACAAGACCTTTCAATTTATGCCGTAACATTTGACCTAGTGACCTTGACCTTGGACTTTGACCTAGTTAAGGATTTTGGTTAAAGTTCCTGGTTTAAGCAAAATATATGGAACTGTATGCAGTAGAAACTTTATTTTATACATGTAGGTTGCCTCTGACAAAACCTTTCAATTTATGCCGTATTATTTGACCTATTGACCTTGACCCAGTTGGTGACAAAAACTTACTTTGCAATCCGGCCATACCGTCTTTAGCGGTGTTTTATTACAAATATGAATAACAAAAATTTTATATATACATTTGAATATTAAATAGATCTGCTTTTCATTCAATAAAAAATTTGGAAAATTGTTTATAGAAAGGGGTAGGGGCAAAAGTGAACATTTTTGGCCCCAATCAAAAATTTTTTAAAGGTTCTATTTTCTTATTCATTATGCTTCTTCTGAACAAAAAATAACAAATTTTATGCGATTTTTCGAAAACCCTGCCTTTTAGGGCAAAATGATTGAAAGTTGAGTACTATGTCTTCACATTAGAAATTCAGATTTTTTGCAAGGGACACACATACCTACATTTGTAAGCCCTAGAGCAAGGGCGTGTAACAGGTTCATACTCATATGGGACATTCCTTTTTATATTCTGAACGTACATGAAAAGTATAATTTTGTTACATGCGCTTGCTCTATATATACCATAAACTATTATATTAAAATCTGGTTGTTATCTTTTTACCACTAATTTCCATAGTAGTGGGCAATTTTGGCGGGAAATAACACTCATATTAGTTGATTATATCTATTTTTAATTCAGTTTCAGTAAACAACAATGTCTCTGCTCTTATTTGAAAGATAGAAAATAGTATGAAAACAATTTTTATAAATGGCAAAAATAGGTGCCAAAAACGGCAGATTTTGCCCCAACCCCTTTCAGAAGTCTCTCCAGTAGAGTGAAAATGAATAACATGGCACATGCTTTGCTATTGTAGAGGTGCGCAATTCTGCTTTGGACTCACTATGTGAGTTAGCGGCCCAGTCTGCAAGCTTTGCCAACCAATCACAAGACAGTATTATCGACATGTTTAATGATGAAATAGAGAGTGTGCGTCAGAATGCTATAAATAGCTTGAGGAAGCTGAATAATTACATTACACTTAGAGAAGATCAACTAGAGATCATCTTGGGAGTTCTTCAGGTAATGACATGGCCAGGCCTTGCAAATTTTGATAGTAAGTGGAAACTGTTGTGGTGAAATTTTTCGGAAATTATTTGCATCTCCTCGAGATAGGAATTACATACACATAATTCTTATATTAGAATGGGAAAACTGGCAGGTTGCTTTATTCCAAATAGGCAGAGGTATGATTTAATTAGAAATAATAATCTTTGAATCTTTGAACCAAGTAGAGGAGAGACATCAGCATAAATTTGATGTTTCAATTATTGTTAGTTGAAAACCTTTTTATATCGGCATCATCTTTAACATTTTAAAATTTTGTAGACATTCGTGTGAATATAAAATTTTGAAACTTCAAACTCAAATTACAATCCTATACCTTTATAGCCCACCATGTTACTTGGCATTGGTGGAGGCAGCCTTTGATGTAAACATTTGTATGATTTTTCTGTGTAGGATTACTCTACAACTACTCGTGAGTCTCTGAGAGACATGCTTTGTGATATGACGCTAGCTACCAAGGAATGCCTGAGTAAATGTATCGGTGGTCTCCTTGACAACCTCCGGAGGTACCCACAGGACCGGGTGTCTATATGGAAGTAAGCTATAAGCATTGGTACTATATTACTTAATAGAAATTCTCACAACATATTGCAAAAGTCTTATATTGGTTGAAACTGTAACTCAGTTTAAACAGGAAATCAATTGATTTGATAGATGATTTACAAATTCTTTCGAAGAGAAGAAAGAAGTCGAATGACACATTATTAAGCTTCATTTTGACTTTTGACCCAACCAAGGTTTTGGCTTCACCATGATGATGTCCTATACCGGTACTTTCACTTGACTAATGATTTCACCATCAATAAACCATCAAATTGTGTCAAACCAGAATAAGTTAGATAAAAATGGTCTATTTGACAGTTTTTGTACAGATAAGCAAAAAACTTTTCTTGTGGAAAGATACACAAGTTCAAATTATTACTCCGATGGTCTCGAAGACATAGTTCTTTTATTATTCCTGAAAATGAGCTATTTTGTGAGGGTGTAGTCTGAAGGAAATAGTGAAGAACAATAAAAGAACTATGTCACATTGGAATGGTCTATAACATGCCCAGTGTGAGTAATAGTCCTCTACTATGAACTGGGGAAATAGTTCGAAAAATGACTTTTGCCCCCAGAGCAGCAAGTTAAGGTATTCAGTGGGTAATGAGATGTAACTGGATCACCAATTTATGACACCTTAAATCACTGCAAAGTTATAATGTAAAAATTAATTGAATTTAGATACTGAAAAAATAGGTCACATAAAGAGTTATGCATCCTTAAAGTTTACATTGAACTCTATGGAAAAATGTTATTTTTTCTTAAATTTTTCAACAGAATGATGGGGCATCAAATTTAATATCGATTGGTCAAAAATCAAAAGTTCACCAATTATTTTTTCTGCAATTTATTTTTTTTCTTTGATATTTTCATCAAGGAGAGACAACTCCTGAACATGACCCCATTCAAAATATTTCCAATATCCACTGGGATAGTAAAAAAGTTTTTAAAATATCATATGACACAGAAAAATATCAAATGATGAATACACCTAATGTCAATGTTTTTGGCATAATCTCTTTCATTACCCATTGAATACCTTAAGGAAAAATAGCAATTCTATAGTACTGAATTTATATAGAGAAAATTCTGACAGGTATAATAATCTTAATTATGTTTGTTTATTATTACAGATGTATGAAGAACTTAGGACAGCATCATCCTCACCTGACTCTGCCCCTGGTACCAGAACTCCTCTGCCTTCATCCATACTTTGATACTCCGGAGCCAGACATGGATGACCCAGCCTGTATCCTTTATTTAGACTTATCAATATCATATAATATAAAATTGCAAATTTCATACGGAATTTTCATTAATTCATCAAACCTGCATACATCTATGTTAAATGATCTATGAAAATTATTTTTAGGTACCAGTGTTCTAATTTTGCACCCAGCAGACTGCTGGCATATGCTTATTTATGCCGTATATGATTGATCAGGAAAGACTGGAAACTGATATTCACTGTTGGATACTTGCTGTTTTGTGCATATCAAGTCAACCCTATGTGAGATACTGATCATTCACATAAATAAACTGACTTACTTGTTGTTGAATAGTAAATTGTATGTTAAAGTTAAGTTGAAGAATTCCAAAGCCTTGAAGCTCAGAAGGCCGGTGCTTATAACCAGTTTAAGTTGCGTAAGCCGATGAGAGGGTGTTAATCCACCCTCAGGATAGAACGCTGGTCTATTGCAGAGTAACTCTGTAGCAATGCTAGTACCCAAATCATAAGCTGGATAAACTGAAACAAATCAGGGGTAAAATGTCATGCTCAAGGAACACATAAATTTATAAATGAATACAAATTATCTTGATATTTATGTTAAATATCGGCAACCAATGACAAGTTTTTAAAACATGTCTACACAACTTCAGGGAATTTGCATACCAAAGTTTAATGTGACTTTTCTATTGGAATTTTTTTAATCAGTTGATTAAACAAACAAACAAAAAACCTTTAAGAAATTTTTTGATGTTCACATTATTAACTTCTATACCAAGTTATAAACCTTGACAGTAATGTATAGATATAAGTGTCTTGACGTTGGTGTTTAATGCTGCCATATCCAGCAACACTATGTTAACGATGTTCGAGGATCACACATGGCGACATTATCATTATCTCAGGGACTTTATGCCAGATCTCATTCCTGAACTCAATGTTAAGGTAAGAAAGATTTTACAATAACTTGCTGTATTTATGTCATATTCAGTAACACTATGTTAGCAATGTCTGAGGATCACACATGGCGACATTATCATTATCTCAGGGACTTTATGCCTGATCTCATTCCTGAACTCAGTGTAAGGGTGGAAAGATATGTATACAATAACAAACTGTATCCATACACAAATTTTTCCAAGAGGAGGGGGTTCGTCCTATAATTTTGAGCAAAGCATACACACGTTAACCTCCCAGATCCAGAACAAAGAGATACATGAGATAGAATATGCACAATAATGATACCTCACTACCCTCAGAATAAAGAATTGAGGTTGGTATTCTTGTTCACCATGTCTGTCCGTCTGCCTGTCTGTCCATGGACACAAATTTTTGTTAATTTTGGGCTTTCTCATAAAATTTGCTATACATAGATATACATCTATGTGAATTCAAAATGGAAAACAAAAGATGATCGCAACCAACAATGCTTTAAGTAGTCAGTATTACATACATGCATTTTGACCATCATCTTTCAAACTACATGTATGTACATGTATCACTGTTGCTTTCAATGATTTCTGGAGTAAAAGGGGTAGGGCCACGAAGCCCGATATTGGCCCTAATTTTGATAAATTTTGAACATTGTACTTCATAGAATTTTTAAGTGTTATTTGACATTTTGAAACGTTCTCTACTGAATCACGAATCTACTTTTTGTAAATATTGCTTTTATCAACACCTTTCAGCCCTTTGAAAACACCAAAATAGGTCATATTCGGCGAAATTGATGCAAAAACTCAATATTTCTATAAAATTAGCAATGGCCGCATGCATTAACTATGATGGAAAATTTATATGTGAAAGATTATCATTATATCCTCTTGTCATAAAAGTTTTATCTCAGTTAACGCATGCGGCCACATTGAATTCTACGACAAAAGACAAAATTCCTAGCAATTTTCGCCATATTTTGTCAATAACGTCAAAATGACGTCACTTCATGACGTCATTACAGTTAAATGGCACATTGTTTGGTGATATTATTCTTTTCATGAAAAGGGGTAAACATTCGTGTATTTTCATGAGAGATATCAAGTATTCCTCATGAATTTTATTTTAAGAGAAAAATCAAGGGCCGATTTAGGGGTCTCGTGGCCCTACCCCTTTTCGAGGTATTTAGACATAGTCATAAGACATTGTAATCTGGGCAACTGCTTTATGGATAGTATAAAAGTTATGTTGTCCACTGATAGTTCATAGTTAAGAGATCTTATAATCATCATGTCTGATATGTATAACGTTATCTTTTTAACAGAGTACGAAAACAAGTACTGATGAAGAAGAGAAAGAGAAAGGAAGCCATAGTTCAGAGGTGTTCCTACAGAAGTGCTTGAGACAGCTCACTAGTATAGACAGAATGGACCTAACAGCGGCTCAGTCCATGTTGCAAGTTATGGTTAGGTATGTATTACTTTTAAAAGTTATTTCCGAAAATATGGTATATCAAATGTAAGTCTATAGACTTTCTGCATCCAACCAGCTGTCTGGTACATACTCTTTCGTATTCCTAATTTATTTTGTTAGATCATCAAGATCAAAGGAAAGACAAGTCTAATTTTAAACAGTTCTTGGTTTTGATTTATTATGTTGCATGCAATACTAGGGCAACATACAGATCCCCCTGTCCAGCGTCTTTTTGTCTGCCTGTAACTAATCTTCATTTTTAGCTCGCCGGGACGAAAAAGTTTGGAGAGCTAATGCCATACCCTTGGCGTCGTCGTCGTCGTTGTCGTCGTCCGTAGACAAAACTTTAACATGGGCTATATCTCTTGAACTATAAGGGGTAGGGCTTTGATATTTCACATGTAGATACCTTGTGACGAGACCTTTCATTTGAGACCATGACCTTTGACCTAGTGACCTTGACCTTGGACTTTGACCTACTTTTCAAAAACTTTAACCTGGTTTCTGACAAATACCTGTGTAGGCGAGCTATGTAATCTTTGATTACCCTATGTTTGAAAAGTACAATTTTATTATCTTTCAGTATTTTTCAAAAATTATTTTAAAATCACTATTTTAACAGTGTATATTTATATTTCAGGGATTTAGAGCAGCTGTCAACATTAGATGAGAGGTCTGGGTCCTCAGCAGAGTGTGTCTGTTTGTATCTACAGACTCAATTACTTCTCAGTAAGGTAAAAGGGACTTGATTACATTAACATCGATAAAACCCAAATCATAATTTTTAATGCAGAATTGTATGAATAATATATAATAAGAAAAAGCTATGGCCATTTTAAACTTTTCAGTCCTTTAGTTTAAATTATGTATGCCATGTCTAGGAGGAAAACAATTTTTTAGCTCACCTCGACGAAGTTGAGTGAGCTTATGCTATAACCCCATGCGTCCGCGTCCTCGTCCGCGTCCGTGTCCGTGTCCGCGTCCGTGTCCGCGTCCGGTTAAGAAGTTTGGGGTAGCTCAGTATCTGACAAAGTACTAATGCTACACTAACCAAACTTGCACAAGTGATTCATCTTTGGATGCTGAGGTGAACCCATGCATCGGATGCAGCATCTGACCTACATTTTCCGCTTGAGTGACTTGGTTAAGAAGTTTGGGGTAGCTCAGTATCTGACAAAGTACTGATGCTACAGTAACCAAACTTGCACAAGTGATTCATCTTTGGATGCTGAGGTGAACCCATGCATCGGATGCAGCATCTGACCTACATTTTCCGCTTGAGTGACTTGGTTAAGAAGCTTGGGGTAGCTCAATATCTGACAAAGTACTGATGCTACAGTAACCAAACTTGCACAAGTGATTCATCTTTGGATGCTGAGGTGAACCCATGCATCGGATGCAGCATCTGACCTACATTTTCCGCTTGAGTGATTTGGATAAGAAGTTTGGGGTAGCTCAATATCTGACAAAGTACTAATGCTACAGTAACCAAACTTGCACAAGTGATTCATCTTTGGATGCCGAGATGGACCCATGCATCGGATGCAGCATCTGACCTACTTTTTCCATTTGAGTGATTTCACTTTTAAAAGCCAATATTGAGCAAAGTATAAGTGCTACATGTACCAAACTTGCATATTGGATGTATCTTTGATCAAACTTTCATAAAATGACCTTGACCTACTTTTTCCGCTTGAGTGATTTTGCCTTTAAAAGCCAATATTGAGCAAAGTATAAGTGCTAGATGTTCCAAACTTGCATATTAGATGTATCTTTGATCAAACTTTCATAAAATGACCTCGACCTACTTTTTCCGCTTGAGTGATTTTGCCTTTAAAAGCCACTATTGAGCAAAGTATAAGTGATACATGTACCAAACTTGCATATTGGATATATCTTTGATCAATCTTTCATAAAATGACCTTGACCTACTTTTTCGGCTTGAGTGATTTTGCTCTATAAAGCCAATATTGAGCAAAGTATAACTGCTAGATGTTCCAAACTTGCATATTAGATGTATCTTTGATCAAACTTTCATAAAATGACCTCTACCTACTTTTTCTGCTTGAGTGGTTTTGCCTTTAAAAGCCAATATACATGTACTAAGAAATATGTTTGAATTGAATTTTGCTGTCACGAGGTGAGCTTCGTAATCTGTGATTACCTATGTTTTTACCCTAGAGCAAGTTGCTTTCAAATATGTATTATTCTGTATATGTACGTATGATATTTAGGAAAACAATTAATATATATGCAATAATAAATTCTATATATTTATACATTTAACAGCTGATAAACCATGAGGGTATGCACTGTAGCAGTAGTATCTCTGACAGCCTAGTGTTATCAACTGTAGATAAGGTAAACTACAGATATACGGATAAAATTCCATCTTTATATCTGTAATTCTTTCAAACTTTGAGAATGGAAAACGTGTTTGATGCGACAGTTCGAAATGTTGATTTTTACACACCAAAATTATTACGGACATCAAGTAACTTGCAAAGTTTGAATTGCTTCATTATAATTTGTGAAAGGCTCTTTATTATGTTTCCAGTTGTTCATTGAGAGGTCAAAATGAAAAACATCACCAAAGTATGTGATGTCCATAGTCTGGCCATCAAATTAAAAATGATCCATTGGCAATTGCAGTCATGGACAAGTACTACACGTGTACATAAAGTTTCATACCTTCCGACTAGATTTCATTGATTTGTTTGACGTTATATGTTAATGTTTTCTTTTCTTACAGATTTTTACTTTAGTCCAGAAACTTGAGCACCTATTCCTCGGTCTGGGCAGTGAGGAGTTGGCCCTTGTCCAGCAAACACGTGTTAAAGCTCAAACCATACATCTACTCACTAAAATGACCGCTGACCCTACCAGGTGTAACAAGCTCAAGGACAGATTCATCAAACAGCTACACAACTTAAAAACGTAATTATACAAGTTTTTAAACATCTTTTTTTAAATAAGGAGACATAACAAGGGTTTCAGTTGGTTTTAGAATTGGAGGTGAATTTAAAATGAAAACCAGACAAAAAGTTCAGATTTAGTTTAAATTCTTAAGCCTTTGTTACAACAGTATGATAAAAGCTTTGCTGAAAGAAGGGTTTACAAATGAAAGAGGCATATAAAGTTTGCCCTGATCAGTGTTTCTTCTTTTAACTTATTGTAGTTTATGTTAGCACATCATGCCAAGTTGTGCGTTGAACAGAGTCTGCCATCCATCTGGTCAAGACATGGATATGTATTGCCCTCATTTTGAAGAAAAAAAAATTGGGAAAGGCAGAATTTTGACGAGATTGAATTAACTAGTTCCTTTGATACATAAGAAAAAATGTTGTAGGCAATTTCTTTGAAGGTTTGAAGATCAGTGCCAGTATATTTCATTTTACATACATGTATTAGATGAAAAACATCATAGATAGAATTTCCCTTTGAATTTCATGTTAAAAAAACAAATGCAGAATAGTCCTTAATATACATAAATTTACTTTCATTTCAGATTTCTATCAACGAATGAAATTCCACCAGACAGTTGTGCGGCTTTTCTCTTCTCTGTTCTCAGCGAGCTAGAGGACGGAAAGATATCAGACTTTCTCCGTCATTTACAACGTGCAGTTAGTATGATAACACCGTCTAGCTTTGTGTTACAGAATGACATCAGAAAAATCTCTACTGTCATAAATGAGCCTACTGGCGTGTCGGACAACCCTGTAAAGTTTACCGCTGGTCTTACTGTAGCTGTGCCACTAGAAGTTGTATTGGAAAATGTTTCCACAATATCTCAAGTCAGAATTCAGGTAAACTTTTCTTTACTCAATGCTACCAAATCTGAATCATTATGCAGTTTTCATCCATAGCCAGAGTATAACAGGTTCCCTGTTATGATGAAGGAAAGCGGAAATAAAAATAGTTTTTCAATCTTTAAAACTGACAAAAAAATAAAGAATTTTACAAGGCTGACAGTACACAAATATGTTGTTATTTTCTGTGATCTTAAGGTGTGGAATGACCTTGACCTAGGTCATTAGTTTATGAAAAGTTCATTATTTTACTAACTCTAAACTGTTGTTAAACGGCATGATATTATGCATATTTTGTTTGCCAGCAGCTTATTATACTGTATGTTCAGTGCTTATTTGTGCTGTTAGTCTGTCTGTAGGTACATGTACATTGTGATGATATTTTGTTAAATAAAATTAAAGGTAATTTCTTTTTATCATAGGTGAAGTACCCAGACCAGGAAACACAGGTTACAATCCCCCCTCAGAAGGACTTCCATAAGCTAGGACCACTAAAACACAGACTTCTATCTCAGGTCATACTAACACATTCACAGTGGTCAGGTAGGTGTCAGCTATATTACATGTGCTCTGTTACATGTAATTAAGTAATAGATAGATAGATAGACTTGATATGATTTGAACACAACTATCCAATTTTAAAACCCCCTACCATGGCATTTATTAATAATTCAGTAATTTATTGGCTGTAGATCTTGTCTAGAATTAAATGTTCCATGATATAGAATAAAACAACTTTTGTACCGAATTTGTTCAATATATGAAGGGAATAAAGGAAATGATTCGCACTCTCTGCAGCAAGACACCCCCCCCCCCATCTGCCACATGAAATGAAGCCTCAACAAAAGAAGGAATTTCTTTTATATATACTGTAAGGGTAAAGATGTTAAAAAAAGCAACGTCAAGTTCATCATTTAGAATTAAGAATATAGATGCAAAAATATATTAGGTTTACTCATTTCCAAATACAAATGTATATCAACATTGATAATCAGTATATTTTCTTTCTCATTTTCCAGATCAGTCACATGTGGAGGTTAACCTTGTGTTAGAGGTCAAGGACACTGGATTAGAAGATGATAAAACCTACAATATAAACTTGTGCAAACCTGTTAAAGTACTGGTGGCCCCCAAACCTGCAAAGAGATAAGGTCAAGGACACAGGACTCGAGGACAATAAAACTTTCAATATAAACTTGTGCAAACCTGTAAAAGTAATGGTAGCCCCCAAACCTGCAAAGAGATAAGGTCAAGGACACTTGACTGGAAGATGATAAAACTTACAACATAAACTTGTTCAAACCTGTAAAAGTACTGGTAGCCCCCAAACCTGCAAAGAGATAAGGTCAAGGACACAGGACTCAAGGATGATAAAGCTTACAATGTAAACTTGTACAAACCTGTAAAAGTACCAGTAGCCCCCAAACCTGCAAAGAGATAAGGTCAAGGACACAGGACTTGAGAATGATAAAACTTACATTATAAACTTGTGCAAACCTGTAAAAGTACCAGTAGCCCCCAAACCTGCAAAGAGATAAGGTTTAAAGTTGGATGTTGATCATAAGACACAAGATTGTGTCAGAAGTGCTTCAAGTGCTTTAAAAAACTGGAAATAAGAATTCTCTTCTTGAAGACTGTTTGTATAAAGTTTTGTCCCTGAAAGAGAAAACAAGTTATCGTTGAATAAAAGAAAATGTGTTTGTTACATGTATATGTTACATTAAAAGCAGTGCTTAAGTCACATTCTACATTGTCTTTCAAATGTTTATTGTTCGCATAGCTGAGGAGATACATGTTTATTGATTTGAGCATGCTATGGGGAAAACGATCTGTAAACTTTTTGGTAAAGTGTAGCAAAATTTGACCGCCAATGAAAGGCAAAATGCAATATGACAATGCAGTGTTGCATTTATTGCAACTTTGAAGGCAGAGAGTCCATATGAAAAATGAACTAAAGTAACTTTAAAGGTAACAGGAAAAATTCGTCAAGCTAAATGCATTGCTCATTGAAGCATTTTGAAATATATGCTGAGAAAAACAAATAAAAAGGGTAAAAAAATCCAAGTTGCAAGGTCACAACAAAAAGCTTTAACTCAGGAAAAGTTCCATGGACAATGTGCTATGTTGAGCTTTTTGATACAAGCTGAATTGAGCAACTCAAAATGACCACAGCATGGCATCGAAGTTACTCAATACATTATGGTAAGACATTATAAAATGTTACAAAAGTAAGTTACAAGCCAAAATCAAGGTCACGTGGCAAAAAAAGAAATGATACCAGGAAAAAGTTCTGGTAAAATATGTCGTCTCAATATGCTTATTGCAATTCAAAGTAAGGAAATGTCCTTAACATATGGTGCAATAAAATATATATGAGAGATACTAGTATAGCTGTTGCTCATCTTCTGAAAAAGAATTTTTCATATACCAGCTCTTCTTTTGGAAAAACGATTTGAAATTGCAGGATGTATTTTATTCCTATAAAATAATTATATGTACGCTTTACTACCTAAAACATGAGTTGCAGGCAAATTTTTATTGCTGTTTATTCAAATCTTGACCATACAAGCAAAGGTAGTCCAGATTTTTTTTAGCAATTTGAAGGAATTTTGAAATTGTTATTGTGAATTTTTTTTTCTTAAAAAAGTGCATGGGCGGATCTTGAAAATGTTACAAGGGATGGGAGGGAGGTAAAGCCCTTCAGGATAATGATTCTGAAAAGAGATGTATACGCATAAACGGGGGAAGACCAGTATTTTTGTATATTTTAAAGGGCCCTGACAGCCCATCCCTATCCCATTCTAAATTCGCGCTTGGGGTGAAAACTTCATGACGATAATTGCTGTGCCTGTGAATTAAACGTAGGACACGAGTCAATGACAATGACTATTTGTAAATTTCAACATATAAAATGTTATTGGCACCGAGAAAGTCCAATTGTTTTTAGTCGAAATGTTGAAATATGGATTCTTTGAAGAATTAGAACACACCTATTGTTGTTAGGGCCAATGGGTCAATGATCAAGGTCAGTACAAATTCAAATTGTTTATTGGCATATAACAATTTTTTTATAAATGGCTATAGCCAAAACAACTCAAAAGTACATGTATTCCTTTCATTTAAAATTTTGTAAGAGTCAAACCGCTACAGAGGGGGCATATATGTTCTACAAACCTTTTCTCTAGTTTATACATTAGCAACTTATTGTGCGATATTTGGTTAAAGCATGCGCATCTTGTACATTTGTACACTACTTTTGCCTTAGTTGATCATTCAGATTTGCGTTAGAACTCGGGTTTCATGCAGAAATAGGTCAATGGCGTGACATCAAATTTTGGATAAGGAGTGTTAGATAAATTATACAAGGACAAGAGATCTCACTTGTTATGTACATATTAAATACAATCGAAAAATTATTCTTCCTGAAAAATGACCATTCTTTATTTTTGCAGGATACGAAGAAAGGGGTCGCAAAAAGGGATTTTTTTCTCAATTTGCCACTTGATTTCCTAATTTGGATTACAAAAAAGTTTTGATGTATTCCAATAGTTTAGTTTAAACATATTTTATTTCAATAGATGAAATGGGATTGGGCACAAGTTACAGAAACACTGTGAAAGCCCTTTCCCTACCTTTCCAATAGTGTTCGAAATTTTCCCAGCGTGCAGTGTAGGACATGCAACAGGAACATGAATATGCCAGGAGGCCAGGACAAAGTGTGTGAAAGAACCATCTGTAATGGTAAATGATCAGTAGGACTGCTTCGTCTTATCTCCAGTCCTTACCAGACCACAGACCAAACAGTACGTATCATTTGGTTTTGAGTAAGAATCTATATATGTATTTCATTTGTAGATATTTTTGCCTTTATATTGAAAGTGCAAAAAGAATTTAAAAATTGTGACGAGTTTCTATGTTTGATATCTAAAAATTCACAGCTACTTTTTTGTCCGAATTTAGTTCGAAAGAATACGAAATAGTCCATTTCACTTGCTTTTTAGGTGGATTTTTTGCGATACACTTGTAACTATTCGTATGTATAGCGAAGGATAATTTCATCACAATTTTCCGACGCGAAATGTTCTCTACCAAGGGCTCCAAATCTACACATGTATATTCAAGACTTTTTTCTTAGAGAGATCTTTTATTGTGAAAGAAACATAAGATAATATTAATCAAAGATGAATTATTAGTGTATATTTATATCCGGCGACATTATTCAGACAAGAAGAACAGGGAAGTTGCAACTCTGATAGTAATACCCAGTTCACGACTAATTAGATATTGCCAAAGTACAACACATATTATGTCCGGGCATGTTTCTTTTCCTGTCTGACTGTTCGTTTGTCTACTTTAATCTTGCACATGCCTTTTGAATAGTAAGTGATATATTCCTTATGATAATAAGACCTTTGGTTTGACTTTGCTTGAACTTTTACATAGCCTACGTTCTAATGTTAAACGTCTTCAAATTCAATAGCATAATTTAAGACTCTTGTTAATAGTTTTATTTTCGCTCTGTGAGCTTATATCATTATGTTACTGATTATTCAGGTATAAAGTACATTAGTATTCTGTACTCATATTGCAATTATGAGAGATAATTATAATGTTTGATTTGAATTTTAAATATATACTGTAAGGTAGTATAGGACCCCATTGGAAATAAGTAATATTTTTACTTTAATGGGTAATCCTAGGCAAAGATTTTCTAATTATGATAGTGATATTTAATGATTATGATTATATTTGATATGCTGATACCACACAGGACTGTGATAATACTTCCATATATGTGATAACATCTGGACTGTGATTATAAATTTGTGATACATTGCTCATCTGTGATATAATTTAATACATATGTGATACAATCTGTGATAAACATGAATCATGTGCAACATATTTATTTTATGACTTGTAATAATGTGCTTTGCCTGAATAAATATATATATATATATATATAAGAACAGATAAATTTGCAGCATGGACCAGACATGTATGTTTCGGGTACTTATCCCTCGTCAGTGATTCTCAATCTAAACAATGTAATACAGCCAAAGAATGTGAAAGTAATAATGTCCAAAATTGTACCAAAAGACGCAGCATGATGGGTGGGATATGATGCTACAGGACCCACGTTTCAGAAATTTAAAGAAATTTTGAAAACAGAATTGTTCGAATGTGTTGAAGAAACGATCAACCGAAGTTGATCGAGCTTGGCTACATGTGCCTCGGGGACTCCTGATCCACCAGCAGTGACACTTACCAAGTGGTATAAATATTAAACGTCTTCAAATTCAATAGCATCATAGTTGCCATAAGGTACATGTTGTTCCAAAATTATACCGTTTTCTGTCTTATTCAAAAGAATTGGGATCATCGGCGGCGGCTTCAGGACAGTTGAAAAATTTTCATTAAAGTTCGTATCCCCTTGAACATTAAGTGAAGTTGATTTTGGTTCAGATTCATCCATACATTGTTAGTGCATAGAGGGTCCATATACTAGCATGATAGAAGACAAGAAAAATATTCAAATTGTTCATAAAACAGAGAAACCAACAATATATATAGGATCTCAAATGAATTTTCATTTCATACGATGTATTATGAAACGAGTTGTGAGTTTTATATCCCCGAGCCTTGGCGAGGGGATATAAAACGCACAACGAGTTTCATAATACATCGTATGAAATGAAAATTCATTTGAGATTCTTTTTATCACATGATATTGCCAAAAAATGTGTATTTCTAACGTGAAATCAACGTTTCCGAGAATTACAGAGGCGAATCACGCTGTGATCAAGAGGTCGTCTGCTACGCCAAGAGAAGTAGTTTCCCCATCGTATAGATATTCTGTGCGTAAGAGAAAAGTATTTCAATTTTGAATAGTATTTTAATGCAAGAATTAATTCAACAACAACAATTTTAATCATTGATTTTGACTCCGGGTCTGAATTTAACAGTTGATCGATATTTGAAAGGTCACATTTGTCAAGGTTCATGTGATTAGGTTCCAAACTTGACCAATCGCATTCAAGCAGAGTGATATGTAACGTGTTATCATATCATATATTTATGAAATGGCTTTATGAAACTGCATAACGGGTGTATCATGTGATAAATATAGGATCTCAAATGAATTTTAATTTCATACGATGTATTATGAAACGAGTTGTGGGTTTTATATCCCCGAGCCTTGGCTCGGGGATATAAAACGCACAACGAGTTTCAAAATACATCGTATGAAATGGAAATTCATTTGAGATTCTTTTAATCACATGATATTGCCTAAAATGTGTGTTTCTAACGTGAAATCAACGTTTCCGAGATCTGTAGAGGCGAACCACGCCGTGATCTAAAAGTCGTCTGCTACGCCATGAGAAGTAATGTCCCCATCGTATAGATATTCTGTGCGTAAGAGAAAAGAATTTCAATTTTGAATAGTATTTTAATGCAAGAATTTATTCAACAACAACAATTTTAATCATTGATATTGATTCCGGGTCTGAATTTAACAGTTGACCGATATTTGAAAGGTCACATTTGTCAAGTTTATGTGATTAGGTTCCAAACTTGACCAATCGCATTCAAGCAGAGCGATCATTGATATTGATTCCGGGTCTGAATTTAACAGTTGACCGATATTTGGAAGGTCACATTTGTCAAGTTTATGTGATTAGGTTCCAAACTTGACCAATCGCATTCAAGCAGAGCGATATGTAACGTGTTATCATATCATATGTTTATGAAATGGCTTTATGAAACTACATAACGGGTGTATCATGTGATAAATATAAATACATGTATATTTTTAATTTTCATGGTATTGAATGCGTTTGCAAATTACATATAAGAGAGCCATTCTTCTTAATTCATGACTGTTTTTTTTCAGATATGAAGTTTCTTGGTGTATTTCTCATTGCCTATCTACTTTGTGGAGTTCAGTGTAACTTCTTTGACGATCTCAAGCATGCTGCATCGTCGGTAGGACATAGCATTGGTCAAGCGGCATCTGCTGTTGGTGATCAGGTCAAGCATTACGGTGGTCAAGCCTTACAGTCAGCCTTGGACACGTTGACCACAGATGGCGTTCATCAGCTGGTCTCTGCAGGACTCTCCGCGGCTGGCACAGGTACATGTATAATCTTAATGGGACGCATTTGAAAGTATGGGAACATTTTTGTCTGTATAGATAATTTTCTTTCTCTATTACATTATAAGAAAACTTTATTTCATTTGACAGCTGCCCTAACAGCGCTCGTCGGAAAGAGGGAAATGAGGTAATAAAAATTCAGTGTAAATCTAAATAAAGTAAAGACCGAAATGGACTCATAATCACATTGGCAATCGAAATACCAGTGCCACTTTGTAGCAAATTAATTCAAAAAGAAGACGCCTTGACAGAACATCTTTGTTCACCATGCCAGCATAATTGTTCAGAATAAATTCGGGTCTATATTTCAATGGTTTGGTAGATAAAAATTGACAATTGTTTTTTCAATGTTAGGCATGTAAAGTTTGGCGGGGGGGGGGGGAGGGGGGATGGGGTATTGATTTGAATTTAGAATAATAATCTTGAGGACCTCGCTGAACTTAAAACATACTCATAGATTTCTGTGTGATATATTTTTAAATCAACTTTTAATTTCAGTAAAGTGGATCAGGCCGTTACAATACTGAAACAGGATGCTGCCACCCTGGAGAAAGTCCTACACGGCTACAGCGCTGACCTACAAAATGTCTACAATAACATCCATAACATGGAATTCCTCAGACATGATCCACAGAAATTCTTGGCTGATATCGGTGTCCTTAAATGTAAATATACTGTGAAACCTGTTTAAGGGACCCTTCAAGGGAATATTACATCAAGGTCGCATACGACAGGTGGTCTCTTAATATACAGGTTCATTAAAATGAAAATTCTTTAATTGGGAAATTAAAAGTCTTGTTCAAGTAAGACGGGAAGTCTCTTAATACAGTGGGTCACTAAGATAGGTTTAACTTTTCTTATCATGCGGAAATCTAGAAGGGGGACGAGGTGATAAAGATCCCTGTAATGTACCAAAATGGCAGACTTTACCTATTTTAAAGAAAATTTTCGAAATAATTTCTGTATTTCTTTCTAGATCGGTGCATGATTGCTTCATTTTTTATTATTTTTTTCATGAAAATTATTTTTGTATATTATTAAAAAACGATATTATTGAGAGATAAAGCAGTTTAAATGGTATAATAAAGATACTAAATACTTCTTGATTCCATTGTATATTGTTTAAATTAATATTACAGCGCGCTATGAAAGTGTTCTGGACAATCTTGCCAAGAACTTCCAAGCCAAGATGAGTCAGCTTCAGTCTCATGACAAGAGAAGAGGTCTCCTAGACGGTCTGGCTAGTGCTTTCCAAAAGACAGTTGATGGTTTCAAGCAGGTATGTATTATAATTGAACATTTTCTTAAATTTTATGGAAACATCATTTTTTAATGAAATTCCTTTAAAATACCTTGTAAAATATATGATTGAAAAAAATTTATTTCGTATTTGATTACGAGTAACATATGCATGCGCTCGGATTCTTTGTGGAATAAATTTTCCATGGACTGGGACACCCTCTCTCCTGGAGTTTATTCAAACAAATACTTATCCATCCTCCCCAATTTTGGGCATAAATATCTCAAAATCATAGACTGGAACAACCTCACGAGGAAAAAATCCTGATCCATGTGTACTTGTACTCTACCATAGTTCTTTTCCACTCTTACAGACATTCGGTGGAGTTGCAGGCACGATGCAGGGTGGCGGAAACGATCTCTTAAGTAACGTTTTTGGACACCTGTCTTCACTCTCCCAGAATCTAGGAACTTCTCTGTCTGGTCTGAAGGAAACAGGTGCCCAACTTCTGGCTCAAGGACAAGAACACCTACAGAGCCTAGGTCAAACTGCTGGTACATCTGTTGGTATGTTGTGTTTTTTCATTAAACAATTTTAAAAATTTCCATTTGTTTTGTCAAAAAGTTGTTTTTCTTCATATTTTTTAAACTAGTCGCTAATGTTTTCAGAGTTTAATGGAAAAGAAATATGAATTGATAAGAAGCTGATGTTATATCAAGTCAAATTATCAAAAGTTTCGCCTATAATATTACACCTGCTATTTCTTGTGGTCATCTAACAGTAAGGAGGTTATTTTACAGATTAATTGTGCGTGCATTTGGGTAACCAGGAAAGTTGGAGGGTTGTGCGCACATAATCCGGATAACCACATTTGCTACGTTGCTACTTGAGTGGCAGATGGCCGTCCTAAGTCGGCACCGATTGCCCATTGGTCTCGTTGATTTATGTGTAGTCTGTTGTGTTTTTATTTAAATGTTACTTTGTCGTATATGTCTCTTTTACGTCGCTTGTTGTGCTCGTTTTCTGTGTTTTCGCATTGGGTGTTGCGATGCTTTGCTGTTAGTATTACAACCGAGTTTTGTTGGAGATCTCCTCCTTTTTTTTTTCTTCTTACAGATCAGGTTCATACAGGAGTTTTAGGAGCCGCCAAGCAGGTCGTTGACACCGTATTGCATCCACAGAACTAACTTTTTTCATTTTGTGTAAAATTGTCATAATTTGCAGATATGATTAAACGATACTCAAAAAATTGTCGAAATCGTTTATTGCTTTCATATTTCTTTTACAAAAATATGACAACACTTACACAAATTAAAAGGAAATCAAATAAAAACTCCAACATATCCTTCCCCCCCCCCAGCCCCAAAAAGCACAAAAATCCAAATTAACAAACAAAGGCAGAAAAAAAACCCATAATATATATCTTACATGTACCGACATCCCCCATCGAAAGCTTATGTTTTGCCTCGTCCTGTTCATAGAATATTCATTAACCAAAATGCCTCGAGCAGAAAGAAAGAATTGTAACGTTTCATACGACCACAAGTATTGATGTTCAATGAGACATATTGAACAGATTACAATCTAGATAACACCGCTGAAGTGGAATATATAGTCCAGTCAAAGTACACAGAAACTGGTATAAACGTCATTGATTTCCATGGGTAAATTTGAAAAAGCTTTTCATGTATGAGGCGCCGTTTTACTATTTATTCCCTATTTTGTGATATCACAAATTCATTTTTTGATATCACAAATTTATTTTCTGATATCACAAATTTATTTTTTGATATCAAAAAATGGTTTGTGATATCAGAAATTCATTTTTTGATATAACAAAATCAATTATTTGATATCAAAAAATCGAATTTGTGATATCAAAAATTTGATAAGATTTTGTGATATCAAAAATTATATTTTTGATATCATAAAATTGATTTTTTGATATCAAATAATCGAATTTGTGATATCACAAATTCGAATTTGTGATATCAAAAAATCGATTGTATGATATCACAAAATAGAGTTTGTGATATCAAAAAAACGATTTTGTGATATCACAAAATATGACGGAATTTCTGATATCAAAAAATCGATTTTGTGATATCACAAAATAGGGAATAAATAGTAAAACGGCGCCTCATACATGTAAAGCTTTTTCAAATTTACCCATGGAAATCAATGACGTTTATACCATTTTCTTTGTACTTTGAATAAAATAGAATTTGTGATATCAAAAAATTGATTTTTTGATATCACAACATAAGACGGAATTTCTGATATCAAAAATTAGGGAATAAATAGTAAAACGGCGCCTCATATACATGGGGATAGTATACTTCCTATTCATACTGTTCTTTTAGTCCAGCAGTTTCTTGCATCAATCGTTCACTTTTTGATTATGCAAGTATGAAATTTGGTATTTTGAAAATGGATTTCCTGCGACTCAAAAGTAGTGCTCGATATGTGTTTTTTTTATTTATTTATTTCCCCATGCTAATGTGCCTGAGAGAAGCTTTCTTTTGACAACGCATTAATCAACGAAATATTTCATCTTGTTCAGCAGACTTTCATTCTAAAGAATTATCAAATTACAGGAGATTAACACCCTTGCACCGCCCCTTTAATGGTTTTTGGTAATATTTTTTATTTGACTGCGCCTCTCTACAAAACAGATATATGAAAATTCAAAATAAACTTTTGAATCATTGGCCGGATTGCAAAGCAATTTCGGTCTATAGATTGACGATGTCCGTCTGTCCGTCTGTCCGTCTGCCGTCAACATTTTGGTTAAAGTTTCTGGTTTGAGCAAAATCTATGGAACTGTATGCAGTAGAAACTTTATATTATACATGTATGTTGCCCATGACGAGATCTTTCAATTTATGCCGTAACATTTGACCTAGTGACCTTGACCTTGGACTTTGACCTAGTTAAAGATTTTGGTTAAAGTTCCTGGTTTGAGCAAAATCTATGGAACTGTATGCAGTAGAAACTTTATATTATACATGTATGTTGCCCATGACGAGATCTTTCAATTTATGCTGTAACATTTGACCTAGTGACCTTGACCTTGGACTTTAACCTAGTTAAAGATTTTGGTTAAAGTTCCTGGTTAAAGCAAAATCTAAGGAACTGTATGCAGTAGAAACCTTATATTATACATATAGGTTGCCCATGACGAGACCTTTCAATTTATGCCATAACATTGGACCTAGTGACCTTGACCTTGGACTTTGACCTAGTTAAAGATTTTGGTTAAAGTTTCTGGTTTAAGCAAAATTTAAGGAACTGTATGCAGTAGAAACTTTATATTATACATGTAGGTTGCCCATGATGAGACCTTTCAATTTATGCCGTAACATTGGACCCAGTGACCATGACCTTGGACTTTGACCTAGTTAAAGACTTCGGTTAAAGTTCCTGGTTTAAGCAAAATCTAAGGAACTGTATACAGTAGAAACTTTATATTATACATGAAGGTTGCCTCTGACAAGACCTCTCAATGTATGCTGTAATATTTGACTTAGTGACCTTGACCTAGTTGGTGACGAAAACTTACTTTGCAATCCGGCCATACCGTCTTTAGCGGTGTTTTATTTTCACTTAAATCTGAAACATTCATTTGCAACGCTAGTCCGACTTGCAAACCTACGACGGTGTTATCTGGTTTTTTTTTTTTTTCGCCTTCGAAGGTTGTAGGTCTGCAAGTCGGACTAGTGCAACGCATATCAGAATTAAGGAGACATATCAGAATGTCCATCAGCCCATCTCTCAAATAAATCAAGGAAAAATAAGTCGTACAAAGAGGAATTATTAATTAAAGCAAAGTTTCCCTCAATTCAAAGCGATTAACGTGAAACTAATCGCTCTAAAGAATATGATCTTGTTCATAGAGGAACATTCATATACAGAAGAGGTTACACACATACACACAGAGAAAACATGAAAAGACGGGACAAAAGAAAACAAGGAAACCAAATGGGTCAACAAACCAACCGACGAAGCAAAGACATCGTAGAAACATGAAAGACAAAATATAAAGTAGGGAAGACTCGTGTGTTCATTCGAAGCTGACTTTGGATGGTCATCTGCTACATTGGAAGACTTTCTTTGCTTATTTGGATTACTTGCACATAACACTCCCACTTTTGTAGAGGTATACACAGAAATAACTTCTCATTGTAAGGCGACATCACACCCACTTAAGGTGTGTTTCAATAGGGCTGCGACTACAAAGAGATAACTCTATTTTCATATCACGTGAAATTTGAAACCGACATGGATAAGCTGAGTTTGTTACATTATTTCAGAAAAAAATAATACTCCTTGAAATTTTTATTGCTGAATGGGTATTTTGGGGAAAAATGCATATTTCTCAATGAAAAATCGCTAAAAATAGGAAAATAAAGCCTACGCTCACGCAGCAAGATACGCCCATTGGGATTTTTTTCACAACAACAAAATATTTAAGTCCCATAACTCCATAAGGACAAATTGGATGAACCTAGCTTAAAATCGAAAGGCGGCTTCCTCTTCAAAGTCTGATCAAAATGTACAAATATCATGAAAATCTGTTGACACATATTCAAGTTATTGCGTTCCATGCACCTATATTTTGCCCTTAGCTTAACATGTATGTGCATACAACCCCCCCCCCCCCCATTACACATAATTTCTGGATTATGTGACATAAAATTCAAGAACCCCTTATAAATGTGAAAGAACATCCTTTCTACTTGAAGTATACAAAATTTCAAAACATTTCAACCAGAAATAAATTTTTAACTATTTTAGTATATTTTCACTGTATTTTAAAATATCTAAGTCCCATAACTCTGTAACGACATATCGAATGAACCTGAAAATCGAAAGGCGGCTTCCTCTCCACAGTCCAATCAAATTGTATGAATATCATGAAAATCCGTTGACGCATATTCAAGTTATTGCGTTCCATGCGCCTATATTTTGCCCATAGCTAAACATGTATGTGCATATAACCCCCCCCCCCCTTCCTATTACACACAATATCTCGCTTATGCGACCAAAAAATTAAAAACCCGTTACATATGTCAAAGAGCATCCTTTCTACCTTAAGTATACAAAATTTCAAAACATTTCGACCAGAAATAGATTTTTAAATAATTTTTAACTATTTTAGTATATTTTCACTGTATTTTAAATTGTCTAAGTCCCATAACTCTGTAACGACATATCGAATGAACCTGAAAATCGAAAGGCGGCTTCCTCTCCACAGTCCAATCAAAATGTATGAATATCATGAAAATCCGTTGACGCATATTCAAGTTATTGCGTTCCATGCGCCTATATTTTGCCCTTAGCTTAACATGTATGTGCATATAACCCACCCCTCCCCCCTTCCTATTACACACAATATCTCGGTTATGCGACAAAAAAATTAAAAACCCGTTACATATGTCAAAGAACATCCTTCCTACATGAAGTATACAAAATTTCAAAACATTTCGACCAGAAATAGATTTTTAAATAATTTTTAAATATTTTAGTATATTTTCACTGTATTTTAAATTGTCTAAGTCCCATAACTCTGTAACGACATATCGAATGAACCTGAAAATCGAAAGGCGGCTTCCTCTCCACAGTCCCTCTCCACAGTCCAATCATAATGTATGAATATCATGAAAATCCGTTGACGCATATTCAAGTTATCGCGTTCCATGCGCCTATATTTTGCCCTTAGCTTAAAATGTATGTGCATATAACCCACCCCCCCTTCCCATTACACACAATATCTCGGTTATGCGACAAAAAAATTAAAAACCCGTTACATATGTCAAAGAACATCCTTTCTACTTGAAGTATACCAAATTTCAAAACATTTCGACCAGAAATAGATTTTTAAATAATTTTCAAATATTTTAGTATATTTTCACTGTATTTTAAAAATCTAAGTCCCATAACTCTGTAACGACAAATCGGATGAACCTGAAAATCGAAAGGCGGCTTCCTCTCCACAGTCTGATCACTATGTATAAATTTCATAAAAATCCGTTGACGCGTATTCAAGTTATTGCGTTCCATAGGCGGACGGACAGACGGACAGACGGACGGACGGACGGACGGACGGACAGACGGACGGACTTCGCCATACCATAATACGTCCCGTCAAATGACGGGCGTATAAAAAACCACCCTGCCTCATCATTATTTGAAAAAAAGTGCCGGAGAAATTAATAATTAATTTTTTTGGCCTTACAGTAAAATGCCAAACATTCCTCAATGCTGTTTACACATGATTTATATCCGACTGATACATGTATTGTAAGCAGTCCTATGATACCCAGACAAAATTTCACCGTACATGTAAAGTAATTACCTGAGACTGAACTACATCATGTAGATCTAGGAGAATTTGTCTAGCATCAGGGGAGATTATCAACTGTGTGACATGACTGTCTACTATGTGACAAATCCAATCCACAACCTAAAAATAACACAAATGTAAGTATTCTCTCCTACAATAAGATCTTCAGATATACAATGAGAAGGACAAACAAATTATGTTACCACTCGAAAGCCTCATCTCTGTCAGTTACTGCAAAATGTCCTGTGTTATATGATTGAGTCATTGTCAAAGACTTTATTCTCTCTGGTTTGAGCAATAAAGATAAATACCTTAACATAAGGCAGAGTGGCTGCTGCAGGATCAGACTGCTTCCCTTCATTCAGTATATAATTAAGGTACTTCAGCAGTTCCTGCAAAAAATCACAAAATAAAGCCTACGCTCACGCAGCAAGATACGCACGTTGGGATTTTTTTCGCAACACCAAAATATCTAAGTCCCATAACTCCATAAGGACAAATCAGATAAACCTGAAAATCGAAAGGCGGCTTCCTCTTCAAAGTCTGATCACAATGTATCATGAAAATCTGTTGACGCATATTCAAGTTCTTGCGTTCCATGCACCTATATTTTGCCCTAAGCTTAACATGTATGAGCATATAACCCCCCCCCCCCCCAATTACACATAATTTCTGAATAATGTGACAAAAAATTTAAGAATCCGTTATATATGTGAAAGAACATCCTTTCTACTTGAAGTATAGAAAATTTCAAAACATTGTGACCAGAAATAGATTTTTAAAGAATTTTTAACTATTTTAGTATATTTTTACATTGTATCTAAAATATCTAAGTCCCATAACTCCGTAGCGACAAATCCGATTAACCTGAAAATCGAAAAGCGGCTTCTTCTTCAAAATCTGATCACAATGTAGAAATATCATGTAAATCCGTTGACGCATATTCAAGTTATTGCGTTCCATGCGCCTATATTTTGCCCTTAGCTTAACATGTTTGTGCATATTACCCCCCCCCCCCCCCTCCCATTACAAATATCTCAGTTATGCGAACAAAAAATTAAAAACCCGTTACATATGTCAAAGAGCATTCTTTCTACCTTAAGTATACAAAATTTCAAAACATTTTGATCAAAAATAGATTTTTAAATAATTTTTAACTATTTTAGTATATTTTCAATGTATTTTAAAATATCTAAGTCCCATAACTCTGTAACGACAAATCGAATGAACCTGAAAATCGAAAGGCGGCTTCCTCTCCACAATCCAAACATAATGTATGAATATCATGAAAATCTGTTGACGCATATTCAAGTTATTGCGTTCCATGCACCTATATTTTGCCCTTAGCTTAACATGTTTGTGCATATAACCCCCCCCCCCCCCCCTTCCTATTACACACAATATCTCGGTTATGCGACAAAAAAATTAAAAACCCATTACATATGTCAAAGAACATCCTTCCTACTTGAAGTATACAAAATTTCAAAACATTTTGACCAGAAATAGATTTTAAATAATTTTTAACTATTTTAGTATATTTTCACTGTATTTTAAAAATCTAAGTCCCATAACTCTGTAACGACATATCGAATGAACCTGAAAATCGAAAGGCGGCTTCCTCTCCACAGTCCAATCATAATGTATGAATATCATGAAAATCCGTTGACGCATATTCAAGTTATTGCGTTCCATGCGCCTATATTTTGCCCTTAGCTTAACATGTATGTGCATATAACCCACCCCCCCCCCCCCTTCCTATTACACACAATATCTCGGTTATGCGACAAAAAAATTAAAAACCCGTTACATATGTCAAAGAACATCCTTTCTACTTGAAGTAAACAAAATTTCAAAACATTTCGACCAGAAATAGATTTTTAAATAATTTTTAAATATTTTAGTATATTTTCACTGTATTTTAAAAATCTAAGTCCCATAACTCTGTAACGACATATCGAATGAACCTGAAAATCGAAAGGCGGCTTCCTCTCCACAGTCCAATCATTATGTATGAATTTCATGAAAATCCGTTGACGTATATTCAAGTTATTGCGTTCCATAGGCGGACGGACAGACGGACGGACTTCGCCATACCATAATACGACCCGTCAAATGACGGGCGTATAAAAATTGTCATTTTCGCATGAGTTCTGCTTCTAAAGATTCAAACATCAGAATATATACAGTACTATACATTACACTCTTTCAAAATTAGAGAATTAGAAATTCGAACTCTATGTTTTTGTGTCAAAATGTTGATTTTTCCATAAATTATTGTACTATTTATAGATACAGTCAATTAGCTAAAAAACTAATTCGGGTACATATTGGTTTGATTGCTTTAGGATAAAGCAATACCATAGCTCTATACATAGAAAAAACTGTGAAACTGGCGACCTTCTACCTATTAATAAAAATAACGAGTTGTTGTCATGGCAACCAGCAAAATTGTATTTACAAGAAAATACACTCCTTAGAGCTGTTTATTTATCAGAATTTCTAAAAAAAAAAGGCTTTAATTCATACACAAGCTATCAGAATCTAGAAAAAAATAAGGATATATATAATTTTTGGAAATTTCATGCATTGCAGAGGTATGTAAAGTTATGATGCGGTATTCTCTTAAACGACGAAAATATTTTTAAAAGGCCAAAAAATGGACGTTTATTGCCAAAAAAAACGAGTCGGGCAAAGTTTTATCTTTGGGTCTGAATAGTTCGAGGAGATATTAATCTACATGTGGAGTTATCCATCTTTCTTCTACCTAATTTCCATTAAAAGTCGCCACCCTGACCTTCAGTACAGATATGAATGTACTGTAGCATCATATCTCAGCCATCCTGCTACATTTTTCGGTACATTTTGGACATAATTTTCACACTCTTTGGTCATATTACATTGTTTTGATCGAGGATCACTGACGAGGGTTAAGTACCCGAAATGTGCATGTCTGGTCCATGCTGCAAAATTGATCTGTTCTTAAACGATGCTGTTGAATTTTTTAAAAGACGTTTACTATTTGCAGCATGGACCAGACATGCACGTTTCTGGTACCTAACCCTCGTCAGTGATCTTTAATCTAAACAATGTAATATATCATTTACGAGTGAATGGAATTTACCGATTTCATGAAAGCTATATGAAATGATAGAATTCATGCAATTTTCAGATTGAAATATATGATATATTCTATCGTGATTATTTAGTGTACAATATGCGCATTTCAACAAACAATGTATCATCAGTGATGCTCGAGGCCAAAAGAGAGGAAATCCAAATAGTGGATATATGAATAACGAAATTCTAAACATGACCTAATAGAATTTATTCTATAAACTATAAATAGCGACGCTCTGATTGGTTGATAACGTCGTCGACGCTCCTGAATAAATCACCATATACCACGGTCTAAAAATAGACCGGGATTACCCCCACTAACTTCAGCAAATGACGACGTTATTTTTTGTGAATCAAATATAACATTATAGAATAGAATAGTTATGGACTTTTAACTTAGTATATATGATGTGATATTAAATTTCGTCTCGGTCAATATTTTCACAGTAAGTCAATATCACATCACATACACTGAGTTAAAAGTCCATAATTGTATAGTATGCAAAAGTTCCAGCTTAGGACAGAGCTATGACATGAGGGAGATTATCATACGCATAGTATGTTTAGGAATTTCAAATGTTAAATGTTCAAATGTTAAACGTGGGGGTATTTAACAATGGAGTCATTAGAAAAAACACCTCCATGTTTGTCTCCATTTGTTGTGTTTTATATCTTCTTTATGTTTCACATTAGTTAATTCTCTGTATTTTGGTATTGAAATGAAGTTCTGTTGGAATTGTTAAACGTCTTCAAATTCAATAGCATCATTTAAGAACAGATAAACTACCTTGGATGCTGTTTGAAAACTTGTAAAATTTATACTACTTTGTGAGTGTCGCTGCTGATGAACTAGGAGTCCCCGAGGGCACATGTAGCCAAGTTCGATTTACTTCGGTTGATCGTTTCATCAACACATTCGAACATTTTTTTTATCGAAATTTCTTGAAATTTCTAAAACGTGGATTATGTAGCATCATATCCCACCCATCCTACTGCGTCTTTCGGTGCAGTTTCTGAAATAATAACGTTCACACTCTTTGACCATATTACATTGTCTAGCCTGAGGATCGTGCATCTCTGGTTCAAATTGCAAATTTATCTGTTCTTAAATGATGCTATTGAATTTGAAGACGTTTAACGCTTCTTGCAATACCTCAGACGATTGCATTATTCAACATTCAGCAGATCGAGGTGGCATGCAACTGAATACTAGTAAGTTTAACACAGTGTCATTGGTAATAATTTTGTTTAATAAAATTAAAAGTGATACTACAAATCCATAGAAATCAAAGCTTTTCGTTTATTACAGCATAATGTATAAATAATGTATAAATATCACTTTCAGATTTCCATTCATTTCTCAAAATATAAAAAATAGCATATATATGCACATTACTCACCGGGAATATAGTATTGTGTAACGTTCATATATTTTTCATAAAAGATTTGGAAAATGAATTACGCATGATGTAATTTAATATTACAAAATATTTTATTTTGCTTTCGTTTCAAAGATGTTTTCATCAATTTTTCAGAAATGCAAAGAGAATATTTCTTTTTGTTTTTCTTCAATATTTGCATAGAATGGATTAAGTTTCTTCCTGAGTTCTTACACAAGTATACATTGTACCATTACAATTTTCTACATTACACTACACGTACAAGTTAATTACACTAATAAGTATCTCTTGTACAATATTATACGTCGTTCTTTTTTGAAAAGAACTTTTATCATATCATTTTATGTTATTTACATTCCATACTTCCTTTCATATATTTTATTCACAAGATCTTTCAAACTGAATATTCAAAAGAAACACTTTTGCCATTAATAATGAAATTAATGTCATTTAAATCTAGATGCCCATGTTCTAGTATTTTATCATTATTATTACAAAAAGTGCCCTTTCGAAGTAGCTCATTCACAGTACAAACACACAAGACACTCTAAACGATATCCTTGATACTCCCGTACGTCTCCAAGAAAATACTATTAAATTATTCTAAGTAATTGTTAACAATTGTTATAAATATAAAAACCTTTTGCATCTTTGATCAACATAATCTGTTTGTTGCTATCACGAGTCATGAAGAAATGAGTTGTTCCTGGTAGAATTAGTGTATTCGATGCTATCGTAGGGATAGCCTTTCACGTAACTGGACGCAGTATTCAAGTCATTCATCTGCAAAAACAACAACAAAAAATTTTTCACAACAATCCATCATCAGTAACTCAAAAACAAATATTTTGTTATTAGCAAGACACTCTGTATAATGATAATGTGCAGTCAGTTCGATGCGTATTTCCAATATTACATCTATAATTTCAAGTTAAAGACGTTCAAAAATGAAGCTTTGGGTTAGAAATGACTTTGTGCTGAAATGGTTACAATTAATGTCTTGAATTGGCATATTTTGTTGGATATATATTTTTTCTTTGCTAAACCACAATGTAAATGTTAATGTTACAGTTTTGACCTATGGTGCAGTATAGTCTCCTTACAGTTTTGTGTGTAATTCCAGGGGGTTATGGTTACAATGGATGGTGTGTGTAGATAATCCGGATAAGCACACCTTTTACAACTCATTGTTAAATGTAAGTCTAAAGTCGAACCCAGTTCCCTATCGGTATATGTGATTCGTACATTTTCTTGTATTTTCTTGCAATTCATATTTTCATGGTTTGCTGAAGTCGCTGTCATAAGAAATAAATTCCTTTCATCTCCGAAGCATTATTATTGAACGTTATTATTAACTACAATAGACAGTCTTTCAGATATATCTGGCAAACACGTCTTACCTCTTCTTTTGTAAGTTCCCATCCTTTTGCGGCCCCTAAGTTATCCTCGAGCTGTTTCATTGACGTCACTCCGATAATGACCGAAGGGACAATTTCTTTTTGTAACAACCAACGAATGGATACCTGGGGTACCGATTTAGCTGGAATAGAAACAACTTAATCTTGTTGAACTTTTCTCAGTTTACTATGAAAACAGCATTAACATTCATGGCTTCAGTCTGATAGTATATGCCTTCTGCTGAATGATTTATCAGAATGAAAGTTAGTCAGATTCGTCTGCATTGTTTTCTTCTTTGTAAACAATATATTGAAAATAACCTTTTCCCGCCTTTTGCAAATGTTTGTTTCGGAGGATTTGTATCCTTTTGCTTATCCATTTCATAAATTCAATTTTGTTCATAGATTGATAATTAATGTATGCGAAATGCACTTCAATAATACGAAAATCAGGAAAGTTTCTTCTTTGCGTACATTGTTTGATGAATTTTGATACTGTTTGAATTAAAGATCCCCATTTCACGTAATTTATTATTGGAGTTTTATTATGATTAGTGCTACTATAAACTAGTATAATGTATTATCAGAACCAGAAATTAATGTTAATAGGGCGTTTTCAACGTCAATTTTCATACAACGTCGGCGACGTTATCCATAGACTCGGTGTTAAACGTCATTAAGCTTAAGGTCACCATAGTTCAAGAATGCTTACAAAAATGAGTTACAAGTAAGTAAGCTACTTGTTCAGGGTTATATCACACAACAGCTGAAATCAGCATTGCGAAAGTTCTTCGGTCGCTACGGGGATAGTATAAAAGCATATCAGATCCCCCTTTGCAGAATGATCAGTGATATTCTACATTGTGATTGAATGGTTGTCGTCATCACCAAACAAGACATACTTACCTGATATGTACATCAAAATGTACATCGAGACAATCACCCGGGCACCTGGTCTCACTTCGGAATGTTGTTCATTCCGGGGTTCGCAACCGTTCCGATGGGAATTCTTACGATTTGGCCTTGCCTTCTCGACTTTGAGACTAAATAACTGTTAGGTACTTCCTTGATGTTTATTTAAAAATGTACAGCAAAATGACGAGATAACCGTATCAATTAATAGGTGCACACAAAATATAACAATTGCGGTCTTAACGATTTCTGTGTGCGCTTTGTACAGTACTGTTTTCCTCTCCTTGGTTGGAATTTTCGACGAAAGAAATTTAAACGAGATGGTCATCGATGATAGCTCTGTTTGACATACTTTTTTTCGAAGTATCCTTTATAATCACTGCATTGAACTAATTAAATGTTACAGAGCAAGTGCACGAAATCCATTTACCAAGATATGTGCGTTTATTGGCTGACGTATTTTCGGCTTTACCGAAGCTACTGTACAGAATTTTACAAAGTCTTACAATAAGAATTCGTCAAAGTGAATGTTATAAATCCTATTCGTGAAACAAAATTACTGTTGCATTATAATCTAATAACGATTTTTGGAACAAAGATCAGTATCTTATCCAATACAGATATGATCCAATCTAATATACTCAAATCAAATGAACATGAAAATTAACATATTGGAACCCAAGATAACCTTGCAAAACACCGTACCGGTAATATATCACAAACGCAAATAATGTTATTCTAAGGCAAAATTGTGAAGCAAAAGAACTTAAAATAAATTATAAAGACACATCGTTTTGACATTACTTGTAGTTAAATATGTTTCTATCTCAAAATTATATTAACTATACGTACAATGCTTTTTAGCAATGGAGGCTAATGTTTCATGCAGCTTCCAGAATTTCTCGTCTTCGCCGTACTTTGGCCAAAAGTCGATTGAAGTGCCTTTCATAAATCCGACTCTTCCTTGCTCTGCTTTTGGTTTTTCACCTCTCTTATATTTTCCAGTCAACAGTCCACTTTTTGAAACAGAAATGTAAAACTATACATATATATTCGTTTTTTTTTTTTTTTTCGGAAATGCTTCTTTTATATACAAAATATGCTTTACTTGATCACTCTTTGATTTCTCACGGAAATATAACCTAACACTCCAATTCAATTTTACATTCAAATATGTTGATGATGAACTCTTAATTAAACTCAAATTTTGCTGATTAAGTTAGCTCAATCTATCCATGTGAGCTGAAAGTGAAAGAAACCACTGTAAGCAATAAGTCTGTTTCATATTTAGATCTCATGCTATCTTTTGACGAAAATTGTCACTTAAACAAGGTATTGACAATGGGTAATGATGGAAATTATGCCAAAAACAATGAAATTAGGTGTATTCATCATTTAATATTTTTTTCTTTTTCAAATGATATTTTAAAAGCTTTTGTGTCAAGCTAGTAAGTATCGAAATAAGAAAGATGTTGAAAAAGGTCAGGTTTATGAGTTATCTCCCCTTTATAAAAAATATAGAAATAATTAATCGCAGAAAAATTAATTGGTGAACTTTTAATATTTTCGCGAAATTTGATTGAATGTATTAATAAAGAAATTTTTGACCGGTCGATATTTGATGCTCAGTCATTCTTTTGAAAATTTTAAGAAAAAAATCATTTTTTCCATAGAGTTCAATGTTAACTATAAGGGCCCATAACTCTTAAAGTAATCCATCGTTTCGATATCTAAATCGGTCGAAAATTAAAAATTAAAAATAAAAATTAAACATTTTCAATAAATCTTAACGTTATAACTATTCAGTGATTTTAGGTTTCAGAATTCCATAAATAGGTGGTCCAATTACTTCTCATTACCCATTGAATACCTTTATACTTCAATATATGATACACATGAAGTCTTCAACTTCATTGTAATGAATTTCCATTTCATAAGTAGTAACATTCTTTGTCCCATGTCTAATGTGTATTTCATAATTGATACGATTTTCCAGAACAAGCTCAAATTACAACGACCTCTTTCTAAGGGCAATAAGACTAATCCAAAAACTACTGAACCAATGGTACATTTGTGAGCGTATGATTTTCTCATTTTGGACGATAAAAGAAAAATATAAAACAATATAACGTCTCATCTCTGTTGGGATATAACTTGTTTAAATGCGCATATGGTGTACTGAAATTTTACAATACAACTTATACTGTATTTCAATATTGACAATGTAGTTGTCCTCCATATTGAACGAATTTTTTTGTTAGATCCATCCAAAACATCGAATATAACTATTCTATTGAGTTCTGTTTTTACAGTTTATAAATGCACTCAGAAGGTGATTTAATAAAAATTCTGAGCTGTGAATTGCATTTTAAAATTTGGTCATAGTCACTACCATAGGGGGAGCATCTATTTAATGTTAAACGTCTTCAAATTCAATAGCATCATTTAAGACCTGATAAATTTACAGCATGGACCTAATATTTGATAACCTGATGACAATTGTCTCATTTTTTTGCCTTTTCAAATAAACATCAAAGAAGTACCCAACAGTTGTTCAGTCTCAAAGACGAGAAGGCACGATAAAATCATTAAAATTTCCATGGGACAGTTGCGAACCCGAAATAAACAATATTCCGAAGTGAGACCAGGTGCCTGGGGATAGTAAGCGTCTCCTGTTTGCATGCAACATCCGTCGCAACAGTCAAATTCGGTGATTGTCTTGATGTACATAATGATGTACATATCAGGTAAAGAATTGTCTTGTTTTAGTAATGATGACGGCCATTCAATCGCAATCCAGAATGTCACTGATCATTCTGAAAAGAGTGATCTCATATGATTTTATTGTATCCCCGTAGCAACCTAGTAACGAACTTCCTCAATGATTTAAGTCATTGTATAATATAATCCTGAAAGAGTAGCTCACTTGCAAGCCATCTGGATAAAATCGTCATATTTGGAACATGCCCTGGCGTGTAGAATTAGCTGAGAAACAAAAACGCCATAAGCAGAAAAAGACGGAATATTGCTTCTCATGAAAGGGAAGTTAGTTAAGTGAAAGGTAACATCATCACGCTTGTCACAGTGAGATGTTCACATGGTCGTTTGCGTCGGAGGGTAGAAGTATCTCCAAGTCGCTCTCGGTTGTTGCCTTAATATTGATCTTGTTCATGAGGATAGATTTCATGTATATGATCCTTATTCGCATTATTGATGGATAACACGTCAACTTTGTATCTGTAGGTAAAATTATATTGAGATGTGAGGTGTTTTTGCACTGTGGAGAGCAAGCTAGGTCTGAATGAATATGAACACCGAAGAAGTAACATTCACTTATTCAGTCTCAAAGTCGAGAAGGCGAGGTAAAATCATTAGAAGTTGCGAACCCCGGAATAAACAGTATTCCGAACTGAACTTCGAATGAATATAGAAATATGTCCGCAAGCAATGGAGAGCAATTGATGCTCATGGGATGCCAAATATTTGCTGGAATATGGTTCCTCCAAACACCACAAAAATGTTGTCAATCAAAAACTCAGGCACCCGGATGATATCGTCTTCGATATACCTTTGTTTGAATCAGAGTTCTCTTTCACGAAATAAGTATATCTTCCTGTCTTATTACAAGGTATTTGTATCTCCTTTTTCCCATTTCGTGAAGTGCTAAACGTCTTCAAATTCAATATGAAAAAAGGTGTTGCGAATTATATTGGCCATTCTGTTATTTTTATTTAGCTTTTGGTCTGGAATGGTGGTGTAGAGCGTGGAGAAGTCGAAAGACTTTATGCTGGTAATATGATTGAAATTGGTGGCTTAATTTTAACTTTTCCAAAAAAAAGTCTCTTCTGTTGGATCCATATCAGATTGATTCCACTTCTGTTATATGTTGTCTCGCAGTATGTTTAAAGACCTTCCTTCATGCGACTTAATATTTTGGTAAACAAATTGGATAGAGGCTTTGTGGAGCACCTGGACGACCCGGCAATGAACCGACGTAAAAACATTGCAAGAGTTTTTTTGTGCATTTGGGAATCCAGTAGATATATGGTAGTTCAAAGTCAGAGTCATCAGGACTCAAGAACAGACTTGCGGTTGTCAAATATTTCAGATACAGTTAAATTTGTACCTGTGTATATATATGTTGGATTTCCGTGTGCTGAATGAAAATCCGGTTTCTCTATCAGGCATTTGAAACTGGATGACTTGCAAACAAAAGTAAAATTGTTTGCCGCTTTGTCAGCAGGGACAATGATATATAGACTCGTGTCTTTTGTTACCCGAGTGCCGAAGACGCCCTATTCTTATTTTAAGTAATTCTCTGATGGATGACAAATATGGATAACGACCTATCCCTATATACAGCACAAAATCGATAATTCAGAAAATCATAAACCGAAGGCATGCAAAATCAGGTTTAAACAGGAACCAAAGCAAACAAACAAAAACCTCCGCCACATGAAAAGAAGCGAACTCCAGTTATGGGAACATGCCCTGGCGTATCGAATTATCTGAGAAGCAAAAACGCCATAAGCAGAAGAAGACGGAATGTTGCTTCTCATGAAAGGGAAGTTAGTTATGTGGAAGGAAAAGCATTACACTTGTCACACAGTGAGATGTTCAATTGGCCGTTTACGTCGGAAGATAGAAGTATCTCCAAGTCGGTTGTTTCGCTCTGATTTCATCCATTCGGAGAGTGTGTCTAGTTTCACGTCCTCCTATTTTGCACACAAGCAAACACTCCGGATCCACACGCATACACAAATACTTAAAACACGCAAGTACATTTATGGACGTACAGACAGAAAAAATTGCTACAATGATAACCTTAAGTACAGCTTGCTCCTTGGCAGCAATTCAAACCAAAATACACTACCTTTTTAATGGACTGTAAGGGATCACTCCGATTCCTTCGTTTTTGCAAACTTGGAACTCCTCAAGCTCAGATGTTCTTGTAAGCAAATTGTATTGTTGCTGAAAGTTTTTAAAAATAATGTTCTACAACACCTCTTGAGTTCGTTACACTTCTTAATTTCTATTACACTACATCGTTACCATAGATCATATATTTCAATACTAGTATTGATAATTTAAACAACTAGGTTGGTACAGGACTGTAAGTCCCCGAGGATATCGTTTCAATTTGCTATGTACTGACTTGAAATATATTTGTAAATTTCGATATATATTATTCTAAGACTAAGGGGTACCTCCCTGATGGCATAGATCTGTCCTAAGCTCGCTCTTTGGCATACATGTTAGGCCATATTTATAAAACCATCTTGCAAGATTCTTCTAGCAAAAAGGAGTTTACTTTCCAAGCCAATTCATATTCTAAATTGTGGGGTGCGATGACATATATACTAATTGTCTTATAAGCATATACAGTCTGTATAGCATTATATTGATATATAGTTTATTACAATTCTATGAACCTGTTTTTATGAGATTAGTCCAGTCCGTAATATTTACATCTTATTAATTCATCCTAGCGTATGGCAATAAGTTAATCCCAAAATTTAGACAGAAGAATTATCGAATACATTAATATGTCGTTCATAATCATAACTGAAATAAAGATAATATTGAAATAGACTTTGATTCACGAGCCATAACTCTTACTTAGAACGATACAGATTTGGAAACGTTACCTGTAATGATATAAAAGGCGTAAGACCCATAAACTTGGTATAGCATGCAATCTTCTGTAATTGCCAGCCGGTAACGTTACTGGCACCAACATATCTGACCTTCCCTATCCGAACAAGGTCATCCAACGCCCTTAGTGTCTCTTCCAAAGGTGTTCCCTTATCCCAACAATGTATCTGTCAAAATAAGAATATCGATAGATAAATATATTAACACGGTAGTTAATTAAGATAAAACTTATTCTCAGAGGAAAATTCTTAACCTAGGAATACATACAAAGAATAAAACGTAATCAAAATGTCGAACTTTGACGTGATAATTCAAGACAACGAAGATTCATTTCGTAATTTCTGCATGTTTTTAATCAATTCAACTATTTAATTTCTGCAAGGCAATATGAGATCGAATCTCTTAGTTTTACTATAAGATTTACTTGGTACAGATCAATGTAATCTGTTTTTAGTCTGGCCAAGCTTTCTTCAACGCTTTGTAGAATGTGCTTTCGGCTTAGTCCGACGCTATTTGGATCCGTCGAATCCAATGGAAAACGACATTTGGTTGCAATTACGAGTTTATCCCTTTTCTGACTGAAAGTGAAAATTAACTTTCTTGAAGTTTCAATATTAACAACTGTGTCCTTAATGCGTCACGAAAACCAAAAAATTTAGAGAGGATATGAAAGCTTGCGAAGTATATTGTTCCTCGATTTCCCCTTCATTCTAATGTTTTAATCAACATGACAAACAGGTTAAATCTTACGTTTGGTATGTTTAATAAAACGTTTTAGAGTTTATGATCTCATTCAGTCATTGACATTTCTTTCAACATTTGGAACAAATCATTTTGAAAATTTATACGTTTACCGTTCGATGTCTTCTGCTTTTATTTAAGCATTTATGAACAAGAATGTTATGTTTGATCCGTAATTCATTATTTCGTTATCATAAGATTGTGCTTCTATTTTTCGTTTATGATAAATGCGGTGCTCATGAAATAAACCATCTTACGTTGACAACCATTGTCCAAGGATTTCCTCCGAGTTACCATAACTGTAGAGGTCGGCAGTGTCTATGAAATTACCACCGGCTTCAACAAAGCGATTCAGAATACTACAGGATCCTTCCAAATCAAGTTGTTTAGGGTTGTCGAAAAACCTGAAAAAATGAAGTGAATGATTATCAATGTATGTCAAATTTTAAAGTACATGTAGTACGACAGCACTGCTATTCCGACAATTTTGCTGTACGGTTGAATACTGCTCAGTTTCGGTATTTAGTTCATATATACATTTATCACGCCTTGTACTTATTTCAACGAATGACGTCGCAGTATCACGGTCACGTGGTGTCATACCTTGACGCCGAGATGGGTCATTAAATTTTCAAACGTTACGAAATTGTTCTCTTCATGATAAATTCGTTGTAGGGTTAATTCCTGTCATACCGTACTTCCTACTCAACGTAGGTGTGTAAATATGTAGGGGGCTCGGCCTTCGGCCTCACCGACAACAAATTTACACACATACTTTTAGTAGGAAGTATGGCAGGAACAAACCCTATAACTAACAGTTCAAAGAGTAAGAGAAAGCCAAACACAACCCAAAGTCAGAATAAAAAACATTCAAGGCATGCAAACCCATAAAATGTGTAAAACCAAACAAACAAACTGATATATTCAAATGGAGATGAGATCTCATGTGCCCGAGCGGTGTAACATAGGTTGGGTTCATAATTCGAGGCCATGAGGAAACAGCCTATCGAAATGCGTGTCAACATTTCTTTTTGAGTACACGTGAACGTACTGAGAAATGCAATTTAAAGGCATGTGCATCATTTAATCGATCTACCTGTTAACAAAAAGGACAAAAACATTTAACTTGTCTATGTATACCCAAAACTACCGCTGCAAACAAGCAAAATATTAAAAATTAAATTCAGCTGATGCGCTTATGAATTTTAATTATAAGGGGTTCTTGTTTTAAAAATGATAATAAAATAATGTCTCACTTGAATGGGTCTCCTTTGAAGGTCCCAAATGTCATAGTGCCTAAGCAGAGATTGGACACCTTTAGTCCAGACCGTCCGAGATGGTTATATTCTACTTTCAAATTTTCCATGCTTGCACTTTTTCTGTTGAATCCTTCGCTATAACAGAAAGCTTACTTTAATATTTCATCCGTCAATGCACGTCCTGGATAAGAACCAGGTTTATTGTGAACAACGAACTTTAAAAAGATATCGAACTACATACAGGGGCCTAAAGGGGATTTTTCTTTTAAAACATATGCCATCGCCTCCATATCCTTTGTATCCAGTGAATAATTTCATAACAAATTACGATTCTTTTTCAAAATTATTTCAATATTCTACATTTAGAAATCAAAAATATACGTCGTTTCAATATCTATAAGAACCTACATACATGTGTGCTTTTAGGACAAAATATGCATTCGATCCTCCTCACCGGTCAAAGGAAGAGCAAGACCAATAAACAGTAGAGCGGAATTAATATAAGTAGGAATCTGCTTGTTTTCCAATCTCAAAGAAAGGAGGGGATCTCCAACACCACCTAGTTGCTGCACCAACAGCAAGACAGCCACCGCAAAAACACAAAGCAGACACATCAAACACAAATGACTACACATAAGGCACGGTCCATTTGATATTCTGGGGGGCTTGGGTTTTTTTTCGAAAAAATAATTTTGCTCTGAATTTTGATAAAAAAAATAAATTTGCTTATGGTGTGACAGAAAAAAATAATCTTGCTCTTACAAAAAATCTGAATTTGAAGAATTACCATAAAATTTTGCTAAAATTCTTGAAATTTTTCCGGCTCGCTTCGCTCGCTACAGTTTTCAGTCTATCAAAAAATTTTTGGCTCGCTTCGCTCGCCATAGTTTTCTATCAATCATTACTTGCTAATGTCAAAATTCATATATTTGAAGATATCAAAAGTGTTAACAATACTTATGTATAACTATTAATACATGTTACATGTATCCCAATGAGTCTCAATTTTATGTTCTTGTAAGCTTAATTGGAAGGAGAACTTCAGTTATTCACCATTTTACAATTCTGCATTTTTTAATTTGTCTACAAGACCTTCCCCAAAGACCCTCTCATATTCATGTACCTTATATAAATTTTGTTTATTTAGAATTGTATTGTAGAAATCTTTTGTCTCTCTATTTAGAATTGAATTGAATACTTGCATAAAAATAAAGTACATATTAATATTAGAGTTTTGAGTAAAAATATAAATAATATCTATTGATAAAACACAAACATTCTTAATATATATATGCACATCACTTTGTTAAAAAAAATTCCTTGCTCCGACTTTGCAAGAAAAAAATAATTTTGCCCCGGTCCAAGGCGAAAAAAATAATCTTGCTCCGACAAAAAACCCAAGCCGCCCCCCCCTCCCCCCCCCCCGAATATCAAATGGACCGTGCCTAAACCAATGAGATCAATGGGCAATCGGTGCCGACTTAGGACAGCCATCTGCCACGTCAGTAGCAGACGGTGTGGTTATCCTGGATTACGTGCGCACAACCCACTATTCCGATTACCCAGAGGTCTCGAAGAACGTACAATTGTGGTGTAAACAACCTCCTCATTGTTAGATTGTCATGTTTCGTTTATTGTTGTATGATCACTTGATTCAATATAATTTGTTTAAACTAATAAACAGTAGAACACAAATGTTAATCAAACAACTATTGAACTATTCTCCAGAACTGCAAAATGTTTTGTCTGTTTTCGATCAGCTCATTACAAAATTAAGCATTTTGAATTAGATTTTTACGTTGGCCCAAAGATGAAATAAGTCGACAGACAACAAAAGTTTGAAAAGCATTCAAACTATATATAGTCAATTGTCTGCTGACTATATAGTGAGCTGATGTGTGCAATCCCTTACACGGAAACTTATTTTCTTGATTTTAGCATAACCTAAGACTGGTGAAATGCAAGTGTAACGATTGCTTGTTCTGCTGAGATCTTTGCATCCATGTATAGATGGGTTGGTTATGCACATCATCCTGAAAAGCACATCAATGTTATTATGTAGTAAAGGAGATACTAAGAAAGTTTCTATTTACACATTTTTTAATGTTCGCCTTGATTTATGTCTTGCTTCCTTACTGAAAGATTTCGTGAAATTCTGATCATCGACTGAAGAGGTACAAAGCAGAACAACCGATGAATATCATGAAACCTATCGGTTGATTATCATTGACTTCGAGAACACATTCTCGTCAGATTTCTCAAAACTTAAAACACCAATTGGCGACCATTATGTTGAACTGATCGGGAATGCACAACAATTTGGTGGAAGACAATACCCGGTACTTGCTTCCTATAATATTCTGCAAGAATTAAATTCTTGCTTGTGTTACAGTAAAAAGCTTTATATAATTTCGATCTATACGTTTTCGAGAAATCCTATAAAAAAATATAAAAATTGAAGACAGAAGTCGATGATGCGTGAGAAATTCTGGCGAATTTTGATAAAATGAAACCTTTGGTACCCGCTTCCATAAAGGTATCTTTACAAAAATGTAAAGTTCATAGGTTGCAAGGGAGCAGAAGAATAGGTTATCACCAATAGAATCAATTGGAGACCATTTTGTTGAACCAATCTTGTATAAATCAAAACTGATCTTCTGGAGGTTTTTTATTTATGTTTGTGACATTCTTACCAGCTAATTTCAAACAAGAGACCCAAGGTTGCCCACATCGATCACCTGAGTTGCAGACAAAAGAATGAAAGTGGAAAATTTGGTAAAGACCTTGATATTTGCTTCCTGTAAGGTTTCGTGAAATTCTGTGCAACAGTTGAAGAGTAGAAGTCGAAATGTGTCAGCCAATCAGAACCCTCAGCGGCCATATTTGTTGAACGATCGTAACTAAAAACAAAAAACTTGGTAGAAGACCTTGAATGCTTGCTTTCCTTTAAGGTTTCGTGAAATTCTGTGCAGCAGTTGAAAAGAAGAAGTCGAAAATGTGTCAGCCAATCAGAGACCTCATCAGTCATATTTGTCATCTGATCGGCACGAAAAACACAAACCTGGTAAATGACCTTGAGTTCTTGCTTCCTGTAAGGTTTCATGAAGTTATGTGCAGTGGTTGCAGAGAAGAAGCTGAAAATGCGTTAGCCAATCACAGCCCTCGGTAGTCATATTTGTTGACCGGTCAGAACGAAAAGCACAAACTAGGTAGAGGTCCTTGACTACTTCCTTCCTATAAGGTTTCGTGAAATTCTGTGTAGCATTTGCAGAGTAGAAGTCAATAATGTGTCAGCCAATCAGAGCACTCTGCAGCCATATTTGTTGACCGATCAGCACAAAAAAACACAAACTTTACAGAGGACATTGAGTACTTGCTTCCTGTAAGGTTTCGTGAAATTTTGTGCGGCAGTTGCAGAGGAGAAGTCGAAAATACGTTAGCTAATCAGAGCCCTTGGTGGTCATATTTGTTGACCGATCGGCGATAAAAACACAAACTTGGTAGAGGACCTTGAGCACTTGCTTCCTATAAGGTTTCGTGAAATTCTGTACAGCGGTTGAAGAGGAGACGTCGAAAATGCATCAGCCAATAAGAGCCCTCGGCGGCCATATTTGTTGATCGATCGGCACAAAAAAACAAACTTGGTAGAGGACCTTGAATACTTCCTTCCTGTAAGGTTTCGTGAAATTCTGTGCGACGGTTGTAGAGTAGAAGTCAATAATGTGTCAGCCAATCAGAGCCCTCGGCGGCCATGTTTGTTGACCGATCGGCACAAAAAAAACCCCACAAACTTGGTAGAGGACCTTGAGTACTTGCTTCCTGTAAGGTTTCGTGAAATTCTGTGCAGCGGTTGAAGAGGAGAGGTCGAAAATGCGTCAGCCAATAAGAGTCCTCGGCGGTCATATTTGTTGACCGATCGGCACGAAAAACACAAACTTGGTAGAGGACCTTGAGTTCTTGCTTCCTGTAAGGTTTCGTGAAATTCTGTACAGCGGTTGCTGAGGAGATGTCGAAAATGTAGAAAGTTTACTCCGGACGGACGACGGTAGGCGCGCTATGGCAATAGCTCACTTGAGCTTCGCTCAGGTGAGCTAAAAAGGCTGAGAGGTTGCTCTTCAATAAGAACTCATCGGAAATCGTTTGACGGATATGATAGGATACAATTTTTGTGTGTGACGAAACATAAGAAACTGATTATTTGAATCATTAGTGTCCTATGACCTTGACCTTTTGATATCTACATTAATTTGAGTCATCCTTGACTGACGAGAAATATTTCCGGCAAACATTATAATAGGTGCAATACACACACTTATATTTTCGGGAAACCGTTTTCAGTCATGAGATTCCTATGATCTTGACCTTTCACCTTTTGCCCCCAAAACAATACGGTGACCCTTGACGTATAGGAAACATTTCTGGTGAGTTTCATGATAATAGATGCAATACACGCTATTGCAATCCGGAGACTATATTCGATCATCAGAGTCCTAGGACTTTGACCTTTGTATCCATCAATCAGTGATTAGAAAAAAATTTCTGGGAAGCTTCACGATGAAAGGCACAATGGACACCGTGATATATTCCGGAAACCATTTTCAATCACCAGAGTCCTATAACCTTGACGTTGGCCCCCAAAATCAATAAAGGTCATCCTTGACTATGATAATAGGTGCAACACATGCTACGTTTTCCAATCATCAGAGTCCTTTGATCTTGATCTTTTACATCAAGACCCATTGATAAATACATTACAGATGTCATATTAAATATCTTCAAGTTCGTTAGCATCATTTAAAAACAGATAAATTTGCAGCATGGACCAGACATGCACGTTTCGGGTACTTAACCCTCGTCATTCATCCTTAATTCTTGGGAAATTTTCTGGCAAATTTCATAATGATATTTGCAACACAATGTATAATCTGATTAAGACATTTCTTTCAATCGTCGGAGTCATATGACCTTGATCTTTTCGCATAAAAATTAATAGGGTTCATGCGAGACTCAATTGACGCATTTTTTGCAAGTTTCATAATAATAGTGGCAACACATACTCTTATATGACCCGCAAACCATTTTCAATCATCAGCCCTTTGACCTTGACCTTTCGACCCCAAAATCAATATGGCCATACTTGACTGATGGGAAATATTTTTGACAAGTTTGATGATGATATGTGCAAAATACGCTCTTCTTCCTTTGACCCTAAATCAATAAGGTCATCCTTAATGAGTTAAAGAAGATCCTGACAACAGTCTCAATAGCACTCACAATAGAACACCAGATTGAGCATCGACGGACCCATGGAATATATTTCTAGCAAGTTTCATTATATGTGCAATACACACTCTAATATGATCCGGAAACCATCATCAGAGTCCAATGACCTTCACTTTTGGACACCAAAATCAGTAATGCCATCCTTGACTCAAATGATAACATTTCTGACAGGTTTGATGATGAATACACACTCTTATACGATAAGTTCCCGGAAACCATTTTCAATCACCAGAGTCCAATGACCTTCACTTTTGACATTTTGATCACAAAATCAATAAGAGTCATCCTTTGGATCCATAATCCAATGGTTGTCATCCTTATTTAACTCTTAGGAAAGCATTTCTGGCAAGAGCCGTTTCCCCCCATAGCAGTTTTTCCGGGTACATCCTACTATATAGTGGATTTTCACCCCGGAAATGTGACTATATAGTGAATTGACTCCCCGGAAAATCTACTCTATAGTAGTTTTTCCCCTCGGAAAATCTGCTATATAGTAGAAAGTCCCCGGGGGAAAATCTACTATAAAGTGGATTTTCCGTCAATATGGGGGGAAAATAGTATACCCCCCCCCCCCCCCCGAGGGAAAAACTGCTATATAGTATTTTATCCCACCCACCGTTTTTCCGGAAAATAAGCTCAGAAGCGTAGGAACCAACTAGAGGCTAAGATGCCTTTCTGTATAATAGCACATATACATGTCGAGACTGACTTATCTGTCGAGACTGTCTACATTGTATCAAGGTAATTATTCAGAACGTATCACACTTTGTTTTGGTGTAAAAATATGAGCTCCATATCCCATTTAAATGTGTATTTTGGGATTGAAATATTAGTTTCATTGAAACATTGCACTATTATTAGAATGTTTGGTTTTATTTCTCATATCCAGAATATAAATCATAATCGTTTATTGATTATTTAAGATTTTTTTCAATTGACATTAGATTTTGCATGAAGATAAATTAGAGGTTCTTTTGTTTAATTTCTTTAGAATGTTTGGTTTTATTTCTCATATCCAGAATATAAATCATAATCGTTTATTGATTATTTAAGATTTTTTTTCAATTGACATTAGATTTTGCATGAAGATAAATTTGAGGTTCTTTTGTTTAATTTATTTGCTATTCTCAGATTGTGTCTGCTTTTTGTTGCAGTACATTGCATGAACGTCAGTGCAAGTCCATCTTTGGAAATTATTTAGAGTTGTATATGCGAAATTTGATAGTAATTAATGTTCATGTACAAACTGAATTTAGTCTGTATTGTCACTCATTCCGTCCCACTTTCAATTTACGTACCATAACTCAAGAGCCCTTTCACATATTTAAACCAATACCGGTATTAAATATATTTGAATATATGGTTACTTGTCAAAGATGGAAATATGCTTATTCCTTTTTGGTCAATATGTCAAAGGTCAATGTCACTTTTAGTAAAATACACTAATTCATGATTTACATATTATAACTATTAAGAACACTTTCTTATATTCGAACCAAATTGGATATATGCTTATTTATTAAGTAATCCTACATCGTAGTTTGCAGAGGATAATTCTAGAGTCGTTTCACTTATCCACACTAAATTTGGATATATACTTACTTGTCAAGAGTAAAAACGCTAATTAAGTTTAGGTCAAAGGTCAAGGTCATTGTTAGAAAATACTCTTTAACTCACGGTTTCCAGAGGATAACTCAAGTCGTAGAACCCTCTCACCTATCCACACCAACTTTGGATAGATGTTTGCACATTTGGAGGGGAGAAGTTTATGGAGTATTAAGAATATACTAGTATATCAAAGGTCATGCTCATTGTCAAAAGAGGAAGAAGCCTATTGATTTTGTGGTCAATAGGTGAAGGTCACTGTTAGAAAAAATATACATAAAATACCGTTTACATCAAATTTGAATATATACTTACTTATTAGGATGGAAAGATACAAGTCTATTGAGTTTGGGGAATATAGCGTGTCAAATACAAAGGAGGGGATCTCCAACAACACCAGGTTGTAGCACCCACAGCAAAACCCCAAAACACCCAATGCAAAAACACAAAGCAGACAAGCACGGAAAGAGACGCATAAGGGACAAGGAACGTAAACGCACAACACAGAAACATCAAACACAAAGGACTACACATAAACCAACGAGGCCAATGGGCAACCGGTGCCGACTTAGGACGGCCATCTGCCACGGAAATAGCAGAAGGTGTGGTTATCCTGGATTACGTGCGCACAACCCTCCCACTTTTCCGATTACCCAGAGGTCTCGAAGAACGTACAATTGTGGTGTAAAACAACCTCCTCACTGTCAGATGACCACACACAAAATGCATTAAAATAATGGTTTTCGAATTACATTTCAATAACCCTTGACTACCGAAACCAGAAGCAGATATATGTTTACTTTACAAGAGATGAGGGCCAAAAGTCAATGTCTTTGTTTAGAGAAATAGACTCAAATATTGAAAAGCGGAAATATCGGGAAAAGCTACTTAGTTTAAGGGTCAAGAGGTCAAGGTAATTTTATTCACTGATCGTTGTCTTGAGATGTAAGCTGTTCATCGAGAACAAGATAATGATGTTTTACAAACATACTGTAATAAGATAATCTCTTGTTTAGAATAGCTTAAAATTCTATTCTTTTGACAGAAAGTGTTGCAAATGACGTATGGGGGATGTAATGATTCTAAACCGATGCCGTATCTGTTAAGTGACGATCACTTTGATAAGAAATAATTGTAAAATGTGGTAAGTATTATTATATGGTAGACTTTTCCCGAGGGTAGACTGCCGATTTTGAAAACTTTTCTCGGAGAAGGAAAGCTATTAAGTAAGCATTCCAAGGGGAGCATGGCTATATACTTCCCCATATATATAGTAAACTTTCCAATGGGGGAAGACTGACTATATAGTAGACTTTCCCCTGGGGAAGACTGGCTATATAGTAGACTTTCGCCGTGGGAAGACTGGCTATATAGTAGACTTTCCCGGGGGAAGACTGGCTATATAGTAGGCTTTCCCCGGGGGAACAATGACTATATAGCAGACTTTCCGGGGGAAGACTGACTATATACTAGTAGTAGACTTTGCTGGGGGGAATACTGGCTATATAGTACATCTTCCCTTGGGGTGACTATATAGAAAACTTTCTCCTGAAGAAAACTTGGTATATAGTAAGCTTTCACAAGGTAAGTATTATTATATGGTAGACTTTCCCCCGAGGGCAGACTGCCGATTTAGAAAACTTTTCCCGGTGAAGGAAAGCTATTAAGTCATCATTCCAAAAGGAGTATTGATACATACTTCAACCATGTATAAAGCAAACTTTCCAATGGGGGAAGATTGACTATATAGTAGACTTTCCCCTGGGGAAGACTGGCTATATAGTAGACTTTCCCAGGGGGAACAATAATTATATAGCAGACTTTCTTGTGGTAATACTGGCTATAAAGTACAACTTTACTGGGGGCCTGACTATAATATAGAAATCTTTCTCCGGAAGAAGACTTGGTATGTGGTAAGCTTTCCGAAGAGAAACTGAATAATATTTCACTTGAGAAGTGTAGAATTTCCACCGGGGAAGACTGGCTATATAGTAGACTTCCCCTGGGGAAGATTGATTATATAGTAGACTTTCCCTGGGGGACTGACTATATAGAATATTTTCTCCGGAAGAAGATTTGGTATGTAGTAAGCTTTCCCAAAGGGAACTGCAGAATATTTCACGTGAAAAGTCTAGACTTTCCTCGGGGAAGACTGGCTATATAGTAGACTTTCCCCGGGGGACAATGACTATATAGCAGACTTTCCCCGGGGGAAGACTGGCTATAGAGTAGGCTTTCCATAGGGAAGACTGGCTATATAAAACACTTTTCCTGGGGGACTAATTATATAGAAGACTTTCTCCGGACGAGTTCTGAAGAATATTTCATGTGAAAAGTGTAGACTTTACAATGGGGGAAGACTGGCCATGTAGTAGACTTTCCCCTGGAGAAGACTGACTATATACATGTTGTAGACTTTCCCCGGGGGAACAACGACTATATAGCAGACTTTCCCCGAGGGAATACTGGCTATATATAATACACTTTCCCTTGGGGACTGACTATATAGACGACTTTCTCTGGAAGAAGACTTGGTATGTAGTTAGCTGTCCGAAGGGGAGCTGAAGAATATATGTTTCGTGAAAAGTGTAGAAAACTGGCTATATAGTAGACTTTCTGTTGGAACTTTTGGCTATGTAGTAGACGTTCCCATGGGGATGACTGGCTACTACATGTATATAGCCTGCAGTCTTCCCCAGGAAAATCTACTACATGATAAGTCTTCCCCGGTGAATATGTATTATATAGCCAGTCTTCCTCTATTGGAAAGTCTACTATATATACAGAATTTCCACGGGGAAGGTCTACTATATAGCTAGAATTCCCATGGGGAATAGCCAGTCTTCCCCCGAGGAAAGTCTACACTTTGCACGTGAAATAATCTTCAGTTCTCCTTGGGAAAGCGTATAAGTAAGTATTTGTCAGTATTCAACCGGTAAAAGTCTACAATATTGCCAGTCATCCCCGGAGGTAGTCCGACTTGCAGACCTACGACGGTGTTATCTGTTTTTTCGTCTTCGGTCTGACTGCTATGCATAGGCAAAACTTGAGAATTTTTGTGCGAAAAAATTTCGGCAAGTCATCCCTTTTTTGGACAAATTCTGGTCCCTTCAACCAAAAAATAAGTCATCCAGTCCTCCTGCCCTAAAAAAATCCCATCTAGGCCTGGTTTCATCTTTATGCGCATGACAAAATTTTGTTTATCAGAGGAAAATCGGAAGAGAGGAAGAGGTGAAACCAGGCGTAGAGGGGATTTTTTAGGGGCAGGAGGACTGGATAAGTTATTTTTTGGTTGAGGAGACCGGAATTTGTCAAAAAAAGGGATGCCTTGTCGAAATTTTTTCGCACAAACATTCTCAAGTTTTGCCTATGCATAGCAGTCAGACCGAAGACGAAAAAACAGATAACACTGTCGTAGGTCTGCAAGTCGGACTACCCCGGAGGAGTTTATTATATAGCCATCGTCCCTATTGGAAAGAGTACTATATAGCCAAATATTCCCGCAGAAAGTCTACTATATAGCCAGTCTTCAACACTTTTCACGAAACATATATTCTTCAGTTCGCCTTCGAAAAGCTTACTACATTCTTCCAGAGAAAGTCTTCTATATAGTCAGTACCCCAGGGAAAGTGTATTATTTAGCCAGTATTCCCCCGGGGAAAGTCTGCTATATAGTCATTGCTCCCCCGGGGAAAGTCTACTACATGTATATAGTCAGCCCAGTTAACACAAAACATTTTCGAAACATTTTCAAAAGGTTTCATAAAGGTTCTGCCGTGACATTTCCAGCAAAACGTTCTAAGAACATTTTAAAAACGTTTTGCGGTAGTAGCGAAATGTTTTTATAACGTTTTAACAACATTTAAAAGTGATGGAAGAATCGAACTATTTGAAGATATTTTCAAAATGTTACAATGACGTTGTTAAAACATTTATATAAAATGTAACGAGAATACATTTATACAACAAAACAGAAAAATGTTTTTAAAATGTTTTAAGAACATTTTGAATTTTATTGAAATAAAAGTTCTGACTCTATTCATAATTAAAAACATGTTTAAAACATTTTAAAAACGTTTTAAGTATTTATAAAATTTTATTGGCTAGTTTCAAATCGCAGTATTAATAGATATTGCTCCATTTATAGCGATCTTTAGTTTGATTTTCAAAAAGACCATCTGTAACATTTGACTTTCATAATTGTTATTATGCAAAATTGTTGATAGTTCCAGAAAAATAAAGACAAGATATAATTCAGAAGGATCAATCTGGTTAACCATGTTAATGTAGGGAAAATATAGAATTGTTTAGTAAACACATTTCTACTACAAAACATATAGTTTATGTATAAGATACCTTCATTTGAACGTTTTATAAAATGAGTTTGAAACATTGTAGAAACATTGTAGAAATGTTTTCACACATTTATTATTAAAACGTTTTAAAAACATTGTTAAAATATAAAACATCGATTTGAAATATATAAAAAAATCATTGCTAAACATTTATAAAACATTGATTAAATGTTTATGATTGGTTGTTTAAATGATGTTTTCCATAAGTTACAAAAAAGGCTTTTTTAAGCATTACAGAAGTTTTTTATGATGTAAAATTGTAAAATACTGTTAAAACGTTTCAATAACGTTTTGGAAACATTTTAAAAGGCTAGTTTAATTATTCTGATTTTTCCACAGAACTAAAATTGCACTTAAAATGGTTATGTTATAAATCGCTGTTAATTAAAACTTTGATACTTGCAATGTAAGTATGAGAAAAATACACAGAATTTTATAGTAAGCTGTAAGGGATGTTGCATAACGCGTTCTAGAGGGGCGGTTTTAGTGTGCAGAGATTGAGATAAGAGGGTAAATTGTTGATCTAGGATATAGGTCAGCATCACACACAGCAGGATACTGGCCAGTTAACCATGGTAACACGGATTTTAAACCAAAGACAAGAAGTGGGTCACTAATCATTTGCTACGTACACTGTTCATCCCCAAAGTCATGGATTATATTTTATTGGAAAAATCTACATTAATTGTGATATACTCATCAAATTTTATCATCGAAGAGCGGGACAATATATATGGTAAGTACTCAAATATATTTCCGGAATATAACTTCTTTGTATACATGTAAATTTATTCACAGTAAAATACATTTCTAACTGTTTTTGTTCCCTGTAAAATAAGTCAGGTAAATTATATATTTTCGATATGAAATACATATTAAATACTTCCATGAAATAAATTATTAATGTTCAAATATATAAATTTTTCAAAATGATTACTTCATTTGCATTTTTTTCTTTTTCAGAAAGAGCGAAGGTATTGGAGAGGAAGACAAGTGAACCCGCAGAACATGTGTGGATTAATCAAATATTTGATTATAAATAAATGGCTTTATCATGAATTATTTTCATCCATGAATAACATTTTGAAAACGTTCCAAGAAAATGTTTTTAAAAACGTTTTCATAATGTTTTACACACTGATTTTTCGAAATGTTTTTTTTTCTGACTTTTTTTTTTCTGACATTTTCGAAATGTTTTTTTTTTCTGGGGGGGGGGGGGGGGGGGGGGTATTGTCACTGACGATGGGAAACCCTAAATAATTCGAAATGTACCTATAATGTTCCTGAAGAACATTTTGTGAGAATATTTTAAAAACGTCTCAGAATAATGTTCCCAAAAAATGTTTTATAACGTTTTTAAAACCATCCAAAATAATGTTATCGAAACATTTTTGAAAAACGTTTTCACAACCAAATGGAGACATTTTGAAAACGTTATAGAAATGTTACTGTGTTAACTGGGAGTCTTCCCCAGGGGAAAGTCTACTATACAGTCAATCTTCCCCCATTGGAAAGTCTACACTTTCGAAATATTTTTCAGATCTCGTCCGGAGAAAATCTTCTATATAATCAGCCTCCCCCCTTCCCTCAGGAAAAGTGTTTTATATAACCAGTATTCCCCCAGGAAAGTATATATACTTTATAGCCAGTCTTCCCACGGGGAAAGTCTGCTCTATTGTCATTGTCCCCATTGGAAAGTCTAGTATACACATGGGGAAGTATATATCAATGCTCCCCTTGGAATGTTGATTTAATAGCTTTCCTTCACCGGGGAAAGTTTTCTAAATCGGCAGTCTACCCTCGGGGGAAAGTCTACCATATAATAATACTTACCTTGGGAAAGCTTACTAAATACCAAGTCTTCTTCTGGAGAAAGTTTTCTATACCGTCACCCCCAGGGAAATTGTACTGTATAGCCAGTATTCCCCCAGCAAAGTCTACTATATATCCAGTCTTCCCCCGGGGAAAATCTGCTATATAGTCAGTCTTCCCCGGGGAAAGTCTACTATATAGCCAGATTTCCCCTGGGTTAGGCTTATATATAGTCATTGTTCCCCCAGGGATAGCCTACTATATAGTCAGTCTTGCCCTGGGAAAAATTACTATGTAGCCAGTCTTCCCCCCAGGGAAAGTCTGCTATATAGTCAGTATTCCCCCGGGGAAAGCCTACTATATAGTCAGTCTTCCCCCGGGAAAGTCTACTGTACAGCCAGTCTTCCCTCAGGGAAAGTCTGCTATATAATCATTCTTCCCACGGGGAAAGTCTACTATATAGCCAGTCTTCCCCAGGGGAAAGTCTACTATATAGTCAGTCTTCCCCCATTGAAAAGTCTAGTATATACATGAGGATGTATATATCAATGCTCCCCTTGGAATGTTGATTTTAATAGCTTTCCTTCACCGGGAAAAGTTTTCTAAATCTGCAGTCTACCCTCGGGAAAAGCCTACCATATAATAATACTTACCACATTTTAGAATGATTTCTTTTCAAAGTGATCGTCACCTTAAAGATACGACATCGGTTTCGAATTATAACATCCCCCATACGTTATACGACACTTTCCATCAAAAGAATAGAATTTTCAAGCTTTTCCAAACAAGAGATTATCTTATTACAGTATGTTTGTAAAACATCATTATCTTGTTCTCGATGAACAGCTTAGATCTCAAGACACGGGAAAGTCTACTATATAACCAGTCCCCCTTCATGAAAGCCTACTATATAGACAGTCCTCCCCGAGGAAAGTCTACTATATAGCCAGTCTTACCCCGGGGAAAGTCTTATATATAGCTAGTCTTCCCCCGGGGAAAGCTTACTATATAGTCAGTCCTCCCCCTGGGAAAGTTTGCTATAAAACCAGTCCTCCCCGGGGAAAGTTTTCTATATAGCCTAGCCAGTCTTACCCCGGGGAAAATCTACTATATAGGCAGTCCTTCAGAGGGATTGTCTATTTCATAGCCAGTCACCCTCTTCGAAGAAGGTCTACTATATAGCCATGCAGTCCTCCCCGATTAAAACTACTGAATAGCCAGTCATCCCCTGAGGGCCGGGTCTACTATATAGCCAGTCTTCCCCCGGGGAAAGTCTACTATATAACCAGTACTCTCCCGAGGAAAGCGAGTTATCCCCTCGGAAAGCCTACTATATTGCAAGTCTAGCCCCAGCTAATGAAGACATTGTCCAAAACTCACGTCGACTTCCCTCCGAATTGTCCCATCATAACAACGACCTGTCCTGATAAGCGCCGATTTGTGCAGACTTAGCCTTGATTCATGATACTCTGTCTCGACTTGACTCCTACATAATATGCTCAATATGGAGAAAACGTTCCTCTCGACATAACTACGATTCACCCCGACTTCACTCCAACATAACACAGACTAACCAAGACTTACGCCGACTTCAATCAAGAATTTGTCCCGACCTGCCTAATAAATGCCGGTCGGATTCCAATCTGCGTAGGTCGGAGTCCAGTCGGTCAAGAACGTTATGAATTGAGGCTAAGTCTGCGCAAATCGGGGCTAATCGGGACAGGACGTTGCCAAGCTGGGACAAGTTGGAGGTCAGTGGACGTGAATTCGGATCTATGTCGTCATTAGTCGCCGCTATGCCGGGGCAGAGTCGTCGTAATGACAAAGCGGGAACATCTCAACACCGACCTTCCCGACTTCTGCAAAATTTCAAGTCGAGGGAAAGTCTGGGAGCCAAGTCGGCACTGTGTGACCCTGGCTTTAATGAATATGCTAGTATACCATGATTCTCTCTGGTACATATTAAATCAATTTTGATACAACTCCCGAAAATGTCTCGTACTGACATTCAAAAATGAGCTCAATCTTGATACATGTAGTTGTAAAAAAAAAGTTAATAAAGTATGATAAAACTAAAAAGGTTAATAAAGTTTGATAAAGATTTGGTCTGTACTACACCAAGATGTACCAAAAAAAAAAATTCAATATTAGCATTGGCAGAAAAAAAATCTTTAAGATCTGCATATACATATATACACAGGGGGAAAAAACAAGGAAATTTAACTGAATGTTGCGAGTTATCAATGAGCATATCATAAATCCTAAGAAATTGCCAGTTATGACCAAGTTCAAACTTTCTCTTTGATAAGTATATATACTATATAGTATACAAGGGCTGTTTATTTAATTTCACCTCAATTTATCTATCTGTTGCCTATAAAAATGTCCGGCTTTGTCGGTAAGGGACTACAGAGCCATGCATGTGAACATTCTGACATATTCATAGGGAAGTCATTCACTTCCTTACGAAGTAGTGAGTAGATGACAAGAAAACAAGGGGGGGGGGGGGGGTGATTTAGGCACGATCCATTTGATATTCTGGGGGGGGGGGGGGCTTGGGTTTTTTGTCGGAGCAAGATTATTTTTTTCGCCCCGGACCGGGGCAAAATTATTTTTTTCTTGCAAAGCTGGAGCAAGGAAATTTTTTTTATAACAATTGATGTGAATATTAAGAATGTTTGTGTTTTTTTCAGCAGAAATTCTTTGTTTTTACTTAAAATTGACTCCAAACATAATTTTCATGTAAAACTTTTATTCACTTCTAAACTGAGAGAGATGAAAGATTTTTACAATATGCGATATATAATTTTTAGTAAACAAAATGTATATAAGGTCATGTAACATGTAAGAGAGCCTGGTACAAGTATTTACATGTAGAAATGAAAACTAGTTAAAAACTTATTTAAGTTCTCCTTCCAAGCTTGTATACAAAATTAGACACTATGGTGATACATGTATCTATTAATAGTAATGAGTTATAGATCTATTGATAATGTATTTAAGCATTTGAATTGTCTCAGTCACATGCATTCTTTTTGATATTTTCAAGTATGAACTTGCCATTACAGGAGAAAACTATGGCGAGCGAAGCGAGCCAAAAAATTTTTATAGGAAGTAAAAACTGCGGCGAGCGAAGCGAGCCAAAAAATTTTAAGGAATTTTAAGCGAATTTTATGGTTATTATTCAAATTCAGATTACTTGTAAGAGCAAGATTATTTTTTTTCCGTCACACCATAAGCAAATTAATTTTTTTCATCAAAATTCAGAGCAAAATCATTTTTTTCGAAAAAAAAACCGAAGCCCCCCACCCCCCCCCCCCCCCCCCCCCCCCAGAATATCAAATGGACCGTGCCTTACTATATAGTAGATTTTCCCCCTTCACCATCGGCTACGCTACTTGTAATGAAAATAAAATTCAGAGTGGGAACGGTAAAATTGGGGGAAAACTTGACCTCATAGTAGAATCCCCCCCCCCCCTGTAGGAATTTCTACTATATAGCAGTTTTTCCGATGGGAAAATCTGCTATGGGTGAAAAACGGCTCTATAACAGTACAATGCACACAGTGATGTATTCGGAAAACCATTACCAATCATCAGAGTCCTATAACCGTGACTTTTGACTCCCCTAAAACAATAGAGGTCATCCTTTGCTAACAGGAAAAATTTCTTGCAAGATCCATGGTAAGATGTGCAACAAATGTTCTAATATTATCCAAAAACTATTTTCAATCACTTGAGTCCTTTGATCTTGACCTTTTACATTAAGACCAATTGATTTAAACTATTGAGAAAATTGTCTGGCAAGTTTCACAATGATAGATCTATGCAACACACGCTATAATCTGATTCAGACATTTCTTTCAATCATCGGAGTCTTATGACCTTGACCCTTTCACCCCAAAATTAACAGGGTTCATGAAAGACTAATTTGATGCATTTCTTGCAAGTTTCATAATGGTGCAATACATACTATAATACCGGTATGAGCTGCAAATTATTTTCAATCATCAGCCCTTTGGCCATGACCTTTCGACCTAAAAATTAATATAGTCTAATATGGCTATCCTTGACTCATGGGAAGTAGTTCCGACTAGTTTCATGATGCCATATGCAATAAACACTCTAGTATGATCCGGAAGCCATTTTCAATCATCAAATTTCTTTGACCTCAGGGCCATCCTTGAATAATTGGATATGTGTCTGGCAAGTTTCATGGTATGTGTAATACACACTCTAATATGATGATTTCAGTCGAATTACCTTGGGACCCAATAACCGATAAGGATCATCCTCGACTCATGGGAAATATTTCTGGTAAGTTTCATGACAGTATGTGCAAAACAAGCTTCATTTTGGTCCGGGAACCTTTTTCAATAATCAAAGTCGTCAACCTTGACCTTGGACCACAAAATATAAAGGGTTCATCATTGACTCATTTATTTATGGCAAGTACCATGATAATAGGTGCAATAAACACTAATATTATCCCTAAATCATTTTCAATCAACAGTCCCAAATCAAAAGGGGTCATCAGTGACTTGCGGGATACGTTTCTAGCAAGTTTCATGATAATAAGGGGAGTACACACTCTGATCAAGAAACCATTTTCAATTATCAGTTTTATAACCTTGACCTTTGGACCCCAAAAGCAATAGGGGTCATCCTTGACTCATGGGAAATACTTCTGGCAAGTTTCTTGATATGTGCAATACACTCTCGATTTAGATCTGGAAAACATTTTCAATCATAGTCCTATGACCTTGACCTTTGGACCAAAATATCAAGGGTTCATCATTGACTCGATTGAGACATTTCTGGCAAGTTCCATGATGACAGGTGCAACACACAGTTGTATATTCCAGAAACTATTTTCAATAAAACCTAGGCAACGCAAAGTGTAGCATCCCCTTGCACAGCATATAAATCAATGTACTCACTTGGGCTGTGTACAAGAATTTTAACTATTTCCATTCTGTGACCTTGAAAATCAATAGGGCTCTCACTCTTTTCATGATCAATAAATATATGAATTTTGGTAAAAATCAAAAAAAAAAACTGTGTCCTCTAGGTTGTATACAAGGATTTTAACTACAATGTATTTCCAATCTGTGACCTTGACAAATGACATTGAAAATTAATAGGGCTATCCTCCCTGTCATAAGCAAGAAGTGTATGAAGTTCATCAAAGATCCCATCAAAACTGCACCCTCTAGGCTGTATACAACTTAGAAGGATTTTAAATATTTCCAATATGTGACCTTGACATCTGACCTATGACCTTAAAAAACAATCAGACTCTTCTTCCTGTCATAAGCAAGAAATGTATGAAGTTTAGTAAAGATCAAATCAAAACTGTGTTCGCTAAGTTGTATAGAAGAATTTCAAATCTGTTAGCTTGAACCTTTGACCTTGAAGATCAATAGGGTCCTCCTCTGTTCAAAAGAAATAAGTGTATCAAGTTTTGCCAAGATCCGATTAAAACTGTGCCCTCTAGGTTGTACACAAGGATTTTAGTCATTTCCAATCTATGACCATGACCCTTGACCTTGAATACCAATAGGGCTCTTTCTCTTGCCATAACGAATACATGAATGAAGTTTCATCAAGATCCAATCAAAACTGTGCCCTCTAGGCTGTTTACAAGGATTTTAGCCATTTCTTATCCGTGAGCTTGACCTTTGTTCTATGACCTTGAAAAATCAATAGGGTTCTCCCTCTTGCCATAAGGAATACGTGTATGAAGTTTCATCAAGATCCGATAAAAACTGCCCTCTAGGCTGTATAGAAGGATTTTAGCAATTTCCTATCTGTGACCTTGACCTTGAAAATCAATAGGGCTCTTCCTCCGGCCACAAGACAAATGTGTATAAAATTGTCAAGATCCAATCAAAACTGTGCCCTTGAGGCTGTAAACAAGGATTTTAGCCATTTTCAATCTGTGACCTTGACCTTGAAAATCAATGGGTGGGTTCTTCTCTTGCCATAAGGAATAAGTGAATGAAGTATCAAAAATGTGCCCTCTAGGCTGTATACAAGGATTTTAGCCATTTCCAAACTGTGACCATGACCTTTGACCTTGAAAATCAATAGGGTTCTTCCTCTTGCTATAAGGAATAAGTGTATGAAGTTTGGTCAAGATCCATTAAACTGTGTCCTCTAGGCTGTATACAAAATTACGATGTACACACGCACATGAATGACGGAATTACTATATCCCCCTGCAACTATGTTGCGAGGGGATAATAATCAGTCCTACGACCTTGACCTTTGGACCCAGACTTCAAAAGGGGTAATCCTCGACTTACAGGATACATTTCTTGCAAGTTTCTTGATAATGTGCAAAACATACTCTATACAAGACTGAAATTATCAGAACCCTATGACCTTTTTATCCCAAATAATAAATAAATAGTGGTCTTCGTTGACTCACGGGAAACATTTCTGACAAGTTCAATGATGATAAGTGGAATACACATTCTAAAATGATCAAAAGAAACCATTTTCAATCATCAGAGTCCAAAGTCAATAGGGGTCATCCTAGACTGTCAGGAAACATTTCTGGCAAGTTTCATTATAATACCATTTTCAATCATCAGAGTCTTATTACGTTCACCTTTGACCACCAAAATCAATAGGGGTCTTATTTGACCCATTGGATCCGTTTCTGTCAAGTTTCATGATACATGTAATAGGGTCAATAGGCACTCTAATATGAGCTGGAGATCACTTTCATTCATCAAAGTTCTTTGACCTTGACCTCAAAATCAATAGGGATCATCCTTGACTCATGGCGAGTTAGTGTCTGAAGTTTCGAAGTCAAGAAACTAATTTGTGATGCCTGCCTGCCAGCACATCTCACATCAAATTCAGAGCCAAGATTTGTAGCTTTATACATTTACTTTAGATCCCCTTTTAAATAACAACGGACGGAGGAACAGATGGACAGACAGGAGTTTGCAGAACTACATTGTACCGTAAGGGGGTATGCCACTTAAATAGTCTTTTAGATTAAGAATTTCCCTTTTGACCCTGGCACTTAGGTTAAACCCTGGATCTCTAGATTTGGTAGTGGTACATGGATGCATGAGCTATATGCACCACATGCATTGTATAACTTGTATAACAATGCATTCATGTACAAATGTAGCTTTGGCATTCTCCTTTGACCTTTCCCCTTCACAATGCTGAAACTTAATATGTTACATTGTAAATAAATGGGAAAGGTCAAAAGAAGGTGTACTTAGAAAAAAGACCTTATAAAATGGTCTAATTTCTCGTTTCTTTTTTGGCTTATTTGAAAGTTACTAAAATATTGATTTCATCTAATTTCAACATGTATAAAGCATGTTTATGATTAGATTTCAATCTCCATTTTAATAACTTAATGCAAAATTGTTTGCATTTATATATGGCTGTTTGCGGGTGAAGCTTGGACTCCTTTTCGGGAAATTTGAGGGCCCCTAAGGGGACCCAGAAAGGTAGAAGAAAGAGTTCATTTTATTAAGAGGCAGATTTGTTGATCATCGAGACAGTTCCATATTAAAAGCTAGGTTTTGCCTTCACAGATTGTTGACTGCTTGGTCTCAGGAATTCTATAGGTTGAAATCTGGTCTTCCAGTCTTTGTCCTTGTAACGTTATCCACCACGCTGCACTTAGCTCCATAATCGTTGATGACGTATCACATGAACGAGATTATCACAAGGAAATGAAAAATGAAGATGAAGATGATGTCCATGGCTCTCTTGCCTTTCCATAGGGCGATGACGATGAAATATATGTCCTTACACATTTAACAAAATACTGTCATTTGCTCAACTAGACAAGTCACTTGCATACAATTGTGAAATACATTACATCAAACAAAATAGACATAAGGAAAATTCAGTTTCTGACTTAGAAAATTAACATAAATTTCTATTTTCTTAAAAAAAATATTTTAAGGTGATCAAAATTACATATTTAAGAATTAAATATTTTTAAAATTACATGTATTGTTGATCATGTTGATTTAAAACTGAGTTTCTTTTTACAGTATATCAAAAATAAAAGTTCCCTGAATTGCATGATACAAAATGCATATGAAATAATAATATTTTTCTAATAAAATGTGTCTTAATTATAATTATACCTATTTCAAAGTTCTTTTTTCAGTGAAAAAAAGGAACATATTTCAGAGACTGAGAGGAAAACATATAAGAACAAAATTCACCTTTACTCACTAACACACACCTTTATGATTGTGTTCCAATGAAAATGCACCTTGTCATAACCATGTAAAAAAAAATAATAAAAACAAATGCACTAATGAATATGCCACAATGATTGGAGCTTAAAAATGTGGTTTCATTGCATATCAAGGAAAAGATGGGATAACTTGGATTTCGAACATATATGAATATAAAAACAATTATAAATTTGGCAATTATCTTCACATCATTATTGCACTAAGATGCAGACCTCTAGCACCGAACAATTTGTGAATGCAATTAATATCTACAAAAATATCTATGTACAATTTGATGAAAATGTCTGGACGATAAACAATAGAGATTCATTTGAAGACTTTCAAGGCAGGTTTCTAATGCTACAAGTTTTTCAATTCTTTTTCTGGCAAAAAAGTGTTCTTTTTTTAAAGCTTTAATAATTTTTTTAACTGCATTTTATAATTGTCCATTTCAAGACTAAGATTTCACCTCTCTTATTTTTAAGATGACTTTTGCATTTATGGGAACCATCAAATTTTTTTTCTAAATAAACTTTGTATTTACAAGAATATAATTATAACAGAAAAATTATTTTATTACTTTTATGTGACTTTGCACCAAAAAAACAGATCTACCCATTCAAAACCGATTAAAAGACTCAATTCTGAATTTGAATTTGAAATTAATACGGGTACATGTATTTTCAAATGAAATTTCATAATATCATTTATGTCCATTTTAAAACATACCAAATACATTAAAGTTAAGATTAGCAGATTTACAAATTTAGAATGAATAAATCAAAGTATCTTCTATAAACAATGTCTAAAGCAAAGTTATAATTAGAGGTATCTTTCGGGTGCAAAACTGTACAAAATAAGAACTATAGGAGAATGGGTAGATCTTCAGCGTGTTCAAAATAAATCATCTGTAATAAAAAATGACAAAATCATACTTGAAATGGCACAATATTTTGATAAACATAAAAAGATAAAAAGATTAATACAATGTGCAAAATAAATTGTAAAATATCTTATAATGTTCAAAAAAGTGTCCTCTGGACGTTTTTTGTCCTTGAAGAGTCTTCATGAATTTGGGTTGCAATAAAGTTAGAAAAAAGTTCAGATATTGAGAGTTACAAAGGAAGGGTTTTTAACCCATAATACATCTAAAATACAAAAAAATACATATAGCAACAAAATCTTGAAATACGACACATATAACAAAGCTCATGAGTTCAACATGTAAACCTTAATTTCATTAATACTGATCCATGAGTTTTGTTTGTAAAAATATTAAATTCTGGAATGTCAGATTACTCGTAAATGACTGAGTAAACATGGTCTATGCAACAACTTCTACGTTCAGCAACATTTTCAACTGGGATGACATGTCGCATCTTTTTGTAATCGGCAACGGATCCCTCTGTATCCAATTGGATGGTGGCTTTGGCAGCAAGGCTGGGGCTGGTGGCTCACTGAATTTAGCACCAGCATATGCAATGTTTGCTTCAATTGGACTACTTCGGTTTGGAGTTGTCTCGTTGTTATTTTCATCCTCTTTGCCCTTTCCCGTTTTGGGGCTGCCGAGCTTTGGCGAATACCGTAGCGGATGAGCATTCTGATTCATGGTGGACGGAGAAGGTGTTTTCCGTCTGTTGTTGTTGAAGTTGCTGTTTTGCCTCTTAAGGCGAGTGTCAACTTGAAACTTTGCACTCATTGTGTGTTCTTCTGACCAAGTCATTCAAACTGATGGCAAAGAAAGTTCTTGTGAAAATGGCCGAATAAACGATCAAAACTGTTCTCTGTAGCAAGTCTTGAAAACACACTAATCAAAATTTCGTAGATAACCACAGTTCTGTAGTAAATCTAGCCTAAATAGTTATCCTGGATTTCTGTCAAGATGGCGCCCAAGTTTGTTTTCTAGTTTCTCGAACAGAAAGAATCTTCTCGAAATATTCTGTCTCTCAGCTTCACAAAAAGTTCATAGAAATCTGCCAACCAGAAAATACGTTCAGAAGAAAAATTTTCCGTCGAATATCTGCCGAAACAGTTTAGAAATTTCAGTAATTCTTTACTGGTCTTTTGTCAACTTTTATCCTTCTTCCCTAACTATCAACAAAACATTTCCGCATTACATTGTCAAGGTCATCTAAATAAAAGCCAATGAAATTTAGAGAAAATGTCATGTGATAGTGATGGGCCAATGAAAATGGACAGGGACAAAGTGGAAAATTTTCTTCTATTTTTAGATTTGGCAGGTAGCCTTCGGTCGTTTCCGTAAATCATATGACGATTTTCGCATATTTTCGGGCTTTTCCGTTTTCCGAGTGCAGGACGGAAAGGCTCGAGAATCGGAGATTGAAAAAAAGGAATGGAACAAAGCAAAACGTTCTTTTCTTGCAGTTTTCTGAAAGAGGACTGGTCCTGACTAACGTAAAGTATATTTCCCCTAGATCCAATCTAAAACAGACAGGCAGACGGACGGGAGGGGGTTGGTTGGTTGGTTGGACAGGCGGACGGACAGACAGACGGAGCTCTATCTAAGTGGTGAAAAGTTGGTTGGACACTTTGTGATTCCATAACTAACAATCTGTCGCTCTCTATGCATTACTCGGTCAAGTAGTCGGTGAAGGTCAAGCCATGTGATGTCCGCTATGTTACGTGCAGGCCTAGCATCATACATGGCTGGAGCCTGTTTTACAAAAATACTTACTACGTTAATTTTAAGGAATTTTCGGAACTTTCACTTAAAATTCTTTTCACTTTAGATTATCATTGTCCTTCCGAATTGCATTTCTACTGTACATACTAAATACAAATTCAGAAACAAAACATCGCGATTTTTACAGAGTTTAGAGGAAGTATTTGAAAGTACTAAGCGATCAAAAGTTACCGCGAAATCTCCTAAAATTTCGTAAATATTTTTGTAAAACAGCGGCCATTTTCACAAAAATACTTACGATAATCATGAGGATTTGTCGTAACTTTCAATTTATCATATCTCAGTCAAATAAATCACAATATTCAGTTTTGATTTTCTTTCTCTAACTACTGAAATATCCAAAATGTGGCATAAGATTTGAATATTGAATAAGGATTTTTAGAAATATATATACTTGAAAGTTACCACAAATTCTCAAATTTATCGTAAGTATTTTTGTGAAACCTGTTCCTTAAGGGGTCCCATTTAACGTTTATTACCGATCAGTCCATCTCTTGGCACCGCGGTTCTCCGTAAAACGTCCCTCATTGCCTTCCGGACCGCCATCTCCGGGGTTGATTGTTTTGTCGTGCAGATGCCGTGTCTAAAGAATCTTGAGTAGATGGCTCATTCTTGGTAGATGCATGCGCGGATCGAGCTTTTTTGGTCAGAGGGGGTCCTAAAAAGTCTACCTGTGATGTAGGTATTTTTCGGTGCAAATTATGGGGAGGAGGCAACATGTGCACTACTTAAGATTTGATTTTTTTAGGGCGGGTATTGATCGCTTTTATTTTTATGAAGAATTGGCGAGCGAAGCGAGCCTGAAATCTTTATAGATATGAAATGTCTTGATTCGATCGAGATGATTATTTATAACATTGAATATTTTACTCCTTATATCGGCGAGCGGAGCGAGCCGCGAAAATTTTGATTAATTCACATTTTGTCTATATTTCATGAGAATAAATAGATAAGTAATTTTCCCAAATAATCTGACATCTTAAAAAATGACAAAACCTTGAAAAAGATGAGGGAGGTTACATCCTATGAAGTAAGGGACTGTTGAAAATACGAGTTCATGAGACCCAAGACAGTTATATAAAATTATTTAGTATAAAAAAATTGAAAATGATTAAGGAATTTACAGAAAAAATAATTGTGTATTTGTAAATGGCGAGCGAGGCGAGCCGAAATTTTGGGTTTCAAAGCCTTTTTATGCATTTTTAGACCCCTTTGAATTAGAAATGGGCCAAAGTTGCACCCAATCTCCGAAATTCTCGGGGGGGGGGGTTCCAGACCCCGGTCCCCCCTCTGGATCCGCGCATGAGATGGGCGAATACAACTGGCGTTATAAAACTATTTTAACAAACCAGGCCGTGGATTGTTCACTCAGTGTTGGGAAGATGTAGGGGTTCCACTGCATCATCTGCATGTATAACGTCCATGACAAATGCATGGGCGGATCCAGGATTTTTTTCAGGGGTGGTCTGAAGAATGTCTCTAATGATAAATAAAACAGATGACTGCGTTGAGTGACAGCGAGCTAGCGAATTTTTTTTCAGAATTGGAATAAAACCCTCTGTTCGTGACTTTGTTCAGTTTCATTACTCTTAGTGCCCTTGTTGTAATGTATATGGGTAAATTGTGTAGGAAAGCGCAGCATCATTTTGAAAATAACGTATGAAATAAATTCTGACAAGCGAAAGCGAGCCTGAGAAAATTTTTGAAATGCTGACGACAAAATATGATCAAAATGAAAGATTTCCAATACAAATTCATGTTATTTTTTTTTCAAATGTTATGACAACAAAAGGGGAATCGGGACTTAATCTTATGAAATATGAATATTTATATTTTTTTAACCGAATAGACATGAACATTGTACTGTATAATGGGGACGATGCACTCAATCTTTGTATGTTATCTTTTTTTTTTTTTGTTATTTTCTGCTTTGCGTCCTCGCGCTGGTAGGTTTTGAGCCCATAGTCATAAAACAAAGCAAAATTGAAATGATAAAATGTTTTGCAAATTGAATGTGTATACAATAATTATTGATTAATTTTCTATAATTCATGTAAAATACTTTAATGATTCAAGACATTGCATTTTCTATCATTCTTTTGTTTGCTATTCAAAAGAAACAAGATTTCACATATGGTACTAGTATGTCACAAACTTTGTTTAATACGCTTGTTAGTCCCCTACCGGCTCGCCAGAGGGGACTTATAGTTTCCACCCCGTTTGTCTGTCCGTCCGTCCGTCCGTCCGTCCGTCTGTCCGTCACACTTTAGTTTTCCAGACTTTTTTCACTGTCGTTGCATATATTGAACTTATTTTTGGTATGTGAGTTTATCTCAATGTGATACAGATCAAGTTCGAGTTTGGTTTCAATTCACCTACTTTTACAAGAGAACTGAGAACTGAGAACCGAGAGGCCCTTGGACTTAGCAAATTTCATGAAATTCTGTTGTCCGGACTTTTCTTCCAAGGTATTGCAGATATTGAATTACCTTTTTATATATGAATACATTTAAGTGTTATACAGCTCAAGTTTGATTTTGGTACCGATCGACCTTTTTTTACAAGATTTATGGCCTCTGGACTTACCAAATTTCATGAATTTCTCAGTTTTCCGGACTTTTCTCGGCTGTTGTTGTAGATATTGAAATAATATTTTATATGTGATTACATCTTAGTGTTATACAGATCAAGTTCGACTTTGATTGACCTATTTTCACAGGAGTTATGGCCCTTGGACTTGGCAAATTTCATGAAATTCTCAGTTTTCCGGACTTTTCTTTCATGATGGTATATGCAGATATTGAAATCATTTTTGGTATGTGAATTTATCTCAGTGTGATACAAATCAAGTTCGTGTTTCAATTTGATTGACCCATTTCTACAGGAGTTATGGTCCCTGGACTTAGCAAATTTCATGGACTTCTCAGTTTCCAGTCTTTTCATGCCTGTTGTTGTAGATATTGAGCCGATTTTTGGTATGCAGATACATTATAGTATGATAAAGAATAAGTTGAAGTTTGGTTTGATTTATTTGTTCTTACAAAAGCTATGGCCTCATAGCAAATTCCATCAAATTTTCCTGTTCTCCAGACTTTTTTTCTAATACACATATCGAACTTATTTTGATGTTGGATTCATCTTTTGGTGTAAGTACAGGTCAAGGCAGAGTTGAAGGACATAGATTAATGCCGGTAGGGGACTTATATCGCTTGCGATTCATAAATTTGTTTTTCTAGCTGGCTGGCTGGTAAAGCTTTTTTCAATTTCAAAAGGACGCAAAATAGAGTGAAAACAAGAAATGGCCGTACTCTTGAAAAAAAAACCAAAAAAACAAAAAAACAAGCAAACAAACAAAAAACAAAAAAACAAAAAACAAAAAAAAAAAACAAAAAAAAAAAAACAAAAAAAAAAAACAAAAACAAAAAACAAAAACAAAAACAAAAACAAAAAAAAAAAACAAAAAAAAAAAAAAAAAAAACAAAAAAACAAAAAAACAAAAAAAAAAAAAAAAAAAAAAAACAAAAAAAAAAAAAAAAAAAACAGGTCCCATAGGTATATCAGAAAGGTAGCCTTCTTTAATGGACCACGCATATTCCGCCAGAGCTCACTTCATCTCGGCCGAAAATTGTGATTTGGATAAATTTGTGGACGTTGCGTGAAAGCATAGATAAATCATTTTTTTCCCCAATATACTCATGATACTGTACATTTACTTGATCTATACACATTATTGAATTAAAGATTGCTTTATATGTATACGGATAACATTTCATTGTCTCATGTACCTGTGATTTGTGAAACAGATCCAAATGAAATGTATCATGCACATCTTTATCTTTCTTATAGTAAATGAGATGTATATAACGTTTCATATCTAAAAATCTCGGAAAACAGTCTAATGTACTAATTAACTATTAATTAGTCAACCTTTTCCCCCTAGAAGGCCCATTTCATACCTCATTATAATTAGGGGGGTAATTCAGTTGGAGTCGATGTATTAGAAAAGAGCAAATAAACCGCTCAAAAATTGTCAATGAAAATAAAAATCACTCAAGCAGAAATAGTAGGTCAAGATGAGTTTATGAAAAATTGACCATTTTAAGGCAAAGACGCATCAGATGTGTATAATTTTAAACAAGTCCTTGGTTTAAAAGTTCCTATACCCCTACTGCTTTACTCAGTATGTGAAGATCTATCTTCCAAAGACTTGCATAAATTGTTGTGAAGTTATCTGTTTTCAAAATTATATACAAAATCAACCTTGATGACAGAGTAGGTCAGATGCAGCATCCGATGCATTGCAAGGGTAGGTCTAGGCATTTTAAAAATAATTGATTGGCCATTGTTCACTAATGAGCTACTCCAATCTTACTTACCAATTCACTCAAGCGGAAAATGTAGGTGGAATGCAGCATCCGCGGTGCATGGATCCATACGTGAATCGAATAAATTGAAACTGTACTGTAGCATCAGTCGGTTTAAGAGCTCTACAGAGCTCATGTTATTGTTATGTATGTACAAATTGCCGACTCTAAATAAAACTTACTTATCAATATTGTCCAATATTTAGCTTTCCCAAACTTCCTTAAAAAGACACTCTTGTGGAAGATGTAGATAAGACTATATCTTGATGCAGCAACTGCTTGATGCAAAGGTCAACCAGGATAACAAGTTTGTTTTTAGTGTTTCAGAGAGAAAAGCTTAATTTTGAGAGAAAAAAAAATGTTTTTGAGAATATCTATTTACATTCCCTGAATTTCACCATCCATTGTTTAACTTATTAATTTATGGATGTCATCATTCTGTATGAGGCATGAATAACATGGAAAACTACTCCCACTCAAAGCTAAATATATCAATGAAGAAGAATCGCTAAATTCTGGACATGCAATGCTTCTTTGAAGTTATTTATAAAATCATTTTATAAGAAGTCTGTAAGTACCAGCCACTTGAACTTACCAAAAAAAAAAAAAAAAAAGATGGTTACACCATAAAATTTCTTCTTAAAATTTTTCTCTGGTGTTTAGTCAATAACTTTGGCAGGGAAAGGGGGTCCGAGCCACCTGCCCCCACCCCCACCCACTGTAAATCAGCTACTGTATAGTGTAAAGAGATTATTTACTTGGTCGTTTGGCAGTAATGAGGAGCTTCTTTACTATTTGTCTTTAGAAGCGCAACCTCTAAGGTTGCCATTAGACAAAAAGTAAAGAAGCTCCTCGTTTTCCATTGAAATTAGTTTGGCAGAAGCCCCCCCCCCCCCCCCATTTGGATACGCTACGTACTGGATGTAAGTTCCGGAAGTGACGCCATATCCGTAGGCGGGGAAATCTTGCTTCGATTGTTGACTGTGCACGGACAGAGTACATGTCCGTTTTACGCAGTCTGATGTTAAAAAGTGTTCTAGAGAGTCAAAGTAGTATGGGCCATTGTTAATCGAATAAAAGAGAGGTGAGCTAAACGATTCGTTCCAATTATTTTTAAAATTCAGTCTCGGAATCATTGTTTTTTTCTTTTAATAGAAAGACCTTGTGATTTTCATTTGCATTTGGTTTCCATTCATTCATACGTTCCAAGGTTCTGCGCAATGTAGTTGATTCATACTTACAGAAATGATACCAGTCTTGCATTTACAGATAGTAGGGTGATTAATTTTCTATGTAAAGCTTTCAAATGCAGCGCATAACATAATTTCGAACTTCCTCTGTCTACCACTGTTCTCTCACTCTCGGACTGAAATTTAGTTGCACTGTGGCTGTTACGATTAGTGATTGGATAGGACAGGGGCCATGCACCATAGTCCCATCCATTTGCCAGATAGACCTTTGAAGTTTGTGCACTTTCTTGAAAATGACCCATTGAAATTGTAGAAAATAAAAATTAGGCAAATGGTCCATTCACAAAATTTCCTTCCGAATCACTATACGAAGGAGTGATACTTTGCTGTCTCTACATCAAAAATTTTCTTCATTGCAACTAATCAGGGTACTACCTCAGACATGGATATAATGCATTGGTACACCATTGTACACCTGACCTGGAAAGGTAGGGGTAATCCAAGTTCACTGACCTTTTATCCCACTCTAGAATTTACAATGAATGGTTGTGAGGAAAGTCTATGACCAGTCGAGCTTATGCGATACCCCGGCGTCCGTCTGTCCGTCCGTCCGTCCGTAAACAATTCTTGTGCTCGCAACTCCTCTGAAACCATAGATGATAGAAAGTTAATTCTTTTTGCATCCTACTTGGTATGTGGTCTAGTTGTGCACCTGACATTTGGTTTCAGTCCCTGACCCCCAGGGTCTTAGAAAATGGGCCTGGTTATGAAAATCTATGTAATCTTGTGCTCGCAACTCCTCTGACACTATAAATGATGGAGACATAATTTTTTTTGCAATATGATGGGTCTTAGGTCTAGTTGTGCACCTGATATTTTGTTTGAGCTCCTGACCCCAAGGGTCTTAGAAAATGGGTGTTGTCATTTTCTCCTATATAACCATGATAACTCTATGTAATCTTGTGCTCACAACTCCTCTTACACTATACATGATGAGGACTTAATTCTTTTTGCAAAATGATGGGTCTGTGGTCTAGTTGTGCATCTGATATTTTGTTTGAGCCCCTGACCCCCAGGGTCTTAGAAATGTGTGTGGTAATTTTATCCTATATACATGTAGCTCTTTGTAATCTTGTGTTCACAGCTCCTCTGACACTATAAATGATGGAGACTTCATTCTTTTTGCAATATGATGGGTTTGTGGTATAGTTGTGCACCTGATTTGTTTGAGACCCTGACCCCCAGGGTCTTAGAAATGGATGTGGTCATTTTCTCCTATATAAATCTATATGATCTTGTGCTCGCAACTCCTCTGACACTATAAATGATGAAGACTTAATTCTTTTTGTAATAAGATGGGTCTGTGGTATAATTGTGTACCTGATATTTGTTTGAGTCCTAGATCCCCTAGGGTCTTGGAAAATGGGCGTGGTAATTTTTCCTGTATAATTGTGCTGTCTACTCTTTTAAAGCTATTAATGATGGAGAGTTAATTCTTTATGCAATATTTTGGATCTTTAGCCTTGTTGTGTCATTGATTGCTCATTTGAGCTAGCAGCCCCTGGCCCCTAGGATCTTGGAAAATGGGTGTGGCATTTTTTTTTAAATACTATAACTCAGATATTATGAATTATTTGATGTTAAAAAAAAAAAACCACCAGGAGAGCTACAGTCTCGTCAGAGACTTCTGGTTCCCCTTGTTTTGGGGCCGAATTTCGTCCCCTTCCCAATGGCAAATTTCCTTTATTTTTCCCAAAAATCACATTGAAATTCCCAAAGAGGAATTATGAAAAAATCATATGAGAAAACAAGAATCAAAACCTGGAAGTCAGCACAAAATGTCATATTTATTAGTGCATTTTAAAGTTTTTCTTATGCATCCCTTGTTCAGTTCAAGCAAATCAATGGATTAGCAGTGTTAATAAATGATTAGTCTTTGGTGAGAATTTTTATAAATTTTTTTTCCCAATTTCAGCAAAATGTAGCAAATTTTCCCAAATGGGACAGGCACAGGCACCTTCCCCAAAATAAAAAAAAAAAAACCCCTGCCATAACTTTTGAATGTTAAGTGATATGGCTTTTATATTTGGCATGTACCGGGTATATTCCTTGTAACAAGACCTTTCCATAGATACCAAATATTTTTACCTTGTGACCTTGACCTTTGAGTTTGACCAACTTTAATTATAGCCATAACATTTGAATGGTTAGTGATTGGACTTCCATATTTCACATGTGTATTCCTTGTGACAAGACCTTTCTGTTGTTAACAACATTCTGACCTTGTGACTAGTGGTGAAACAATTGTGGCCGATATTGTCATTGAAATGTTAAAGTCGTCTAAACGATAGTGATTTCGAAAATCAATTATCAGACTTTTAAATAAATACAATGTATGTGGAATTATAATTTGTTTGCGCGAAACGATCTCATTACTCAAAACGAAACTTGAAACAACTGGGCTGAAAATGGCAAAGGTGATGGAAATGGGAAAGAAAATATAAATTCTTTCCCAGGAAATACAAAATCAGTTGTCTGGGAGTTCTTTGGGTTCAGGAAGAAAGACGATGGACCTCCCTCTTAGGCTAATTTGGACATGACAACAGTTGTTTGTAAATGGATAGGCAGAGCATTTTGGAAGTTAGATTTTCGATATTTTGAATTTAAAATACATGTAAAAACAAAAACTGTTGATGCAAATAGATAAAGGCTAATACATGTCAGTATTTGGAGGTTAGATTTTTGAAATGTTTAAGTTGTATATCTTGTTTCCATTATAATTAAGTTACAATGTTGAACTTTGTTCCAGTTTCTAGTCAATTATTGTTTTGTTTTTATCAATTTTTTTTATTTTATAATTTTATAGAAAGAACAAAACATTAATTAATGTTTGACATAAAAAGTGATGATTATTTTCCATGTTTTAATTTTTCCATAGTTATAAAAGAAACATTGTAAATTAATGTTTCTGGTTCCGATAATCAATTTTAAATCACAATAAACCGTTAAACTGTTCCGATTTTTCATCACTACTTGTGACATCGTCCTTGGTGGTTGACCCACAATTTAAAAACTTAAAACCTTACCAAAATTTTGGATGGTACATGATAGGGTTTTCATATTTCACATGTGCATTCCTGGCCGGGTTAGCGCAGTGGTGGCGCGCTCGCTTCTCACCTCTAAGGTCCCTGGATCAAATCTCGGATTCAGCAAAGGGTCTTATGTGGGAGGGTAGGTGGTCTCTGGGTACTCCAGTATCCTCCTGCTTCTTGGACTGCCTCACGCCAACATCTGAGCCAACGTGAGACATTTATATAAGTTGTGTAACTTGTTTGTTAAACGTTGTAAAATAAATAAAGTTTTTAAATGTGCATTCCTTTTTGCAAGACCTTTCCCTAGATAACGAAAGTTTTGAATTTTTTCTTTGAGTTAAATTTTTTAGATTTTGAATTGTGATAATACACGAAATATGATATAATAATGTCAGAATAGGGTGGAGGGGGATCTGTAAGCATTTATTTAAAGACAAACACCCAAAAGCTGGGTACCACAATACCTTGAATTTGATTTTTCCCCTATTTTGGGGCTGAAATTCTGCCCCTTCCCAATGCCAAAATTCCTCTAATTTTTTTCTAAAAAATCACTCTGAAATTTCCAAAGAGGAACTTTGAAAAGATAAAATGAGAAAAAATGACTTCAAAAGTTGGCAAGTCAGCGCAAAGTGTCCAGGTTTTTTACTCTGAGTGTATGGTGAATCACTTGTTCAGTTCATGCAAAATCGTAGATTAGCAGTGCCACCTTCACCCCCCCCCCCCAAAAAAAACCCTATGGATATTTACATGCGTACCATGGATAGATGGCAGCATTTTCTGTGTTTGAATATTAGCTACAGCAAAATTTAAGGATCCAGGTTTACTTTATTCTAAGTCTTTTGCTAATTTGCTAATTTCCAGTCTTGTTATCATGGTTATAAACTTATTATTTACAATATGTATACCTCAGTATAGCTGTACGTATAAGAACAGTATATCATTATGATTGTGGGTATTAAATAGTTATACATGTACATGTAAATACCATTTCAAAAGAAAGATGATGATGATATATTCTAATGATACATGTATGTATTTTGAGTGAAATGTTGAAATTAATCTTTTCAGGGTTCAGGCTGTCTGTATAGAGTGACAAGATGCCCGTAGCCAACTCACAGAAAGATGCTCAGAATCAGCTCTTACAGCATTACCAGCAATTCCTTCCCAAATCTCCAAGCTGTCATCTGGGCGGACAACTCTCCCAAGGGGCAGACAACTACATAGGTCGTGAGGACGCGGCAGCCTTGGTCACTGACCTTCAGGAACACCTCAGTAGCCTCTCTCCATCTGCAGCCAGTGATAGGGCATCAGGATTCTTCAGCACACACAGTCCTCCTATATTGAACCTCAGTCCGAATCTTAGTCCCAGCGCCCCTGAACCTCAAAGAGTATCTCCGACCTACGATCTCAGGGAAACTACACGCAGACGCACACACTATGGGGGTAAGTGCCATTATCTCAAATGCCAAATATTGTAGAGGAATGGAAAATGGTACAAGAGTGGTTGCCAAGACAACAGTATTGAAACCAAGAAGATTGCTTAAAGAACTACCATAAAACCACATGGATATGTTAAATAGCCTCTCCTTCACTTCTCATGCTATGGTATAGCAATGGAAAATGGCCAAAAAAAAAACTACTCATATTTTTTGCTTGAGTGCACATGTTAGGAAGATTTAGGTATCATAGTTAAGAAGTTTTAATTTTTATGATACTTCCTTTCAGGAAGTATCTTACTGTTATGGTAAATGCTTCAAAGTATGCAAATTGAGATACTGCCGCTTTGCACCTCAAAATATAGTGCTGTGTCTAGTTCAGGAATTTGCTGTCTACCACATACAAAATGCAAGAATAAGAATATTCTCCATCTTGAAAACAGTTTCAATTTCATATAGAATAAATGCACCACACAATATCAACTATAATTCTTGTTTTCATAGCACAATGGTTTTTTTTTTATATCAACACTGAGGTTAGATAAACATAGTTTGTGTTGTTTATAGAGATATTATATGCATCCTGTGTTAAAAAAGATAATCATCATAGCCTTACGATAAAATTATTCAACATTTTAATGTCTGCTGACGATAATTTTTCAGGGATTTTTTTAGGGTCTGTAGGGGGCCGAAATTCGGCCCCATTCCCAACGCCAAAAAGTGGTACTTTTTCCCAATTTTAAACCTAAAAATTCCCAATTTAATCTTTTCTCCATCATAAACGAGAAATTCATTTCCAGTTTACGTATCCTTAACTGAAAGGAAAGCGTAAGTAGAACAAACATATTGTGTTTAAGTTTAACTCTAGGAGGGATTCAAAATATTGACAATTGATTTGATAAGGGATAATATGCATGAATATATCTTTTTGTTGAAATTTATTTCCCAATTTAGGTTTAAATGTTGCAAAATTCCCAATTTCATTGGCCCAGGCCCCTGACCTCAGGGGCTAGAAAAAACCCTGTTTTTGCGTATACCTAGAAGTATCTCTCGGGACCTTCAGTCCTTTGATTAGCTCTACTTGTCAAAGATCAGTTGAGCTTATGCAATACCATTTTGTCCGGCGTCCGTCTGTCTGTCTGTTAACAATTTTCAGCTCGCCGGGACGAAAAAGTCCAGAGAGCTAACGCCATACCCTCGGCGTCGTCGTTTCCGTCGACACTTTAACCTGGGCTGTATCTCTTGAACTATAAGGGGTAGGGCTTTGATATTTGACATGTAGATACCTTGTGACGAGACCTTTCATTTGAGACCATGACCTTTGACCTAGTGACCTTGAACTTTGACCTACTTTTCAAAAACTTTAACCAGGTTTCTGACAAAAACCTGTATAGGCGAGCTATGTAATCTTTGATTACCCTATGTTTTGTGATCGCATCTCCTCTGAAACCATAAATGATAGAAAGCTAATTCTTTTTGCATTTAGTTTGGTCCATGTCTAGTTGTGCACCTGATATTTTGTTTGAGCCTCTAACCCCCAGGGTTTTCGGAAATGGGTGTGGTCATTTTCTCCTATATAAGTCTTATGTAATCTAGTGAACACCAATTCTCAGGAAGTATAATTGATAGAGAAATAATTGTTTTTGCATGCAGCAATATAATCAGTCTCTGGTCCAGTTGTGCACCTGATATTTTGATTGAGCCTCTGACCCCAGGGTCTTCGAAAATGGGTGTGGTCATTTTCTCCTATATAAGTCTATGTGATCTAGTGAACACCAATTCTCAGGAAGTATAATTGATAGAGAAATAATTGTTTTTGCAATATAATCAGTCTCTGGTCCAGTTGTGCACCTGATATTTTGATTGAGCCTCTGACCCCCAGGGTCTTCGAAAATGGGTGTGGTCATTTTCTCCTATATAAGTCTATGTGATCTAGTGAACACCAATTCTCAGGAAGAATAATTGATAGAGAAATAATTCTTTTTGCAATATAATCAGTCTCTGGTCTAGTTGTACACCTGATATTTTGTTTGAGCCTCTGACCACCAGGGTCTTCAAAAATGGTTGTGGCCATTTGATCCTATACTTGTCAATGTAATCTAGTGAACAAAAATTCTCAGAAAGTATAATTGATAGAGAATTAATTCTTTTTGCAATATAATCAGTCTCTGGTCTCGTTAAGCACCTGATATTTTGTTTGAGCCTCTGACCCCCAGGGTATTCAAAAATGGGTATGGTCATTTTCTCCTATGTAAGTATGTAATCTAGTGAACACCAATTTTTAGAAAGTGATAGAGAAATAATTCTTTTCTCAATATAATCAGTCTATGTTTCAGTTGTGCACCTGATATTTTGTTTGAGCCTCTGAACCCCAGGGTCTTGGAAATGGGTGTGGTCATTTTCTCCTATATACAAGTCTATGTAATCTTGTGAACACCAGATCTCAGAAAGTATAATTCATTGAGAGTAAATTCTTTTTGTATTATTATGTGTCTGTGGTGTAGATGTGCATCTGATATTTTGTGTGAGCCCCTGTTCCCAGGGTTGGAAAATGGATGTCAATTTAGTGAAGTTAACAAAACAGCCAGTAGAGCATCAGTCTCATTAGAGACTTCTGGTTTACTTTAAGTCCTGGGAAGGCAAAACTTGCACAGATGATGCATCTTTATGAGTAGATCACAAATCTACGTTCAAATGTAGGTCATGACCTATATTTTCCACTTGAATGCACATGCTAGGACGATTGGGGTATCAATGTTAAGAAGTTTTATTTCTTGATTTTAAGTGCTAGGAAGGCCAAACTTGCACGGATGATGTGTCTTAACGAGTAGATTACAAATCTACCGTACCTTTAAATGTAGGTCATGACCTATATTTTCCACCTGAGTGCACATGTTAGGAAGATTTGGATATCAATGTTAAGAATTTGGATATCAATGTTAAGAAGTTTTAATTCTTTAAGTGCTAGGAAGGCTAAACTTTCATAGATGATGCATCTTATTGAGTAGATCACAAATGTAGGTAATGACTTATATTTTCCCTTGCATATGTTAGGGAGATTTGGTTGTCAATAGTCAGACTGTCTACCTTCCTTTTCTGTTTTGTTTAGTTTTTAGCATTTTTGTTGGTCCTCAAATTAAAAACTGCCTAATCTTTGACTGCTCCCTGTTTGCTGCCATGATAAAATGCTGCCAAGATAAAATGCTGCCATGAGGTGAGCTTTGCAATCTTTGATTACACTATGTTTTCAAGAAGTTTTCAAGATACAGCTTACTAACTTACATATATTACATATATAGTATACTTTGAATAGATAAATTGTCATGAGAGGAAGTTGATTATAGATATCAAAGGTCAGGGTCAAAGTTTGGCACAGTTTGATGAAATATCAACACTGTGGTTAGGATCCAATCTATCAATATATATCAATGGTTCAATATAGGAGGACTGTATCCGGATAAGTGGGAGGGTTGTGCACACGTAATCCGGATAACTACACCATTTGCTTATAGAGGATGGCCTTCCAAAGTCGGTGCCGGGTGCAGCACATTGGTCTCCTTCCCTTTATGTGTTGTCATTAATGTTTGATGTTTTTGTATGTCTGTTTCAATTGTTTTGTATGATGTTCTAGTGATTTTTGTCGTGTATTTTTTGTGGTTTGTAGTTTTGTCTGATGTCATTTATGTATCACTTTCTTGTGGGTTTGTTTCGCTGGGTGGGTGCAGGGTGGTCATGCTGGAGATCATCCCCTTTTCTAATAACATGTGAAGTTTTCAAGGTAGAGCTCCGTATTTCATTTACATACATAACATAGCAAAGAATCATAAACATACTTTATATAAAGTCAAAGTCATACTAGGTGAAATTTCTGTGAAATATGGTTATCAATACCAATGTTCTAATGCTTTACTTTAAACATTTTGAATGTAGAGCTTGCATATGTCAATAAAATAAACATGATTTGTCAAAGAAGTTCATGTATGATTTTTAAAAAGCTAAAAATCACAGTGAAGCTTTTTATGACTTTGCCGGTGTACAATGGTTGTCTTTGCAGAATTTGTGAAAAGTATCGGTTTTATTGGATCTGTTTGGACTTATAAAAGCTCATATCATAGGGAACCAATGCATATGGTTATTAAAATGATAACTGAATGCAGTGATTATAGAATCTGAATAACTTTCGATAAAATAGTACTTTTTGGCCTTATATCAAAATGTTCTTCCCTAAGTAATGTCTAATCAAATTAGGTCAGTTCAGTATCTACCTATTAAAAATTGTTAGAAAAGATGGGGCATGACTGAATCACATTTAAATGCTTATTTTGCGATTTCCTGGCATAAAATTACCATATTTTTGAGCTCTGATTATGGGTTAATCTGAGTTTTCCTGATATGGCTGTAAGGCAGTATCTAAAAATAACTTTTATGACCGCTTGCATCAGTATGTATCAGACAGAAAAACTGGCGTCCTGGCTCTAAAGTGTGGTGGGGTTGTATGTTTAATCACTTTATAGAGTGATTTTTATGCCCCCCTTCGAAGAAGAGGGGACATATAGGTTTGCCACTGTCGGTCGGTCGGTCGGTCGGTCGGTCGGTCGGTCTGTCGGTCCACGACATCAGTTTCCGTTCAATATCTCTGGAATGGATTCACATATTGAAATGAAATTTCGTATACAGACACATCAAACAAAAATCTAGGTTAAGTTCATATTTGGGTCCGATCAAAAAAATTTTGACAGAGTTATGTCCCTTGCATTTCGAAAAATACCAAAATTTCAGGGTTTCCTTTCAATATCTCTTGAATGGAGTTACATATTGAAATGAAATTTTGTATACAGACACATCAAATGAAAATCCAGGTCAAGTTCGTATTAAGGTCCGATCGAAAAAAATTTGACAGAGTTATGCCCCTTTGCACTTCAAAAAATACCAAAATTTCAGGGTTTCCGTTCAATATCTCTTGAGTGGAGTTACATATTGAAATGAAATTTTGTATACAGACACATCAAATGAAAATGTAGGTCAAATGTATATTTGGGTCCGATCAACAAAATTTTGACAGAGTTATGCCCCTTGCACTTAGAAAAAAAACCAAAATTTCAGGGTTTCCGTTCAATATCTCTTGAATGGAGTTACATATTGAAATGAAATTTTGTATACGGATACATCAAATGACAACCTAGGTCAAGTTCTTATTTGGGTCCAATCAACAAAATTTTGACAGAGTAATGCCCCTTGCAATTTCGAAAAATACCAAAATTTCAGGGTTTCCGTTCAATATCTCTTGAGTGGAGTTACATATAGAAATGAAATTTTGTATACAGACACATCAAATGAAAATCTAGGTCAAGTTCATATTTAGGTCCGATCAAAAAAATTTGGACAGAATTATGCCCCTTGCACTTTGAAAAATACCAAAACTTCAGGGTTTCTGTTCAATATCTCTTGAGTGGAGTTACATATTGAAATGAAATTTTGTATACAGACACATCACATGAAAATCTACTAGGTCAAGTTCATATTTAGGTCCGATGAACAAAATTTTGACAGAGTCATGCCCCTTGCACTTCAAAAAATACCAAAATTTCAGGGTTTCCGTTCAATATCTCTTGATTGGAGTTACATATTGAAATGAAATTTTGTTTTCAGACACATCAAACAAAAATCTAGGTCAAGTTCATATTTGGATTCAATCAAAAATTTTTATGCCCCCCTTTGAAGAAGAGGGGACATATTGCTTTGCCGCTGTCTGACTTTCTGTCTGTCGGTCGGTCGGTCCACGACATCTGAGTTTCCGTTCAATACCTCTGGAGTGGATTCACATATTGAAATGAAATTTTGTGTACAGACACATCAAATGAAAATCTAGGTCAAGTTCATATTTGGGTCCAATGAAAAAAAAATTGACAAAGTTTAGCCACTTGCTTTTCGAAAAGTACCAAAATTTCAGGATTTTCGTTCAATATCTCTGGAGTGTATTCACATACTGAAATGAATCTTGTGTACAGACACATCAAATGAAAATCTAGGTCAAGTTTATATTTGGGTCCGATCAAAAAATTTTTGACAGAGTTATGCCCCTTGCACTTCGAATCTGATCAAAAAAAATTTGACAGAGGTATGCCCCTTGAATTTTGGTTGGAAAATTTACCAACATTCTGTTCAGTACCAGGTTTGTTGAATATGATTATTTAATAGAATACTATTAATTACCTTGTAGAAGTTTATTAGAAGAAGAGCTTTAACAAAGCATAAATGCTGTACATGCAGGTCCTCCTGACAGTTATACTTCTTTGACTTTTTTCATTACACTGTTACTTTATACCCCCATAGGTTGTATCAATGCAAGTATAAAGTTGTGACAGACTTTAATCACAGAAGGGGTAGGGGGGCATTAATGTTTTACAAACATGACTTTTAACTTGTTTAAACCTGAGCTGTCTACAGTGATTTACTAAATTCTGAATGATCACGGAGTGATTATTATGGAAATTAGGAGGGACAACTCTTTCTTTAAAAAGTTTCATATACTACTTTATACAGGGATTTTTTAAATCACTTGATACAGTAGTTCCCCTTACTGATATGTTGATAACAATTGTTTGGACTGATAAAAATCCCCAAGTGTCCGATATTTCATGGAGGTTTTCAAGAACTCTGTGTTGACTTTGTGTGAACTCTATTTTAGTGGCCTTATACTGTACTGTGTTGTGTGTACTGTAGACAAATCATGACACTAAGTCTTTGCTATTGTAGTAGATATGAGAAACCAGGATGTTCTAAGTATACTGATCCTGTTGAAAGTGTTTGTATGAAAACTATGGCGCAAATTCCTCTGTATGAGTAACATAGAGACTTGAGTCAAGTTGAGTGATAGTCACATTGAGAGTACATCATTCTCAAGTGATACTCAGATGACAGATTCTATTTTAGCAAAAATAAAGGGAAAGGTTTGATTAACTGGTAAATCGGCTCTATTTTTCAAGTTGTTCAGATTTTGATTATATTCAATATCAAAGAAGTCAAATGTATAATAATTATTTGAAATATCAAATAAACATTTATTTAAACTTTTAAGCATTGTACTGAAATTTACGGTTATAAAAACATAAAAAAATCATGAATGGTTGAAAAATGTCAAGAAATCAGCCAAATTATGGTACACTTCAATCAAAATAAGTAGGGCATGAAACCAGAACCAAAATAATTTCTACACGAAATGATAGCTATACAATTTATTTTTCAGTCTATATCAAATTTGTTTTGGTTGGGGGTTTGCGCTCATGTTAATTTAACAGATATCTGCCTAGTATACGATGGTTTGCCCTCATTTTCCGTTATCCAGAGCAAATGACGTCACAATTTGACGTCATATCTTACGCAGGTGACTGTACAATTAATTGAAATATGAACCTTATACCGTATATTGGCACATACTCTAATGAAATATTAGAGATAAATAATCATAAATTTCAATTAATTATTTTTCACGAAAAATACAGAGCCAATTTAAGGTACAAGTGGACCTTCTCCTATAATATCCCAAAATATAAATAGGGGACGGAGGGTCTGCATGTCTGGATGTCATGCTCTCTACTAGGATTCAGGCTCTATTGCTTTAGGTTGCAAGGCTTCACTGCTTTTGTAAAACATAATTTGCACTTTGCAAAAGCTTAATTTTCCATAATCATCAATTGTGTCATCTTTCTCATACTACTATCTACAGGTAGTTGAACAGAGTTATTGTTTGTTTTGATTAGTGAATATAATGTTTGACAAAGGAACGGGATGAGGGTGGTGTTGGCTGTTTAGAAAATCTAAAGAGATTAGTCAGATCAGAGTAGAAATGGATTGATTTCTACTGCATCCAGATTCTTCCTGAACCCTGTCCTGAATACTAGTGATCAGCAAAAAGGTAAAAGTTCCATCCCTTTCCAGTGGGGCCATGCGCCATAGTTAACGGCCCATGAAAGTCTGTGGTCTTTCTTAAGAAATTGCCTGTTGAAATTGTAAAACTGATAAATGGAAATTACAGTTACAAATGTTTCTCCTCTATCATTGTCTATTAAGATTATGAATTAGCAAGAGTTGATGTATAAAAATGTCTGACCAAGGCCTGCTTTGCACATACTGAGCAGACCAGAAAGCGCTGGAGACCTGAGGGCATAACTTCTGGTGCAGAAATTGAACTTGTTAGATTTATTTGGTTGCTCTCAACTTGCTATTTTTTTTAAAATTGACTTTACATTGAATGTGCGGTTCATGGAAAGTCGTGGATATTACTTTGGTCATTGGAAGTCATAGAATTTCGTTTGTCATGGAATTTTAAGAAAGGTCATGGAAAGTCATGGAATTTCACTTTTCCTAGTTTCATCTGTGAAAGCTCTAGTAGTATGTATAGTAGACTGTAGTGGGTTTTATAGCGGAAATTGCAGCATTCAACTCTTGATTTCAATAATGTTCTGAGGAGGAAGGAACCCCCCCCCCCCTTTTTTTTTGGAGTTCATGAAAAGTAAATAGAAGTAATGGAAAAGTCGCGGAATTTATTTGATGGTTGAAATGTGTGAACCATGCTTTATTTTAAAGGTCACGGCCAGTATGATTGGAGGTCGATGTCCACTACGTTTCAGAGAAGGTTAGATAAGTTCCACTGTAACGGAAGTAAACTTTACACGGAAACGATGGTACTCCATAGATCGTTCACGTCATGATGGGTTTGACGTTAAATATCCACCCAAACGGAAAGTAGCTCTTCATAGATTAATTGTATAGATCAAAGTTTACATGGGGTTTAAAAGAAACTATAGATTTTAGAAATATAAATCAAGCCACTTTGTGAAAATCAAGGACAGAGGTGATGTAAATTTTTTTTTCCAAATTTGATATTTTAGGCGTATTTTGCCAAACGTAACATATTGCACGGAGTGTCGTAATGATATGCTCGAAATCAAAGTAGACTAATGAAATGAAATACATAGAATTTATACTGACTGTCATTTAGAAAGCTAGAGGAAGAAGGAAAAGGGGTTTAGTTGGGATCATCTCCAGCGTATACGTCAGATTTTCTGTAGTATGAAATCATATTGCAAACTGGTAAGGGGATGTATGTATTTGAAGAACAAAAATTCGTCGAAGAGAATGTCCACATAATTCACATCTGATTCTGAATCCACCTTAGATATGATATAATGATGGCTTAGTACTGATGTTTTGATCTGTTCATGACTTACTATAAGTTGTATGTCATTCTGTCGCGTGTCTCTTTAATTAACCAGGGGAAATACATGACTGTTGAATAATGTTGCCCAAGTGCTACCATACCATGAGGTAGGCACATCACGTGAACAGTCACTGGATGTATGATTATGGATGTTCCCAACTCGCCTTTGAATGAATTCGTATTGACTATTCTGTATTTACGTTGTTCATTATTCTTCTCTCTATCTTGGCACTGGCACAAGTACCGTGTATTGTAAGTTTTATGTGAATATAGGGGTACATGAATCGATTTTACACAACAGAGAACGTAGCCGATATTTTAGATACTAAATATGTACTGAAAAGGGGGGAGGGTGTTAAGAATAAGATGGGAAGCCCTTGTCATGAACTAGTATCCAGGTGGTCATGAAGGGGGTGAGGATGGGTGGGGTGTTTAAAAAACTGTGTCTTTTTCACAATAATCATGAGTTGTTTCCCTGATCTCCCAGTCTTATGGACTTACATTTCCCCCAACCTGTTCTGTCCAACGTATTTGAATCTAGAACGCAAAGTGTGTCAATGAGGGGTTTTATGCACACATCGAACAACAACGGTGAACTGGGCCAGTCAGTTCTCTCTGCAGAGAGCGCGTTGGCCTCGCTTTATCAAAGTAAAGTTTGCTATGGTGTGTGTTTAAATCTAACAGACGATGAAGTTTGCCAACGTCTCGGGGCTTAATTTCCTCCTTCGTCGTTAAAAAGGGTATTTCTCATGCATAATCTACATGAATACGAGCTACAGACCAAGATTCAGGTAAAATATGTATTTCTCTAATATTATACTGAATCAAGAAAAGTGCACTAAATTTAAGCGATTTAGATGAAACGAAATGGGTCGACTGTTGAAGTAGTTTGTCAAAACTACATCTGTGAAATTCCGGGTTCGTAGCCGTGTTTATTGATATTTCAGGAGGGAAACAAGACAATTTATCAGTTATTTCCCTGCATTATTTAATCGAAAATGAGTTATGAATATGTCGATAAGTTTTCCAACACGGACTAAGGTGTTTTCTTGTTTGCTGTGCTGCATTCGAGTACTAGTGCTTGCATATATTGTTTGTAATGACGTCATTTCAAGCATAACGGAAGTTATCCTTCAATCTTAACGCCGATAAATAGATTTTTGGCTTTTATCATTTATTTGAATGTATGAGATTAAAAAAGAATAAATTGCTATTGTCAGTTGGGTATCCTTCATTATAGAGAAGTGAGAACGCTCCTATTTCTGGGCTGGTCCACAGAAGATTAAGGTTTACGCTATTGCTATCACGTGAATACAAAATGTACATACCATGTAAGGATATTTTTACGTCGCCTGCATAACTTTATCCGGTATCCGTCTGTCCGTCCGCCTGTCTGGTAGTCACACTAACATTATATGCTTTATCTTACTTATGCATCAAACTTGAATGATCGGACACATTCATTCAACAATAGTCACATGGTTCATACAGGTCATGGAATGTCATGGAATTTGACCTTGGTCTCGAAAAAATTATAGAAAAGTAGATGCACTTATGGAAAGTCATGGAATTAAGCTTTAATTAAGTTCGTGAAAAGTCATGGAATTTCACGACCATCAGGTTTCTTGTCTTCCAGACAGTGTTTTCTCATGTATGTCCCTGTCGTCTATGTTCGTATTAAAACATCGCAAAATATGGACTTTCTGAAGATGAGTAGGTTCAAATGTTTTAAAAGTTTTGCACAATATCTTTGAAGGACTTAATGGCCAAAGCAATCGGTTGCTTTCATGAAAAATATGGTTTAAGTTGAGGAAAGGACATGGAATTATGGAATTTTGGAATGGAATTCCATTTTGAACCATGAGTCCATGTCGTATATTTAATGAAGGGTCAAACAGGCGTCATGCCGGTAGTTGATCTTGGACATTCTAGTTTATTTGACGCCTGTGAAACAGAAGTGACGTCCGGGAATGTCAGTTCAGCGTCCGTCTGTCGGTCCGTCTCCGCTTGCCTGGTAGTCGAGTTACTTTTGATAGTTCTGAAGTCGAACTTGTAGAATTGGTAAAGCAACGCCGTCACCTTCAATGTCAAGGTCAAATATTTTATCGAATTTAAAGACGTTTAACATTTTAAGGTTAAACATACAAGAAGCGATTTTTTTATTGATGAAACTTGTGGTGTTCGTTCGTAACAAATTGAAACAGTTTGAGCCACCGGGTGACAGTACAATTTATTACATACGTAGGTAATTATAATGTACTTCTGACTTTTAGTGTGATTGTTCTAGAGGGTAACATTTTGTTCAATTGGCTAACATGAACATACGTTACTCACGAGGAGAGGACATTGTCATTATGAGGTGTATGGATAAAAAGATCACATTTGTTGACGTAAATACCTTTCCATCGTAGTGGCAGACAAAGTGTTGCTGCAGGGAGGAACCCGAATATATTTTGGAAAAAAACCCTCTAGATTACGGAAGTGTATATTGTTTTCTTCAAGAAGGTAAGGACTTTGGAGTTGGAACACTTCCATCTTCTTGTATTGGTGTAACTTAATGGGTTCTATGAGTGGATCCATCTTCTTGTATTGGTGTAACTTAATGGGCTCTGTAAGTGGATCCATCTTCTTGTATTGGTGTAACTTAATGGGTTCTATGAGTGGATCCATCTTCTTGTATTGGTGTAACTTAATGGGTTCTATGAGTGGATCCATCTTCTTGTATTGGTGTAACTTAATGGGCTCTATGAGTGGATCCATCTTCTTGTATTGGTGTAACTTAATGGGTTCTATGAGTGGATCTATCTTCTTGTATTGGTGTAACTTAATGGGTTCTATGAGTGAATCCATCTTGTATTGGTGTAACTTAATGGGTTCTATGAGTGGATCTATCTTCTTGTATTGGTGTAACTTAATGGGTTCTATGAGTGGATCCATCTTCTTGTATTGGTATAACTTAAAGGGCTCTATGAGTGGATCCATCTTCTTGTATTGGTGTAACTTAAAGGGCTCTATGAGTGAATCCATCTTCTTGTATTGGTGTAACTTAATGGGCTCTATGAGTGAATCCATCTTCTTGTATTGGTGTAACTTAATGGGTTCTATGAGTGGATCCATCTTCTTGTATTGGTATAACTTAAAGGGCTCTATGAGTGGATCTATCTTCTTGTATTGGTGTAACTTAATGGGTTCTATGAGTGGATCCATCTTCTTGTATTGGTATAACTTAAAGGGTTCTATGAGTGGATCCATCTTCTTGTATTGGTATAACTTAAAGGGCTCTATGAGTGAATCCATCTTCTTGTATTGGTGTAACTTAAAGGGTTCTATGAGTGGATCCATCTTCTTGTATTGGTATAACTTAAAGGGCTCTATGAGTGAATCCATCTTCTTGTATTGGTATAACTTAAAGGGCTCTATGAGTGAATCCATCTTCTTGTATTGGTGTAACTTAAAGGGTTCTATGAGTGGATCCATCTTCTTGTATTGGTATAACTTAAAGGGCTCTATGAGTGAATCCATCATCTTGTATTGGTGTAACTTGATGGGTTCTATGAGTGGATCCATCTTGTTTTGGTGTAACTTGATGGGCTCTATGAGTGGATCCATCTTCTTGTATTGGTGTAACTTAAAGGGCTCTATGAGTGGATCCATCTTCTTCTATTGGTATAACTTAATGGGCTCTATGAGTGAATCCATCTTCTTGTATTGGTGTAACTTAATGGGCTCTATGAGTGGATCCATCTTCTTGTATTGGTATAACTTAATGGGCTCTATGAGTGAATCCATCTTCTTGTATTGGTGTAACTTAATGGGCTCTATGAGTGGATCCATCTTCTTGTATTGGTATAACTTAATGGGTTCTATGAGTGGATCCATCTTGTATTGGTGTAACTTAATCGGTTCTATGAGTGGATCCATCTTGTATTGGTGTAACTTAATGGGCTCTATGAGTGGATCCATCTTCTTGTATTGGTGTAACTTAATGGGTTCTATGAGTGGATCCATCTTGTATTGGTGTAACTTAATGGGTTCTATGAGTGGATCCATCTTCTTGTATTGGTGTAACGTAATGAGCTCTATGAGTGAATCCATCTTCTTGTATTGCTGTAACTGAATGGGTTCTATGAGTTGATCCATCTTCTTGTATTGGTGTAACTTAATGGGTTCTATGAGTGGATCCATCTTCTTGTATTGGTGTAACTTAAAGGGCTCTATGAGTGGATCTATCTTCTTGTATTGGTGTAACTTAATGGGCTCTATGAGTGGATCCATCTTCTTGTATTGGTGTAACTTAATGGGTTCTATGAGTGGATCCATCTTCGTGTATTGGTGTAACTTAATGGGTTCTATGAGTGGATCCATCTTCTTGTATTGGTGTAACTTAATGGGCTCTATGAGTGGATCCATCTTCTTGTATTGGTGTAACTTAAAGGGCTCTATGAGTGAATCCATCTTCTTGTATTGGTGTAACTTAATGGGCTCTATGAGTGGATCTATCTTCTTGTATTGGTGTAACTTTTTGGGTTCTATGAGTGGATCTATCTTCTTGTATTGGTGTAACTTAATTGGTTCTATGAGTGGATCCATCTTCTTGTATTGGTGTAACTTAATGGGTTCTATGAGTGGATCTATCTTCTTGTATTGGTGTAACTTAATTGGTTCTATGAGTGGATCCATCTTCTTGTATTGGTGTAACTTAATGGGTTCTATGAGTGGATCTATCTTCTTGTATTGGTGTAACTTAATGGGTTCTATGAGTGGATCCATCTTCTTGTATTGGTGTAACTTAATGGGCTCTATGAGTGGATCTATCTTCTTGTATTGGTGTAACTTAATGGGCTCTGTAAGTGGATCCATCTTCTTGTATTGGTGTAACTTAATGGGCTCTTTGAGTGAATCCATCTTCTTGTATTGGTGTAACTTAAAGGGCTCTATGAGTGAATCCATCTTCTTGTATTGGTGTAACTTAATGGGTTCTATGAGTGGATCCATCTTGTATTGGTGTAACTTAATGGGTTCTATGAGTGGATCTATCTTCTTGTATTGGTGTAACTTAATGGGCTCTATGAGTGAATCCATCTTCTTGTATTGGTGTAACTTAAGTTTCTATGAGTGGATCCATCTTCTTGTATGGGTGTAACTTAAAGGGCTCTATGAGTGAATCCATCTTCTTGTATTGGTGTAACTTAATGGGCAATATGAGTGGATCCATCTTCTTGTATTGGTGAAGCTTAAAGGGCTCTATGAGTGGATCCATCTTGTATTGGTGTAACTTAATGGGCTCTGTTAGTGGATCCATCTTCTTGTATTGGTGTAACTTAATGGGCTCTATGAGTGGATCCATCTTCTTGTATTGGTATAACTTAATGGGCTCTATGAGTGAATCCATCTTCTTGTATTGGTGTAACTTAAAGGACTCTATGAGTGGATCCATCTTCTTGTATTGGTGTAACTTAATGGGTTCTATGAGTGGATCCATCTTGTATTGGTGTAACTTAAAGGGCTCTATGAGTGGATCCATCTTCTTGTATTGGTGTAACTTAAAGGGCTCTATGAGTGGATCTATCTTCTTGTATTGGTGTAACTTAATGGGCTCTATGAGTGAATCCATCTTCTTGTATTGGTGTAACTTAAAGGGCTCAATGAGTGGATCCATCTTCTTGTATTGGTGTAACTTAAAGGGCTCTATGAGTGGATCCATCTTCTTGTATTGGTGTAACTTAAAGGGCTCTATGAGTGGATCCATCTTCTTGTATTGGTATAACTTAAAGGGCTCTATGAGTGGATCTATCTTCTTGTATTGGTGTAACTTAAAGGGCTCTATGAGTGGATCCATCTTCTTGTATTGGTGTAACTTAAAGGGCTCTATGAGTGAATCCATCTTCTTGTATTGGTATAACTTAAAGGGCTCTATGAGTGGATCCATCTTCTTGTATTGGTGTAACTTAAAGGGCTCTATGAGTGGATCCATCTTCTTGTATTGGTGTAACTTAAAGGGCTCTATGAGTGGATCCATCTTCTTGTATTGGTGTAACTTAATGGGCACTATGAGTGGATCCATCTTCTTGTATTGGTATAACTTAATGGGCTCTATGAGTGAATCCATCTTCTTGTATTGGTGTAACTTAATGGGCTCTATGAGTGGATCCATCTTCTTGTATTGGTGTAACTTAATGGGTTCTATGAGTGGATCCATCTTGTTTTGGTGTAACTTGATGGGCTCTATGAGTGGATCCATCTTCTTGTATTGTTGTAACTTAAAGGGCTCTATGAGTGGATCCATCTTCTTGTATTGGTGTAACTTAATGGGTTCTATGAGTGGATCCATCTTGTATTGGTGTAACTTAATGGGCTCTGTGAGTGAATCCATCTTCTTGTATTGGTGTAACTTAATGGGCTCTGTGAGTGGATCCATCTTCTTGTATTGGTGTAACTTAAAGGGCTCTGTGAGTGAAATGTCAAGGTCACTGTTAGGAAAGTTGAACAAAGATTAATTGAATTTAAGATACATGTACTTGTAAACGTATCCTTCCACCTACTCCAACTAGATTTGGTGGTATGGATAATTTGGGTGACATTATTAAGGGCAATACTTCTTGATGTTTACTAGTACTAAGTTTATGGGTAAAATGTCAGTGTCAATGTGAGGAAAATTAGACCTGAAGTATTGAATTCCATATTGCAACTCAAATTGCAAAGAAAAAGATATACATGTACAGTGTAGTTGTATGCGTGGATACTAGTATTTATCAGGAGGGAAAGTTCTATAGACTTTGAGATAGTGAGGTAAAGGCTAAGGTGTCTTAAGGATACTAGACTTTTATAATTTTATCGAAATTTCTATGATAACTCAAGAATCTGCCCACCTATGAAAACCAAATTTGGATGAATGGAAGGTATATAAGGGGAATGGTCAAGGTAACCCTTACTTTCATCCCTTGTTGTTTCAGTAATTGAATTGCCAAAGTTTGGCAGAATTATATTTTACAACCATTCTAGTCTAGATTACGTGTTCTTTGTGGACCTTAAAGCTTTTTTTCACGTAAATAAAAGTGTTTGGAAATCGTGTTGTCCACCTTACCTGTCAACGTTGATGTTCTCAAAAGAGGGAGATCTCCCTCTTTGATGGTTGAAAAAGAGGGAGAGTATACGTGAACCGATTTTGCGACAATTTCGTTGAATTTGAATGCTAACCTAAATGTATAAACAATGACATCAATATGATACAAATTCAATCATTGTACTAGGTGAACACTTTGCTAACAGCAATGCTTATTTATTAAAGTATTCAACACAATTTACTCTTTTTCGTATCAAATATGATAAAAGTGGGAGATGTGGCCCAAAAGAGGGAGTTTTCTTCAAGGGGGGAGATTGTAATGTCAGGAGGGAGATGAGATCCAAAAGGGGGAGGTTTCCGACAGGTATGCCCTTCAACCCTTTCTTCATTTCCTGTAAGCAAAACACAAAATGAACCAAAAGAAAAATAGCATTACTTCTCACTGCCTTCTTTGTCACTTGACTACCCCCCCCCCTTTCTCCTCTTTCCTGAAGTATTAGATTATACTAGTTTCCATACTTCCTTCTATTAAAAAAATCGACTTCCTCTAGAGTGTTTGGTCTTCTATACGTATACCAATATCGACGACTTCCATGTATAAGCCGTAGCTATCGACCTTACCCGTAGGAAAGTCGGCATCGTGTGACAAGGGCGGCAGCTGCTACGCTGCAGCATTATACATTATTGAAAACTGAAATGTAACGGCCGCCAAGGCAAGGGACGCAACCACGGCGTTTTTATGTCGTTCGCGCTAAGCGTTTTCATCCTGATATCGACAAACGGTCTCAGTATAATCAATGACGAAGGAAGATAGAACGAATTTTAACTGTATCGAACATCCATGCATTATGTTTGGGATTTTGTTTCTCCAATTTTATTGATAAAAGTATATGAGTTCAATGAGAAAACAAATAAGTCGACATTCTCCTGTTTGAAAAAAAAAATCATGAATGAGAAAATCCGGTATTTTTCCTCATAAAGTATTTATCATTTCATAACTAGTAAACAGCAGCATCTTGGGGACATTTTACAGGAAATAATTTATGTAAAATATGAGGCATTATCCAACAGGCAAACTCTCAATCATTTATGTCAGTCCAAAATAAAGGTCAAATGTCCAGCGGTTGTTGACAGTCGTGATTCTAATCTCTCTCCAACATCCTCGACTTTACTGAATTTATGTTACAACTTCCGAGCTAGGGATGGGCGGGGAGGGGGATTTTTGAACCTCTTACATATTTTCCTTCGGCAATTTTATTAAAAAAAAGTCAGGTACTTTATGGTAACATTAACCTACCCTCTCTGACCAAAATTGAGAACTGAAGGTGAATCACCCCCCCCCCCCCCCCCGTTTTCCAATGTCGGACCCGCCCTGTGTATGGTACCATTATAGAGTCTTTGCTATATAGAAGTACAGTCCATGGTTTAATATTGATGACACACATTGTTTGTACACTGTACTAGAACAATGGCCCTATAGTATCTGACCTCATCGGAAATACTATATACGTTAATTATTCACAACTCTCGTAAGTCCATTGATTGGTACTCTGTGAGTAAGCCCCCCTATCCACAGTCCCCCGTTCCCACTGTATAGTACGTGGGTTGATTGAACACAAGGAATGCTACAATACGCTGATTACTAACGTTATTTACACAGCGCTCGCCGAGTAAATCCGTGGTTATTTCGCCTGGCTTGGCTGTTTTACAGGTAGAAAGCCGAGACTGCGCTCTCGAAAACTCATGGGCTTGACATGGTGTATTTAGAGTAGTATATCCGTTGTAACGCAAGTAGAGCGAGTGATCGGACTTGCCGGTCTGATATATTGTAACTTTGAGCACATGCTCGGTGAGGAAGATTTTTATATAAAATACAAGGATTTTGTACAAAGCGAGAAACACAGTGTCCGGGAATTTATTTCAGTTTTAACCCTCTCTGGATTTTAATAAAACTTTAGAGGAGTGTATCTGAACCCAGGGGCCGGGATGATGGAGTGTGCCCTATCGCCAAGCTTCTACGTTCTAGGTACATGTATATAAACTTCGGTTTTTATTCTTTAAAAAAAAATGAAGTAAACAGGGGCATAGCCTGATGTTCCCACGCTCAGACTTTTTTTTCCAACACATGTTGGTTCATTTAGAATTTGCTTCACGGAGTTTATCTGGCCAAGTATATATATTTACATATTTCTGGTTACTTGGTATACAGTCCAGGTGTGCCTTACGAACTTTGATAAGGCGAAGTTGGTACAGATTTGCTGTTTTAATGTCATTTGATTTTTTGCGATAGAAATGCGGTCAAACTCTAGTTTTTTGGAGTAATGATTCATTGGTAGGTGGAATCCGAAGAAAAGACAGTAATTAATGAACTGATTACACTCCAGGATATTTCGTTTCCAGTGCGATCCCACTTTTTTGTTGAAAAAAGAAGAAATACCAACAGACGGTCTATTATAGCTAGTCTATATAGTGTGTTCGTTCTTTTGATCATGTTATATTGTCCCTCCAGTATTCGCTGTATGTACGTACATAGAAACCATGAAACTCTCATTTTAGAGGGGGGATGGTGTGTTGTATGAATGAAAGACAGTAATTGTTCTGCTCACCTGAATGAACTGATTACACTTTGATATTTCGGCTCCTGTTCTATCCCACATATGATTTTAAAAAATACCAACAGACGCACTTTTGTGAAATGTTATTTGGTACAAATGTACGTTTGTTCTTTTGATGATTTTCGAGTTTTAATATCCATCCAAAAGAGTACACTGTTTGTTAACTTACATGAGCAACCCCCTCCTCCCCTCCCCCCGAGACGCACTTTTCTCTGAAAAGTTTGAGGATACCTTCGTTCTTTTGACCATGTTTGAGTTTATTGATGTAATATTGTCCATCCAGATGAGTTTAATTTACGGCATATGATCTCGTGGGACTTGATGTTCTTACATACTAATCCTAGCTGAGGAATATGATTATGAAGACTGATCAATAAGACACCTCGAGTGTGATCCTCGGTTCTAAGCTAGAAAAATGGGTAAAATTGTGAATTCACGTTCTTTTCTCATTATATATGTATATTTTGATAATATCACCATCCTTTTTTTCTCTTGATACAAGTTCTAAGATGGTTTTATAAAGACCTTTGGTTTAATTAAACGTCAAGTCCAATTTGAGACAAGTAAATATCTATTTCGATACCATTATATGATAATGGTCATGTTCAGAGGATAATATCTACTTCAGTGTTATAATAATCACCATGGTAAAATTTCCTGTGTTATATAACAATTATCATGATAGTCTTTAATAAATTGTCGAGAGAGAGAGAGAAAAAAAAACTAGCGAAGAGGTATATTTGTATAATGCCTGTAAAAAAGGGGGTTTTACAGAAAAGGAAAGGAGTGGTAGGGGTTATATGGTAAAACTTTTGACTTTTACACTCTAAGTCATAGACTGGACTTCTTCTCAATGGACACTCCCACATCCCCCTCTTTCATTGGGTTGTGCATGTAGAAATAAGAGAGATGTAGTCTTATGTTGTAAAAAGGCAGGAAAGGTAAAGGAATGAATAAAGAAGCCGTCCTTCTGTGATCAAGTTGATCAGTTTTAACCATGTTCGATGTACCTGAAATATTTGTAAGGTTTTGAACATGTAAGAGCTTTTTTCCACGTTCTGCATAGCGTTGCAGATGGAGTCTCTGAGATAACCATGTTTTACTGTAAGGACACGGCGGTATCTCAGGCTCCAGGCGGAGGCATGAGTGTTCTACATTGATATTCTATCTACACTGGGGTTCTGTAGGGAAAATACATTATATTGATTATTGTAAAGAGGTCCACGAAAAGGGGACTTTGAACACTAGATACAAAGAGTGCGTTCATTATATACGTTATATTGATTTTGGTAAAGAGGTTCTAAAAAAGGTAGGGATGTTGAGAACTTTAAACGTCCCTCATTTGGTTGGTTCTAGATGCACTCTACAAAGAGCGTTGTACATTATATTGATTCTCAAAAAGGGGGGATAGGACTTTGAACGTTTCATTTGGTTGGTGCATGGTCATTATGTACATTATATTAATTTTCATAAAGTGGTTCTCAAAAAGGGGGGATGATGAGTTTGAAGGTCGCATTTAGTTAGTTCTGAACGTACTGTACAAAGATCGCGTTGCGTGGCCTAGAGTAGGTATGCGTCGCTTTCGTATTTTCTCACATTCTCAAAAGAAATAATTTAAACCATGTTGATTACCTTCATCTCTTTTCATTACAGAACTCCAGAACAGCTGTAACCAGCCAATGCAAAATCCCGCTCAGATTTACTCAGAAATATTAGAAGATGCTGGAAGAAAAGTAAGTCCTTGTTTTCATCATTTCACAGACATTGACATTTTCGTCATTTCGCAGAATGAATGTCTCTTATCAATGAACGGTAGAATTTTGAATTATATATAGGTGTTGTCGTAAAGTGTACTTCCAGAGTAGAGAAATGTTTGAATTTATCCGGATGTTTTCGTAAAATTCTCCGACTCCCAGAGAGAGGAAATTCCCCGCCTCCTGAGAGAGAGAATACATGTACTATACGAAAACATCCGGACCAATACAAAATTCTTCTCCTCTTAGAGAGAAAATCATTTTGAACTATACGAATGTTTTCGTATAGTACTTCCCGTGAGACGGACAAGAAAGAGGCGTGGGCTTTGGGAGGGGAGGGTATAAATTGCATCCACGAAGAATATTTTTTTCAATCATATAGCTTCTATTCGAAGAGCTTAGCTTGATGTAATCATGGTAATGATTTGAAGAGTTTAGCTGGATGTGATTATTCGAAGATTTTAGATTGATGTAAGAGTTAAGGAAAGGGTAAAGGAGGGGTTGCTCAAAGTACTGCGCAGCACTACAGTACTATACTAGTCTTCATTATCTCGGTCGTGAAGGATAAGTCGGTGACATATAAGATAACCGACAAGTCATTATCGATTATTATAGGAAGCATCTTCGTAAAGGTATACGTACGTAGACAAAGGAATAATTGGTAAATAATTACCATTGTCTCTGAAATAATAGGCAAAAAAGTAAAGATGGACGCGATGAATTTATGATATAAAATGTACAGATATGTAACATAATTCTTTTTGTTTTGTAACCATTCTTTATGTTATATGAATAATAATTAGTACAAAATTCGACAGAAAGGATAGATTCATGAATATGAGAATTATTATACTTTGTTAAAAATATGAGTACGTTCGTTCTAGGATAATATCTTACTCCTTAAGAGAATTAAGAACCCCTTTCCGCCTTATAATATTTTAATGCCTTGGACAGAGGATTGCTGATTGAGGGTGTTTGTCGAAGGTAAACATAGGAATGAACAATCGATACCCACAAAGGCTTGTACATCGGTCGCACGAGAGAGGGATGTAAATTTCTCTGCTGTGTCGATTCCACGTGACTTGTCACATAGAACGCCAATGTGATCGGGTTGACATTTACGTGTTGTTACGGAAAAATGGAATAAAAGTCTGGAATGTAAGCATTATGTCAAGTCTTACGCCATCTTCCTGTTTCATTTTCAGTATTCCCGCATAAAGTGTAAATGTAGGGCGGGTGGGGTTTGTCGTTTGGGAAGGACCGCACTTTGCTTCAACTGTTTTGCCATTGTTCGTATCAAGGTTATCACATTTCAGATATGTCGACTACTGATTTAACATTTCAAATTTCATTTCGAATAGGAAATTTTACTTCTAAAACTCGAGCATACAAACACCCCCTTGAAGTGCCCCTCTTTGTTACCTCTTTCTGACATAGATATATCTACTGCCTTCGTGGTATACACAGGAAATTCTTTTTGCTTTACTTTAATGCTATTTACATTTTGAAAATTCAGCCAAGTGAAGTGGCTCCGTTTTCTACATGATCAAGTCCTCGGTATACGAAATTACGCCGATATCGTACACTCGCTATTCAAATTGGTTAAAGATTGAGAAATGTATAGCGTTCCTACGTGAAATAAGGGCTGTACTTGCCACTTAATCAGGGCTCGGGATCTATGTGCGTTTTGTGGTAGGCACTGACTATGTTCTTTATCGCATAAAAAGTGACTCGGCGCTTCAAAATCGACCCTAGTATAGGAAAACCTCCTCCACACTTCTCTATTGTAAAGATCTGAACAATTACCAAGATCTTAGGGTAGTCCTTGCTTTCAATCAAACTGCTATAAACCGGTGGGTTTGGGGTATAGAACCTATTGTTAAGTTCCCATGGACATGTGAATAGAAGTTGGTTAGTTAGAAATTCTGCCGCCTGTGGCATACAAACTAACGAAGCAAGCCTTTGGGTTGTATAGAAATAAGAGTTTTCACCAAAGCAACATGTAGAGTTGTAAATGTATAGTACATGGCTCTTGTAGGGCCTGAAGCGTGATTAGTTCATGACATTGACTGATTATTGATTGAAATACTGATCATTATTGTAGATTAGATAGATTAAGAGTAAGCATAGGGAAAGGGTGTAGCGAATAACAGCATGTAAATATCGTCATGTTATGTATCTTTAGATATATATCTATCTATCTATCTCGTCAATAGATTTTACATGATATGCATTAGAAATGCATGTTTCGTAGAGTCACTCCCGGCTGTATAAAAATCTGATTAAGATTCTATCGTATAGCCATGTATATAATAAAATACATGACAGAATATGTGAAGGAAATACCGTGAAATGAAATATAGGTAGCATGTACCACTAGTGTTTGGGTTGTATTCCAGTACACACTTTATGGGCAGAATATAGTCCCCCAAATGTATATGGAAAAGGTTTTCTTGGTGTAGACATATTTCATTACTCGTTATCATGAATGTTCGCAAGTTTAATGCTAATTTGGAGGTACGTTGAATTTATAATTTTAATGAATTTACGAAATGACTTTTGTGTGACTCAGCTATTCATTGTTCGGAGGGTCGTTGTAGGTACGTGTGCAAATGTACCTGTAATTAAGAAGTTTAATTAGGATCTTTTTCACGCCGACTCTCAAGTTTTAAGACGAGGCCTTGGGAAACATTTCACTTTGTTTAAACATACCGGGCTAATCTATTCTCTACCGACGAGTCACCGCAAATTTTACAATGGACATCAAGGATTCAAAAGTTGAGAGGCTTTTGTGAAAAGCCTGCAATACATTTTCGAAATAGGCCCTACACACAAGAGGGAATAATATGCGCACGCCGGCATGAGAAAAGACCGTTCTGGACCGAGATAAAGAGTTTCTATCCGTAAAACAGCGTCAGTTTTTATCTGGGGCAAATCCGATGGGTCAACAATACCCCATATCTAGTATGCGGTTTTCCAATGGTTGACTACAGTACAGTGAATCATACAGCAAGAATTTAAACTTCTTCCCTCCTTCTGTCCCTTTTGAAATTTCTCGTCGAAAAATAAGCTTATTATACGACAAAGAGCCGGGCAATTTTTTTCACGAACGAAGTAAGCGAACACAGGATATTCCTGTTGACGAAAGCTCCCTCGATCGATCGTCGGCAAAGATATACAAAATTTATGCAGTATTTACATAGAATGATAGAAGGGGCAAAACAAATTTAGATACATGACTCTGGGTAATGAAATTATCAAAAGTTTTTTTTCTCCTTTCCAACCAAACGTCATATTCGTGACTGACTTTACTCTTTGTAGATAACTGAAAAATTCGTAATTGGACCATTGCAACGCTAACTTTATCAGGAATATTGATTTCTGTTTTACAGAGCGAAAGCCCCAGTCGTAAAAGGAGAAAGACTTCCAATAGCTACATAGATTTAACGAATAATTCACCCAGCCCACCCCCCACTTGGGCAAGGGAGGCGACCGAAGCAGCACGGTTAGGGGTCAGTCGACGGCGTGTATCCAGCCAACGACGGGCTTCAGGCGAGAGGAGAGGGGCCATAGAAAGGTGCAATACGCCACGTTCTCGACGAAGGTAACTTTTTATTCTATTCACGTTTTACTGATTTTTGAAATGTAATTGAGCAAATGTAAGTTGCACATCTGGTAATTGACAATAATTGCATTTACATTTATGGTTTGACGATCAGAGCATGCACAACTTTATGCACCCTGTGGGAACCCCAGAAGGAGTAGTATATCTGTAAAAAGCAGTGTGTTGTCTCATTGAAAGTCATTGTTGCAGAAACCATCAATATAAAACAATTTTACAATATTTACATTAATAATATTTTGGAGGCAGGATAGGACTAATGAAAATGAATTCCTTGTATTTCTTCCCTATCAGTTGATAGGGATCCTACTTCCCTATTGATTTCATCGCATGGTGTACAGCCGTGGTAATCTAAACTCCAGCACATCTGCAGTCTCCTTTATCATACAAGGATGGTATCTGACTATTCCTAAATGGCAGAAGTTCGAAAAATGGGTGACTCCAAGGCCAGATTTTTGTTTGAAAGACAATTTCTATGGGCTTCTTAGTCATCCGTTTTTGTCCCCCATTTATTAATGGCACTGAAAGAGAGGGATTGTCCGTCGAGACCACAGGTCAGAAGCAACGAGCGGTGTCCACCTCCGGGTTGAGTCATATACCTGTGGGCAAAAACTTTGTTTAAAGGTAGGGCCATATCGCGTCCCTCTTGTATGGTCAAAATATTGATTCCCCCTCTTAATATTTACACAAATTGGAAGGGATATAGTTTAGTAGGACCCCGGCTGTTAAATACATGACATGTTTATGTAAAGCTTTTCGTTTAAAGCATACCAAGCCCTGTAGTCACGATGAAATTGTCCCTTGTCATCCCAGTGCAATGCTATTTCTCTTTTGACCGTCGTTGCGTTGCATTGCATTTCGCGCTTTTTTGCGCTGGATCGATCTTCCTTTACGTATTTGTATTTGTCCAGTACTAGGCACGCGGACTCCTTTGTTCTTCTTTTAGTTTTATCTTTTATCCAGAGCTGATTAGTTGATAAATGTACCTTCCAACATCTATGTCCCTTTGAAATTTCTTTTTGTTTTTCTGAATACTTTGATTTCTTTTTTTAAGTAAATCTCCATGAATGAATATACCGAGGCTTCTTGGTGTTTATTGAAATGAGAGGAGAACAAGGGGATGGGTTACATTTTTGGTTAAGCCCCTAGGTGAATCAAAAATGTAATCATGATAGAAGTACTGAAGACTCGTATAATAAGAATCAAAATTCAATTGTTTGATAGGTTTTTAAGTCACTATTTATTGATAACCGCGATACTTCTTTACTATATATGACTAGATTCGGAAACCGGAAGGGAGACAAAGAAAAGAAGGGGGATTTATTCAATCCGGATCCGCTCTTGAAGTTACATTTTCTTTACTTCCTTATCCTCGGTTCCTTAACCAAAGTCCTCTAGTCTCCATCTAACCTTCTAGAATACGGAGATCCGGCACCTTGCCCATCAGTAATTCTCTTGCAACTTAGAAACGCAGTCTTATTTCATTTGACGGTTAGGAATCAGATACAAGACAGAAAAAAAAAAAAATCCGAGAGAGAAAGGACGTTTTCCTTATAAAAACCAGTTGATGTTAATTTGATATTCAATCACCCTAAAATTATCACAGCTGTTGTATGAATAATCAATAAATCAATTTGAATTTCGTGCATAGAGTATTAGGTTTTATCGTAACTCACCATATTGTGATGTCATATAGATTACATTATGTAAACTCAAAAAAAAAAAAAAAAAAAAAAAAAATTAAAAAAAGGTGTGTGTGTTAACTGTGGCTAGATGAGAAGAAACAGTATATATTCATTCTATTCGAATTTCGCACTTATATTCATTCAACCGTTTGATACATCGTGCCTAATAAAGAGTAGAATTGTGTTCGCTCAAAAAAGGTCTCATTTCGACCTATTTCCTCAAGATCAACTGTCAAAGTCGCTGCGTTAAACTTCTCACTCCCTGATACAATAAAAAATCATAGGGTTTGTTTTACTCCGTCGACAAAACAACGATGAAATTCATATATCTATTCTAAAATTCATATTTATTCTGAACGTCAAGTCTATTTCCTTATTGAGCGGTTTGATGGGGATGGAGGTGCGATATTCCATATGTAAATTATTTTATCCTTTATTTATGTATTTAGATTTACGTTTGTAATAAAAGTGCACTATGTAAAATCGTCTACGTTACATCGATACCGTGCTGATGGAACATTTCATTCAAGTCAAAAACAAAAGAACGAAAAAAAAGTCTATTCACGATGGACGTGACGTCATCAGTCGCATTTTGCGGGAAAACGTGTGTTGTTAGTCAGGAAAACGGACAGAAATTGTTATATAATGGTTTTAAGCTCTGAAATTAGTCGAATGCTTGAATTTAGAACTAAATCTCGTGTTTATGGAGATTTTAGAGCAGACTCAGTCTTTCAAAATGCATCCGTCGATTTTTTTTTGGGAGGAAAAAAAACGAAACAAAAAACTGCATAAATTCCTATTACACATGACGCCATCTTCCTATTTCCTGTAAATTAAGTGATGTATAATAGTGTACCAAAATTATATCAAAATAACATCGTAGTAGATTGTAAGCGATACACTTCCTTTAGTTTGATTATTCTAACCGAGTATATTGGAACGTGTTCGAGTTTGGCGGCGTCTTTGTGACGTCAAGAAACAATCAGACTCTCATTCATACATTGGCGTTCTTTCTTGCTTGTTTTGTATCTATGAGCTGAAAGTTACGAAAGGCGATGTTTTCGGAAGAACCTGGATAGAGTTTATGGACGAACGAAGGTTTCATTCATCTCGCACAGAAAACCAACGATGGATCTCTACATTTAATGCTGACGGAAATTTACGACCCCCCTTACGAGAGGGTCGACAGACTGGTGGTGCTCAAAATCAAAATTTCGACTATCACGAAAACGGCAGACCCGAAAACCGAGAGCCTAGTATATGGGCATCTGCGTCCGAATGGATATCGGACTTGGCACAGGACATTCTCTCGAGGCGTCGTCGGCGAAATCAACGCCGGTCATCGACTTCCAGAGAAAACGGGACAAACAACTCAAATTTAAGGAACAGGGAGACGGTTGCGCAAACGACCGATGGTGTATCGTGTGAGCGCCAGCATGCAAATAATTCACACTCGGGGGAAATATTGCACCCTCAAATCGATGTAATGGATAGAGAGGAATTGAATGGCTTGAATACATTACCGGAATTCTTCGACCGCTTGCTCGAAAGATTCTACAACGAGACATTTTATTGGCTTTATCATACAACATTGCATAACCCACGTCAAGAAAACCTAAGATGTATGCTTTTCTACATAGCATTCATCGTTGGAGAGAGTTTGGAAGACGTGTTGACCTGTATGCTACAAGGACTGATTATTGGCACTTCAATAGGCCAGACAACACTTTTTACCCAGCTTTCCAGATTGATGCATGATTTAGGCAATGGGCGACATATTGACCAAACTACCACTGCTACGTTGAGGACGCAAGCTCTGCTGTTCAATATTTCCAACTCGCCTCGAAGGCTGCTTCATCGATTTAGCGACATTGTTCGAGATGCGTTATTGAACATACAAAATCAAACGGCCACAATATTACTGCGTGATGTAGAAGGGTACGTGGGTTCCGGCAACCGTTAGTACATGTACTTAGTTCTACATTGACATCCGTAACTTAACGGCTCGTTTATTTACTTGTACTCTAGGCAACTTTTCTTCCCATAAATATAGTTTCAAGCCTGATTTATTTAGATGCACTAGCCAAGTAAAAAAAAAAGAGAGAGAGAATTTATCAGTGCCAGATGCATTTTTTCAGACAGGATATAATCATCTAGAGGAGTTACTCCTATTTCTATTAGGGTCAGATCTCATAATGCATAAAATTGGTCGAGACCTTCATATCCGTCAGATACGTTTTTAGCCCGAGGTAGAGAGCGCAATTTCATGTACCTTTGCTGTATTAAGAAGTATGGAAAATGAGTGCATCGATATAATCACGCTCGAGATATGAGAGGTTTGCGTGGAGATCAACTGATATTTCGGATCGGAAAAAAATTAAATAAAATAAAGGGAGGGGATGGTGGGGGGGGGGGGGGGGGGGGTCCGTGCTCTTTCTTTCATCAACTGATTTGCATGGAATTAAGCAAAAGAGTCCTGAGGGGTTGTCCCGTTCTTTTTGGAATCAAATTTAAGTTTTCCAACTGTTTGGTATGCCTAAACAAATTCGGTTGTAATCTCCCTCCCCCAATATGTTTAAGGAAACAAAATGCAAATAACGCAAAATGCTAGATAAAGAAATCATTTTGATAAGCAAATTTTCATTTGCTATTGCTTACATCCTGAATTCGCCCTTGTATACGACGGAAGGAACAATATCTCAAATATTCACTCAACGTTTGTGCTATTTATAAACTTTGTTCTTTCAGTGCCAATGGGAAGTTGCGTTTGATAATGCGTTAATAAGAAGGTTAGTGGCCTTTATAGAGCTATTTCCATTCTCTATTTTAGTCCTGGTACAAGACGAAGAACGAGAGAACGGAATAATACACGTCAAAATGATTCATCTCCAGAACGTCGAGCCTTCCAGCCTCCGAACATGATGAACCACCCCGCGATCCACCCCGCATCTCTTGCTCATCACCCCCACCATGCTGTACCGGCGGGGCAACAACACGTCATGTATGACCTAGAACAGGTAGGGAGAATTATGATACATGTACGTTTTATGGCTGACCTATTTAGTAAGGATTTTCTTTGTGTGATTGTTATCAAATTCAATATGTAAAATAATACTACTCTATATGAAAATAAGACTAAGCTGATTTGTGCTGAATTGAAAATAAGGTTATATTGAATTAAATAAGGTATCTATAGGAGGATCTCACTATTCTCTCTACACCCCCCTTTTCAAACAAAGGAAAATGCTTCAAAGGCGACACAAAAAGAAAGGGAATGGATAAAATCCTTTCTACCACTTGATTTCTTGGGGAAAAGAACAATACTCCTCCAGTATATGCTGTTATATTCTGTTTGATTAATACAAAACACAGATTCAATACTTTAGTACACTACTTGATTAAACAAAGTATAACTCCGGATAGAGGATCTCTAAGACTTGCATATCATTTACATGATTAGAATTAAAACATATTTTACTTCCTTAAACTGTATGATAAGTTTGGCATACACCTCAAGAGGACCGGTCCCTTATTCACACTTTAATAGCACTACCTATGGCAGGTTTAGGTGTTTTGCATGAGATGATCAGAATTATTCATGAATGTACCTTTTGAACAACAGTAAATATATTCATAGATTTTGTACTTCATGTCTCCGTCACACGATCCAAGTTCGAGATCAGACACTGTAGAATATGTGTTCAAATCCTCTTTTAAAACATTCGACATTACTATAATTTTGAGATATTATGAAGAGTTGACTACATTACTTTGACACTTTACATAAGTGTATATGAAGGAGAGCTTTGTGCACTTTCGCAATTGTTTGAAAGTGAAAATGTCTATCAGCAAAAAAAAAAAAAAAGTTATGGTATTCACAGATTTACTCAAAATTCTGTACAGACGGAAACACACTCGGGAAAATAGTTTTGCTATGAGGAAATAAATCTTCATTTGAATTTACCCCGTTTCAATGTATTATTGTGTACGTTTGTTCTTTCAGGTCCCTGCCTCAGCAGCTGTTAATATTGCACCATACACAATCCCAGTGTGCACTGGACCCCATCATATCCCAGTGTGCAATGCTACACATATCCCAGTATGCAGCACTCCACCCACATGGTCTTTACCGGGGTGTAATGTGCAGTTACCTACGTGTAATATGCAGCATATTCCGGCCTGCAGCCTTCCACAGATCCCATTTCATCCAAACTCCATTCCCCCATTATTTCATCATGCTCATCACCCAGTAGCCAATCAGATACCTCCACAACAGTTAGCTCCGCCCACACAGTTTGTTCCCGGTGCAAGAGCAGTAAGTATTTAGAAATACATGTACTTAAAAATTTTCATGAAAAATATATAAATTCAATGTAATTGTTGATTATAGGGCACTGTCAAGAATTTTGCCTTAGTTACAAAGAAATTTTAAATGCTTTAGTGTTTGTGAATAGACCATTTTCATTGATTATTACGAATTCAGTGGACCATTTCTTAAGAAAGTAGATTGTACATAGACTTCAATGTGCCTCTTTAATGTAACGGGACTATGGCACATGGCCCCCTTCCCTCTCAATGAATTACTGATGCTTCACAAAAACATACTTCCTCATATAACGAGTACAATCTCCTTATTTCAGCATCATGAAGATGATGTGCCGGGTCTGTTGGACCACAGACCACGTTACACATTACAGTCACAACTTCACCCCCATCAGCATGGTACTCAGCCCTTCAACGCCACACCTCCAGTCATGCTACAAGAACCCCATGTCCATCCTTCACCTCATGATTTTTACGTAAGTATAGAAAATACGTTAAGATATTTTTTTTCATGAAGTTTTAGGCTCTTTTTTTAAAAGCCTCATTAAAAGAATTTTAATAAAGTGTTTGAAGCCATGCTGTATTCCTAGGAACAGGACTGAATATTCATTCGCAGTTTTAAAATTGTTGTTAGAATGAAATTTTAAAATACATACAAGTACATAAATATACATGTATAGGGACTTTTTCATTCACCAGGGTTGCTTATGTTGGAAAAGATAAAGGTGAAATTTTGAAGAAGTAAATTTTTAAGTCAATATACATGTTTTTAAAACAGGGTCCATTTCCTCCACGGCACTACTCACGACATCGATCGGGTGGGAGAGCCGGACGTTTACGATCCTTACCACTGCCTCCACCACCCTACCCAGGATTCCTGCTCCACTTTTTGTAAGTCTAAACGATCCTCTGATAGCCATGTAAATAGCCATTTTCGATAATGATGTCTTTCATAAATTGTTGTTTTGTAACTCTCTTTCCATTGGTTCGAAAAATTGTAATAAAAGAGACTAATTTGTTTATTATGAATTTATTACAAAATAGATTTATCACAATTGTCTATTTTTATATGCATCAATCTAGGAAGCATGTTTTTGATTCTTTCTAATTTATTCCATTTCTACATTTAGAGCAATGCTGGGCAATCCACCAATTCCGCCGTACGGAAGAGACTTCCACGATGATGCCACTGAAGTTGAAAACTATGAGGTATGAAATTGTTTTTAGGCTTTACCAGCATCAATAAAAAAGAAAGAAAATTAACAATTTTATCTTAAAAAGATTCAGATTTAGACGTATAAAAGACAACATGGTGTAATGAAAAGATGCTAATTCAGCTATGCCATACATGATGTTTCTGGTAACAGAAATCTTTTCACGGGACAGAAATATCCCTTTGGTGTTCTACGTATACATTTAAAATGCTGTAAAACTTTTAATCCTCCAAAGCAATAATGATCCTTTGCCAAGTCTTCTGGAGTTTGATGCTATTATCTATAATTTTTTCTCTCTTTAGGCCTTGCTGAATTTAGCAGAGCGACTAGGAGAGGCAAAGCCAAAAGGGCTGACAAAAGCCGAGATTGAACAGTTGCCTGCATATCGCTTCAACAAAGAAACACATCATTCTGATATGGACCAAACTTCTTGTGTTGTTTGCATGTGCGATTTTGAAAATCGCCAACTATTACGGGTTTTGCCATGTAGCCACGAGTTCCATGCTAAGTGTGTGGACAAATGGCTAAAGGTAATGCAATATTTATCTATTTATGATTCACATATATATCTCGGATTTTCATCCTTTTATTTGGTGTTTATTAATATACTTTTCTTAAGGGTATAACATAATAGGTAAAATTTTTGTTAACTTAAAAGGAAATGCTATGTCATACGTTTGAGAGCACAATTTATAAGGATTTCATGAATTTTCATGTAAAAATGCAGGATATTTAGTTAAATTGCTTTGTGTAAAAGAGGCTTTCTTCCATTTACTTAAGTGTTGATGTAGACACTACATCAGTCTTGATTTAGGTTTATTAAAACTGGTGTAGTATATATTCAGTACTCTCCTATTTGTATGCTGAATATTCTGTATAGAAGTTTCACGGTATTCCTCTTTATTTTCAGACCAATAGAACATGTCCAATTTGCCGTGCTGATGCCACGACAGAAGCTGCCAGCCAATCAGATTAAAGATCAACACATCAAAGGAAAATTTTTCATTTGCAGAAATACAATTTATATTCAACCACCCAGGACTATTTAAGTTAGTGTAATATCTATATAAAGTTAGCCAATGCACAAAAGTGTCTAAAACTATTTATTATTTAAACTTTTGTTAGTTGTTTAAATGTCCCAACATGCTACAGCAGTGTAATTTTTTCATATTCTCTTTCACTATTTAGTAATATATATGTGTGTGTATTTTTTGCGAAATGAATTTTTGAAAAATGCTGAAGATAAATATGAACAGAGCTTCATCATTGTATTCTTCGTAACATTTGTCAAAATTTTTCATTATTTTTGAATTTTTTCTTTGAAATCAGATTATTAGAGATAGAGTCCCTTTGATGTCATATCACAATGCAGCAAAATATTTCTGCATGCTTCACTTCAAATTCTAAACTTAATTTAATAAGTTTTTGTAATTCTTGCAAAACATTTTTTTCTGGTATTTTTCAACCATTTCACCATCTGTATGTTATTAAGTTTAAAATTATCGAAAGATTTCCATGGAAACAAAGAATCGTAATAAAATTGATTTGTTTGAATATTGTTTCAAAGTAGAGATTATTTTGTTGATTCAGTTGACAATTATGTTGAATCTAGTTGAAATTTTATATTTTTGAGTGTTTGCCGTTAATGATGCCATATTGAGCAGAATTTGAGGCTAAAACCGGTAAAAAATTTGTTTTCTGTCAGCATTAAAAAAAATTGGGTTTTGAATTCTGGGTATCTCAGAGACCTCGTACCATATTTTAACTTTGTTGAGAGAAGTAGAAAAATTATTATTGAATACAAAAACAAATTCTGTTCGTATGGAAACATATTTTTGTTACGTAGAAGTTGTTTTAAATCTGTTACGTATCTTATGTTGAATTACTGGTTTGTTGTTCAAAAGTTTAAGGGGAAGTACATAAAATTTATGTTTGGAAAAAGTTTATGACAGAGGAAGTACTAGATTATCACTTTGCACATTTACTGTACGTGTACATATTTTAGCGCAACCATATTTTAGCATAAACGGACAAAAAAAGGGGGGAAAGTGACATTGTAATGGTGCAATCATGAAAAAGTGTACACTATTCTTTTCTTTCTTAACTTGTTACATAATTTCTTTTATAACTTGTTACATATATGGGTTTTTTGGCATAGTCTTTAAATTAGCGTTCTTGTGACGACAATTACGATTGCCGCTTAAATAAGTACACATACAGAATTATCTGAACTAGAATTTCAGTAGATTATTTTCTTTTCATTTCTCAATATACATGTAGATGCTCCACCTGATGACATTTTCTTTATCGGTTGCCCGAAAACGTAATCGTAAAAATAATGGTTATAGAAGAATTTCAAACTTTTAAAACAATTTTTTTCTAAATTAAGGTCTTTGTTAAAGATGCAAATTTACTGAGATGTCACAAATAAAGATCTTACAATAAGAAAAAAGTCTAAAATCTCTTGTTAAAATTCTGCTGTTTCATGATGTTTTCTGAAGTAAATGTAATCAATTTTTGTTCCATTGTCATTTGAGTGAAAGTTTTGAAAATCACACTAAACGTTAATTTGTTTTCAGAATTAAAAAAAAAAATCTTTTTTGATTTTATTTTCATAGAGATAATATGAAATAGGAATCAAAGAAAACAAGAAAGGGTAAAATTTTTTCTTTAAAATTCAGTTGACAATAGTACAAAAATAATTTCTCTCAAGTATTATTACATATACCGTATGTTGTATATTTTTACACAAGTCAGACAAGCTTTCCCATTCTAATGGGTTGAGCCGAGGGTAAAATGACAAGTATTTGTGTTACTTCAATACATTTTTCAAATCACTACTTCTACCTCTTTAAGTGTTGTAAATATTAGCTACACATAGAGGGAAATGGAAATATTTGCTTTATAATCTCTGAAGCCCATTTGTTGTGCCTCCATATATTTTTTGCATTATAATGGAATCGTACATAATCTATTTAAAGATTGATATAATAACGTACCTTCATTCATGTTTTTACGTTTGACCACATTTGTGTACATGTCCAAATAATTGGTGACATTCTTTGTTTATGGTAGTCTTGAGCTAAATCTAATTTAGCAAACCTGCATGCAATCCCCCCTTTCCCCTAGAGTGTTGCTTGATATTATAATGGTCACAGCAAATTTGTGTCGGCAAAAAAAAATATACATTTATTTGAAATTTTTAATTTGATGCAAATATGTATTTAATATATCAATATATATTTTTTTCATGCTCAAAGTAGTTTTTCAGAACAAATTTCTCATACTTCATATTTGTTAGACTAGAGAAACTAAATCAAGGAGGAGACAACTCTGAAGATTTCATAAATTTTTTTTTCACTATTTTGCTTTTACATGTTCTTTTCTGATACACGTGAAGTTTTATTGTTGAAGTCAGGTTCCACATTTTCCAAAAAATTTATAATGTGTACAAATTTTTTTTTGGTTACAAGTCCTCCACAATTTAGACATTTATAGTCATTCGTCATCTCAAAGTACCTCAGCTTAGTGTGTTTTTGTATACTTGTTAAAACTTTTGATATCTACTAAATAAATATGTGAAGTTTATTACATCTCATAGAAGATTTCTATTCAGAGAAGACATTTGATATTAGAGTTCACTACTGCATTATTTACAAATGTTTAGTCCTTTGTTCTTTATTGTGTCTTCTCTTTGTTGATCATCATTATTATTATTACACTTCATTTTCATTTTGTTGCTTTATGAATTTGGCTATCATTTCAGTATATTTTGAATGTGCAAAGACCTTGTAAAACAGCAATAAAATTTTCCCAATATTCTTTACTGTTTGTTTTATAATTTCAAGACATGTAAAGAAAAACAGTAGACATTGGTGAACCGCAATATCAGCTTGCGAGATGAAATGCTTGTTCGCAAAAAATTATTTTGCATTTTAATCTTCTACAATGAAATTACCTGTTTTCACTGGAAAAGTAACCTAGTTTCTATTATTCAATAATAACATCACAAAAGAAAACTACAAAATATGCATTGAGACATGACATCAAATATGACAATAGTATTTGTCATTTGTATTGAAAATAAGTTGGCAGACTTGACTGTTTACCTGGAATATTGTCACTTTAAGAGCAACATGTAAATAAGAATGGCTGTATCAAACTTATCAATTACTTGAATTATACAGAAGTCTTAAGATTACTTTGATGCAGATGTGAAACCGAGAAAAATCTTGTTTCAAGAAAGGTCCAATGTTATTGCCACACACTAACAAAAAGGATAAAAGTTTTCTTAAAGTTGGTCCAGGGTCAAGATCACAAGGTCAAAAGTTTTGGTATTCATGGAAAGGTCTTGTCACAAGGAAAACGCATGTGAAATATGAAAGCCCCATCACTTACCATTCAAAAGTTATGGCCAATGTTAAAGTTTTTGCAGACAGAAACATAGACAGACCACAAACTATATGCCCCCAAATTTTTGATTATGGGGGCATAATGAACTGCTGACACAGCACATTGAGAAAGAGTACAAGTGTATTGTCAGAGTAACCTTACAGAAAAAACTACTTTCTTGCATGCCCTACACCCATTTGGCAAGAAATACTCCAAATCAGCTCTGCTGCCAATGCTGCATCATTCAAAGAGATTGAGTTGTTCAGTTTTCCAGTGAATTTTTCTACACCGTTTCCTATGGTGTAGGTTACAGATCAAGGTTGAATTTCATTTTTTTGTGTGTTTTGTACCTTCTTTGGTTCTTGTGTAATGAACCCTTTGATTTTTGAAAGAAGGGTCAAATGTATGTAAAACTTTTACAGGGTTTGCAAAGCAATGATGCAGTAAGATACAGATCAAGTTTACAGTTTAGCGCAAGTACCCTCTTTTGTGCAGGAATCATGTGCCCTGATATGACAAATCCATGTTATAGTTGTTTTGGAAATTTTTACACCTTTAGAAAGGAATCAACAACTTTCTGCAAAGCATAGATGTGGTAAATTACAGATCAATATTGACTTCGTTCCCTTAACTTCTTTGGTTCTGGAGTTATTTGCCCTTTAAATTTTCACAAGCTCCACCACTAAGCTCAGAACCATCAGTTAGAACAGTTCTTATTCATGACTGGAAATTTCGATAGAAGCAGAGCTATGACAAATGACTCAGTAAAGCAGTAAACAATTAAATATTTATCATCTATTACATGATCAATTGTGAGAAATGAATGCATTTGTATAAAATAATTTCATACAGCGTAGTAATTAAAATGATAAAAAGATCACAGAAGTTTTAAAATGTCATGGTCAGTGAGATTCTTGTAACTCTTGTCTTTTCAAAGCCATCTCCTCTAGAAGGTATTTTTCAGTTCTCATAATTTCATTCCTGCATCTGAAATTTAGAAAGAAGAAAAATTCTATTAATCAAAAAACTTCCCACATATTTTGAAAAAAAAGCTGCTTTACTTTTAGAATAAGTGTCTCATTTTGTTCTGTTTCACAGAAAGTGCATTTATTATAGAACATGTAATGCCTGTCAATAGCGCATTTCACAAATAAATACACTTGCTGTGTGTTTCATACCCGTAACCCCCCCCCCCCCCCAAATTATGACATTTCTTCCTTTTTGTGCGCACAAAATTTTTAGTGTCAGTGTCAATCTTGTTAACTGAATTCAAGTTTTTCCAGGTAAAAAATACATTAAAATTTAGGTTAGAGTGGGTTCAGTTTGTAGGTTAAAACATGTGGCATGTTTCTTTGCAGCTAACGCATTGCTATGTGACCAACATTTTCATGCGAAATGCACCGCGTGCAAATTCAATAGTTTCATCTTGGGTAATTACGTTGGTGTTGCATATATAAATTATTTTGTGACCTTTCATCTAGTCCATTACTGATCAATTATTAGCAGGAATTTTCGTTTGATACTAATTTTTGCTATATTCACGAATACATGTACTTTCAAAGTGTGAAAATAAGTATTCCCAAAAAATTGTACCTGCAAGAGTTTTCAAAACTTGCACATTGCTGTCTGAAGGTTATGACAATACACAGTTCCTAACTGTCTTTCCACCTTGATAAATTTGACCAGATACACGTTATAACATTATAAGAATGACACTATTTATTCTCTTTTTATTTGAATCACAAAAACGTGTACTCGTGAAAAAAGTATACCTCTTTTTGCAATAAAATTTGATACTTGAGAAAAATTCTGGTTAAATCTTGGAGCTTAACGAGGTATAACTAGATATTTATTATTGCAAAAATCATGAGTTAATTCTGTAATATGATTCCATCAACATATGATCATACCGCAAACATAAAGACAGAAGCAATGAAACTGAAGTATGCTCCTAGAACACAGCAATTTTGATACCGGAGGTTTTATTTTCCGAGTGGCCTTTTATAAATGATCAAGAATGACCTAAGTCTGTAATTCTCTAGTCCTCTTGACCTTGACCTTTATCCCTATAAAAAAATTTCATTTGAAGAACTTTGAAAGCACAACCCCTGCAAAACAGTTAAAGAAGTTTATGTTTATCTCTTATCATCTCTTGTCTGTACATTCTTACATGTGATGGTGTACAGACAATTACATGTCCTTACCTCTCTAATTCTTCACATTCCTTATCAATAGCTTTATCAATGGCCAGGAGTCCATTAGCAGTAGATGACACGTTAGATAAGCTCTGTTTGTTCATTGATGTTATCAATTCTAGTAGGTGCTCAGAGTCATCAAGAAGGCTGACTAGTTGATCTAAATTAAAGACGAATACATGTCATATTTTGTATATTTTAAACAAATCAAATCACCACATTATAATTTGATCAAACATTGTGCATCAAAGTTTTATTCAATCTTGTATGAGTGTAACTTGTTGTTTTCATTGCTATTTGTTTCGCTTAATCTTAAAAATCAATTTTGTTACTTTCCTCAAACAGCATTTCATTTCTACTCAGAATTTCAGGAGAATGCCAGTATAAATTGGTAGATTACCAAATGTTTGACATTATATATGTACGTGCTAGCAGTTCTTTTTTTACATTATGAAGTCAATGGCCGGTAAAACAATGCCTTGATGGTCTATTTGATTATCATGTCATAATGTATACGTCGGCCATCAGGTGCAATATCCAATATTTCGCGACCTCTCAATAACTGGATGGCCAAATGTCCAGAATTAAACAAACTGGCTGACTTTTACATTATGACTTCATAATTAAATGACTTGTATGAAGTGGACATGACTCAAATAGATCTGGTTATCTCTAAATATGTATAACATTTGACCCCTCACGCCAACACCTGAGCCAACGTGAGACATTAATATGAGTTGAATAACTTGTTTGTTAAAACGTTGTAAAATAAAGTTTAAATTAACATAAGACTTACTCTGATACTGTTCATCATCCTTTGGTAAATATATATCATCTACAGGTATCTGATGTCTGGTTACATCTAACGCCCTGGCTAAGGTGTCATACTGTGACGAAAATCCCTTTATTTTGTCAGATATCGGCTGAAGGCTGTGTTTCTATATGAAGAAAAAAATAAATCATAATTCACAGTCAAATGAGATACATGTATCAATGTAAATTTGTATAGTTTTTTTTTTATAAAAAACACTAACTGTAGCAAAGTCTGTTGGTTTCAATTAATAGTTTAATAGTTTCAAATATGCTAATACACTATGGCTCATACCATTGTTTCCCTGTATCAAAAATACAGAACCTGCACATACATTTATACTAGTGATACGTGGGTCCTGTAGCATCATATCCCACCCATCCTGCTACATCTTTTGGTACATTTTTTGACATAATAATTTTCACACTTTTTGGCAATAAAACATTGTTTAGGTTGAGGATCAATGGCGGGGATTAAGTACCCGAAACGTGCATGTGTGGTCCATGCTGTAAATTTTTCTGTTCTTAAATGATGCTTTTGAATTTGAAGACGTTTAACACATATATTTACCTGTAGAGATAACTGCTCATCAAGTTTATTTCGATGTTTGAGTCGGCTGAGTTCTTTCTCACTATTATGGCTCGCAGCTCGTAACCTTTCAACCTCGTCATGCGCCCACTGATTTTGAGCCTGTGAAGTAGAAGTATCAATCTTATGGTCAACATTCTCACAATACAGCTGACACTCGTTATCTCGAAGTCGATGGGCCCAATGAAAATACTTCGACATAAGCGGAGTTCGAGATAAACGTCAGTCGAATTTATGGTATATTTTGGAATGTATTGTACCACATATAAGGCTAAAAGAATCGTTTTGCTATTGTATTTTATACAATAGATATCGGAGTTTAAAAGGCTACTCGTGTTGACAATGTAATGTTTACTTCACAACGTAGAAATGATTCTAGAAGTGACATAAACGTATTCTTAATACTGGAATTTTAAAAAACGGCGCATTGAGAACGTCAGGTATTTTTATTCGTTGTGTGACCCCCCCCCCCCTTTCCGCGCCGATAGCCTCGGCCCAGATATAATACCAGTTTGGTGTCTTATCAATCTGTCATAAGCCGTTTACCTTCAAGAGTTTTAGATCATTTTGTCATCAAAGTACAATGAAGACATTTGTTCGTACGCTATTTAATTTTTACGTCTGCTAGATTTCAGTGTCGTATACATGTCTTCATTCTTGACTTCAACTTACTCGCATGCAATCAAGTTTAATCATCTTCCTCTTAGTGTATGAAATTGTATGTATGGATTATTTTGTAGATCATCAGTATAATCATTGTTGCTCAAATTGCTTTAATTCAGTTACGATAAATCTTGCGATTTTTTTTCTTTGGGACGGGGGGTGTATTGGTGGGTATATTTATTTTTTTAGCTGTCGCTTCTCATAAGAATTTCATCATAACAAACAATGCAATTTTAATGAATGAAACATGCACATATCATTGTTTCCGCAATGAAATTATCTAATTAACTGTTATCCCCCTTAATTAATTTTGAAGTCACTGTCGATCTAACAACGGCGAATCAGTGAACCTGCGTTACCGGTACCTATAATTGTTTGTTTACCATGCGATTTCACTATCATTTGTTACTTTAATTGGTTTGTTTATACAAACATTAGGACTTCGACTTAACGAGTATAAAATACATGAAGAAAATGACTTGGGACTTCGAAATTACTTCGAGATAAGCGAAATTTCGAGATAACCGATTTCGAGTTATCCGAAGTCAAATTGGTTAGAATATGAAGGAAAAAAGATGGGACCGCCGCTCGACTTCGAGATAAACGGAATTTCGAGATAACCGAGTTTGAGATAACGAGTGTCAGCTGTATATTAAAACTGGGTAAGAATAAAGAATTTTTTATCATTTTAGAAATGCATTTTTTATGTTCAAAACACATTGTAGAATAATCTTCAAAGCGCAAAACCAGTTCTACACATAATCTTTCTGGTAGATATTGTTATGCAATATCCTGCAAAATTTATGTTTTTTTCTGGCACATAAGGTATTTATGGATGAAAAAACAGATTAGATTGTACTTATGGGCAGATTAAACAAGACGAGGCTTTGAAAGGAAGAAAATGAAATTTAACATACCAGTAAACAATAGGTATTGAACATTTTTGTGTATAGTACACAAAAGTATTGTTGTTTGTCCACGCTGTAGGAAAACCTGTATGTCTTTGATGTTTGGTAGATGTTTCAGGTATCCATTGTACAAATAATCATTCAATATATTTCTTAGGGTTTAACCACAGTGTCCTTATACCAATATCCCTTATTATACATCTAAAGCCCCTGTCACACTAGCACAAATTTGAGCTACGAGTTTTGCATGAGTACCGAGTTGGTCTTGATTTTTTGTGATTACGACATGAGGTCGACATTTGCTCGAGACCTCTTCGAGATCAGTACGACACTTGACGAACACACGAGTTTAAGCAACATCTCTGCGATTTGTACACGACATCTTCTCGACAAACAAAGACTTCAGCGCGAGAAGATATGAGAAAAGTACGAGTTCGGTACAAGTTTATACGAGATGTGACGACCTGCCTACGAGTTAAGCACGAGTTAACTATGAGTTATGACGAGCCGAGTACGAGAAGTGTACGAGTTATGTCAATACATTAAGAATTGGTATAAATGTTTGTTGAAGTCTTTTTTAGCTCACCTGATTTGAAACAGGGATTGATATTATCATTATTGTAGCATTCCGTCCGTCGATAAGATGTCTTCCTTTTGTATGTTTGGCGTGTATTTATTCTCCGTTTTCTTCCTTAAATCTGCTTAACAATTTGAATGAATTGATCTGTACAACGTACAAGATCATGTAAATAACACGATACACCTTCGTTAATGATTCTTGATTTCTTAATTAACATAACTTCTTTCAAAGATAGATTCTAAAAAAAATTGTTGAAAAAATCTCTTCTACAATCTATTAGTAAAAGTAACGAAACTATGTGTCCAAGAAGAGTACATATTTAAGGTATGACTGTTTTACACTTGGTGTTCATGGATGTATAAACCATTTTGGCTGAAAATTAAAATACGTACTGTAAAGTAACTATTCCGCTTAGGGAAAGGAGGGGGTGGACAGTTGTCAAATTTGTTCTTTTCAATAATCTTTTTCAATAAAACCAGAATATAAATAGAGTATCTTATATGACCTTTTTTACTAATCTTGCCAGCTTAAAAATATATTTGATTTATCGTTTCAGTCTTTTCTAGATGCAATAAAATGTACTAGACCGTACAGGTACATGTGTAGTAGGTGTTCAATGTCTTATATCAAGATACATCATCCATAGAGTGATGATAGGGGACTGATTACCTCTTTTTCATATACATGTATTAAGACAAGATTATGTAAGAGGATAGATGGACAAACTGATCATGGTGAATTGCAATTTTCTAGAGCCAGTGTGCTATTGCGCGTCTTGAACATGTCCGCCCACTTGGGCCTCTTTTTATTTTTGTTCTCTTTCGTTGCTTTACTATGAAAATGAAAACATTTATGCTTGCTGCATTGGAAGACTGGCTTTAAGTACTCTACTCGGCAGAACTCGAGAAAATATTGAAGAGATGTCGAGCAGAACTCATATAAAGTCAAGCAAATGTCGAGGAGAGGTCGTTACTACTCATATGATGTCGTGCAGATATCGTACATATATCGTATAAACTCATATACAAACTCAGGGCTTCTCGCACGAGTTTGATTTTCGGCTAGAAGCAGCGAGAAGTGGAGACATGCACACGATGCCTGTACGAGCTTATGCGACATCTTTTCGACATCTCCTCAACATGCACATGACATGAAAACTTGCACGACAATTTTAAACTGTTTAAAATTCTCGCCGCCTCATGCCGAGTTCTGGCGATATTAGGTGACAATTCTTCGACATGTGAAGACATCTGCACGAGTTCCATGCGACACATTATGAGTTGTGGCGAGTTGTAACTCGCCACAACTCGTAGCTCAAATTCGTGCTAGTGTGACAGGGGTTTAAATAGTTTCCATCCTCAGTAATGAATGTGCCAACCATCATTCATGACACAGAAACTGTTGAGACACACAAAATATTACCGATATCATGTTCAGAAGATCGACTTTCCTTCCTGTGCATATAATTAAGATTTGAAATACTTGCCATGGCCTGCCTCTGTTTTTCTTGGAATACTTTTTTGGCTTTACGATCAAGGTGGGAAATTAGTATGTATCTGTTGAACTGCATAAGGCGAGTTTCTTCATTTATCACAGTAGAATCCTAGAATAAAACAAAGATATTTAAAAGCTACAGTTGAAATCTTTGGAGTGTTCATAGAAAACACTGTATCCAAAGAATTTTTTTTAACTAAAAGAAATTTCAGACTTTCTTTCTTCATTCAACTAAATTCTGATACAAATATGAAACGAAAGATTCCTCAGTTGGAATTGAGGGATCACAAAATGCCTGACATTGCACCTGTTGTCACATTTTTATATCATGACATCATATAAATGGCACGTCAGAGGCCATTTGATTATTACGTCATAATACATAAGTCTGCAAACAGGTGCAATGTTGGACATTTTGCGATCCCTCAGTTGACATGGCTGCCAAACTATAATATTCTACTACATTTTCTTGTTTAGGTATGTTGCACCCTACTTTAAAACTTAGTTCTAAAATGATTCTGAATCACTAATAAATGATAGCATACACTTGTGAACACTTTGATGAACTTTTAAAGATGCATGTAGCACTATAGACAATTTTGAACATTGCTTATATTAATCTTTGCCCTGGTGAAGAAAAAATATATCTAGGCTTACAGTGTTTTGATGACTCATATTTTTCACAATGCCTGCTGTATCCTTGACCTTTGCTTGTCCTGGGAAACTTGAATGCCAATGTGAAGTACTAGTATCACCTAAATCAAAAAAATATAAACATCTGTGTAATGTATCTAATAAATATTCATATCATTTCCATGATGATATATGCTATATTACCCATGTTTCAACAAATATTTGATTTTCTAACATAGACCTCATTAAGTGTATCATCCACTCAAAACTCCCATTATTTCTATTACAGTATATGTAAATACTGTGACCTTGACCTTTGACCTCTTATCTTTAAAACCATCATTGCTCGTCTTCACTCCATGACCAGGTCGCATTCATTTATGACAGGTTATTTAAGGTCTTTGTTAATGATAGATATTTCAAATATTAAGACTGAAAGACTATTAAAGATATTACATAATACATACAGGCTGATATATGATAAGTTATTCAGTATATCATATATTCAATAAATATATAATATTGATATATGATAAGGTATTCCATATATCTACACAGTTTAGTTTGTCTTCCTTTACGTTTATCATGATTTGACTATACACGTACACCGTAAAATGACAAATGACTTTAACCTATAACAAAGATTACCTATTTTATACATTAACAAAATGTGCCCCAACTTTTTTAGTGTTTACAATAATTTCACTTTATACAAAATCTGACCTTGACCCATGATAATGCCCTTAACTTACCACATGTCTCCCATGCAAACAAATTACATGTGTTGACCTTGATGAAAAGTTTAAGAATCATGATTTTGACTTTCAAACGAGAAGTCTTCTTATATATCAACCTTGTAAACAAATTAATAATAAAACACCGCTAAAGACGGTATGGCCGGATTGCAAAGTAAGTTTTTGTCACCAACTGGGTCAAGGTCACTAAGTCAAATATTACAGCATACATTGAGAGGTCTTGTCAGAGGCAACCTACATGTATAATATAAAGTTTCTACTGTATACAGTTCCTTAGATTTTGCTTAAACCAGGAACTTTAACCAAAGTCTTTAACTAGGTCAAAGTCCAAGGTCAAGGTCACTAGGTCCAATGTAACGGCAGAAATTGAAAGGTCTCGTCATGGGCAACCTAAATGTATAATATAAGGTTTCTACTTCATACAGTTCCTTAGATTTTGCTTAAACCAAGAACTTTAACCAAAATCTTTAACTAGGTCAAAGTTCAAGGTCAAGGTCACTGGGTCAAATGTTACTGCATAAATTGAAAGGTCTCATCATGGACAACCTACATGTATAATATAAAGTTTCTACTCAGCATACAGTTCCTTAGATTTTGCTTAAACCAGAAACTTTAACCGCAATCTTTAACTAGGTCAAAGTCCAAGGTCAAAGTCACTAGGTCCAATGTTACGGCATAAATTGAAAGGTCTCATCATGGGCAACCTAAATGTATAATATAAGGTTTCTACTGCATACAGTTCCTTAGATTTTGCTTAAACCAGAAACTTTAACCAAAATCTTTAACTAGGTCAAAGTCCAAGGTCAAGGTCACTAGGTCCAATGTTACGGCATAAATTGAAAGGTCTCATCATGGGCAACCTAAATGTATAATATAAGGTTTCTACTGCATACAGTTCCTTAGATTTTGCTTAAACCAGAAACTTTAACCAAAATCTTTAACTAGGTCAAAGTCCAAGGTCAAGGTCACTAGGTCAAATGTTACTGCATAAATTGAAAGGTCTTGTCATGGGCAACCTTCATGTATAATATAAAGTTTCTACTGCATATAGTTCCTTAGATTTTGCCTCAACCAGAAACTTTAACCAAAATGTTGACGGCAGATGGACAGACGGACAGACGGACAGATGGACATCGTCAATCTATAGACCGGAATTGCTTTGCAATCCGGCCAAAAATTTGTATTTACAGCAAGTGAACAATTCAGTCATTTATTTATTCAGATATGATAAGCTATTCAATATACAGTACACATTTACATGTATAATTTGACTGATTCTACTTCTTTTTTTTTAAGCTATATCTTATATTCTATATGTACATCAAATGAATTGCTTTTTATATCATGATTTAATGCACCAACCTTCACACATGCAGTTACTGAAGAATGTTCAGATAAGCTAGTTCATATTGACAACATCTATATTATACAATTATTGCACAGTGATGAGGTCGATATGATGATTTATGGAGTGATAAAACCAATATCGACCGAGGCCGAAGGCTGAGGTTGATATTGGTTTTATCACTCCATAAATCATCATATCGACCGAATCATCTGTGCTATAACTGTTTTATCATATACATGGAAACTTGAAAAGAAAAGGGTAACTTTAATGTTTTTCTTCCCTAGGACTGCTCGCTTTCACTTTTTTCTTTCAGAGAAACATTTTGTATTCTAGTAAAATGTTTTACACTTCATCTTATTATTTTTTCATTAAAAAATGATGCCAAATAGCATACTCAGTCATGTCAGAAACACACAGTTTGCTGCCGACTACCATTTTCCTCTAATACACAAAACCGGAAACGCGTCAATATGACCGGTTCAATACGACGATTAATCGCATTGCACGTGACCGTGTTTTGGCCAATGGGAAAGCCTATAAACAGTAAGGTAAATTAGAGTATATGATAATAGATGAGATTGGTGTGAGATTTTTATTTAAGTAAAGGGTATGTTAAAATTTTTACAGTACATTGTGTTTACTAACCTACATCAAATCTGATACATGACGAATTATTCAGACATAAGAATGGTATACATACCTACATGTATATACATTGTATACAGCAAGAGGGTCAATTAAAAAAAAAAGTTTTCATGCAGTGAATTTTCCTTTCAATATGCAGCAGTATATTTCAAAGTCTACTATGTATACATGTATGTATAAAATTTTTCTCCATTAATTTAAATCTGTGAAAGTTAAAGAACCTAGATTTCTATAACAGACATAGTTTGACTCATAGATGGCTACCCATGCACTGAACTCCAAGCAAGTCACATGTTTAGAGGCATACGTGATCTTTTCAAATTGTGGTCTTCATGTATTAAGGTATTAGATTTATAATGAGCTACTTCCAGTTTGTTTTGAATATAAAAATGTTTATTTCCAATGTCAGTCGAAGTTAGCCGATGCTGGATGGAGTTGGGGTCATAAATCTTTTATGCTGAGTTGAATGGCAATAGACTAAAATGTCTAAAAGCAACGAATACTTCATTATGCTTTTTCTTGACCAACAAAAATACTGATTTTTACATTGTAATTTTTATTATACATCAAATACCTTCATAGCTATTAAAATAGATCCTTTTCTTCATACTACTGTGACCTTTTGTATATATGAAAAAATGTTATGATCACTGAGCGATATAAGTCCCCTACCCGTGGCATGTATTTATGTCCTGCAACTCTGCCTATAAAGTACTCTTCAATTAAACATGAATTTCAATTAAACTTTTTTACTGTCTGTGCAGCTCAGTTCTGAGGTTTTATCTCCTTCATCGACTCAAAAAATAGGTCAAGCGTGACGAAAGTTGAACTTGCTCTGTAAATATCCAAGACTAAGCGGAGTATCAACATGATCAAATTTTACCTGAATATCTCTATTTGTTGCAGAAAGGAAATCTGGAAAACTGACAAAAACTGAATTTTACAAGTCAACAAGGGGCATAACTCCTTGAAAAATGGGTCAAGCGTGACAAAAGTCAAAATTGCTCTGTAACTATCCAAGACCAAGCTGTGTATCAAATTTTACCTGAATATCTCTATTTGTTGCAGAAAAAAAGTTCAGAAAACTGACAAAACCTGAATTTTGCAAGTCATCAAGGGGCATAACTCCTCGAAAAATAGGTCAAGCTTGGTGAAAAAAATTAAACTTGCGCTGTAACCATCCAAGACTAAGCTGTGTATAAAATTTCATATGAATATCTCTATTTATTGCAGAGAGAAGTCTGGAAAACTGTCAAAAACTGAATTTTGCAAGTCATCAAAGGGGCATAACTCCTTGAAAAATAGGTCAAGCGTGACGAAAGTGATACTTGCTCTGTAACTATCCAAGACCAAGCTGTGTATAAAATTTCACCTGAATATCTCTATTTGTTGCAGAAAAAAGTCCGGAAAACTGACAAAAACTGAATTTTGCAAGTCATCAAGGGGCTTAACTCCTCGAAAAATGGGTCAAGCGTGAATAATAAAAGTTGCTCTGTAATCATCCAAGACTAAGCTGTGTATCAAATTTCACTTGAATATCTCTATTTGTTGCAGAGAGAAGTCCGGAAAATTGTTGAAAATTGAATTTTGCAAGTCATCAAGGGGCATGACTCCTCAAGCGTGACGAAAGTCAAACTTGCTCTGTAACTATCCAAGACCAAGCTGTGTATCAAATTTCACTTGAATATCTGTTTGCGTTGCAGAAAAAAGTCTGGAAAATTGAAAATTGGACAGACGGACTGAAAATTGGATAGATGGACTGACGGACAGACCGAGAGGAAACTAAGAGTCCCCTTCGGCGTTGCCGGTAGGGGACTAATTAATATCAAATCCCTATCCTTGGCAACTCTGAGAAACAGCTCATTCAAACTTTGTGAAAGTGGTCCGACTTAAGCACTCAAGCCTTTTATCGCGGCAAGCTTAATATGGGCATAAAATGTTTAAATTCAAATAACAGGAACTGAATCAAAAAGAAAAAAAAAACTGAAGAGAATGTACCATGCATTCTGTCTATATAATTCTCCTTACCTGTCTTAGGCTTGTGTTTTTTCACTTGTAAAATAATTCATAGATAAATTAACTTTGAAACAAGAAAACAAATCCTTTTTTTCTTATAATTATCAACCTTATTATTATACAAAGATTAACTCTATATATCGTGAGTGTAAAATATTTTCATAGGAGGTTAACTAATTTTTAATACATGTATTAACAGAAGGAAGTGAAATGATAGTAAGGATAATAACCTCACCTGTAGATAGCATAGAGATCTCTGAATGTATTGCAGATGCATCAATCTCCTGTGGAAAATTAGACCCATCATTTGTTGGCGTAGACGTTTTTCTATCAACGGATATCTGAGAGTTATCGGGTGTTTCTGGCCCTTGATTTTTCTCCGTTCCTATTGGACGGCTATCGACGCCTATTGGGGCCTTTATATGGAGGTTTTGCTTCCTTTGACTTAAAGGCTTCTTTGACCTACTGAGTGACGCATTCTCTTCACTCCGGTTTGCTTTGTGTTTAATATCCAGCCTAGAAGACTACAGGTGAAGAGATTATCATTATATGTATTCATTAAATAATAGCTTATTAAAGATAAAATCGTACATTTCACAATGCTGTTTTCCTAAAAAATTTTACATGCACATATCTTAACGTATTCATATAGATGTACTTACAGATTCATTTCTTTAATCAAGTAGCAAACAAAGTCAAAGAATATAAAGCCTGATAAATTTTTCAATAAATTTTCTCTTTGTAACAAGTTACCTTCTCCAGTAGTGACCTTGAAGATTTGACTTTATTCTCGGCAGCTGCCATATATCGTGACGGTATAACAGTGACTGAAAAAAATCAATATCACTTCTGTTTATAAATTTAAATTTTTTATAGAAAAGTTTTAATGTTAAGCATATAATCTAAGAAACTGCAATCCTCCAATTTACATGTAAAGAAGCAGTATTACATTTCATGTTTGAATTTTGAATGCACAAACTTCATCTTTAAGAAATACAGAGTTAATATCTTTTGGGACAGTATCCAACATAAGTGAATTATGACGTAATGGAATTCTACAGAAACATTCATATTTTTTTTAAGTATGATTTCCCTGTGTTTATAGAATTTGAAGACGGTACAATTAGTTTATGTCAGATAACGTCTCAAATGGGAAATACCTCTGTATATTGAAAAAACAAAATAAATTTATACATTTTATCATATAAAATAGGCATTACATTACACTTATCCAAATTACTTTCTAATTCATGTCAAAAGAAACATGCAATAGACCATTTTTTTCCGATTTTGTTTAAAAGCTCAAACTGTCCGAGTCAACATCTTCTGGTGTTGCTTTTCATTTTGACATCATTTTAAAAGACGCAATTCCACTGAGACATAAAAATGAAAAAGTGTGCAGAAATTGCCTACCTCGGACATTTTTTGTTATTTTGTCAGCCATCACGAATTTTGGCAAGTGGCCTGTTTCATTGTCTGATTGCTTTTAATTTGTAAAATTAAATTTATAATCCTTATACATTGAAATAAATGATAACCTTACATCCTTAACTAACGCTAAGAATGACACTATGAATGTCTTCAATGTGCAATTGAATACAATGAATTAGAATGGGATTAACATTATTTGTATTTGCAAGAGTTCAAACACCTATTTTTATTGCTCTGCAGTCTGGGTCGAATTTCAAAATGTAAACTTTTTTTACGCACCCTTTTTCTTTTTTCCTGTCCCCATTGGTTTGATAGTCGGCTGTTTAGAATCACTGTAAAATTAAAAAATTCCTATCAAAACACATTTTTTTTAGGATCAATAGTATATTTTGGAACATTATCAACCTGCTAGTAATTGTTTATTATTAAATTACAACAATGGATTACTTAAAAAAAGTTCAGTACATCTTCTATCAGATCTCAGAATGCAATATAAAAACACAAATGAGCATTACTCAGTAAGTTGTGTAATGTATTGGGGAGAAGGTAAAGCCTGAAGTGACAGCTAAAATTCTTTTTTTTTTTTGTACCAGCAATTACCAAAAATTGTCATTTTTATTCAACTTTTGTCAAATTCAAAAAGCTGGGAGATGCTTCCAGAGCATCTATCCCTTATCTTTTATATATAACAATTCTTTATTAATCACCAGATACCACATATCCCATTACGTAATGCCATTTCATAACTTTGTGTGTTATGACACACTTTACATAATATAACAGATGCATTGTCATTGGATGAAAAGCCCAAGATTGTTTATGATGTCATGTCACTAGCTAGTAATATCATTTTGATGGCTTTTTTTATATAAATTTCATGTGATGGAAAGAATCTCAAATGATGTTTCAATTTCTAATTATGTGATTTTAATCTCTTAACCAAGGCTCGAAGATGTAAAAATCACACAACTCTTTACATAAATACCAGTACCTTATGAAATTAACAATCATTTGAGATCCATTATTTATACATGTAACATCTGGAATTTCACCTACTAAGGAGGAACCTAACTTACTCTTTAGCTGCCTTTTTAGATTTTTTCTGGGTAAAAAGTTCACTGACAGAGCAAGTATCACTGGCCACAGATAGTGCATCATCATCATTGATGTTAATATCTCTAACTGGTCTATCACTTGTCTCAGAACGTGGTGAATCGTTAAAATTTGGCTGAGGAAGGCGTCCAGAATCTTTCATCATCTGTGATATGACTGGGAATGTGTCCAAGGGTGAAAACTCTTCATTGTTCACTGTATAAGAAAGGCAAATGCAACAAAGTTACAGTATTTTTTTTTCCATAAAAAACAAGAGCCCCAGGGGGCACAACGCTCACCTGATACCCATGCACGCTCTAATTGACATACTGACATTGAATACTGATAGTGCCAGTACCAGGATTTTAGCCCACAACCTTTCTAACAAGATTTTTGCCGGATGCAGACAAGTTTTTTTTTTCAGACAACCTTTAAAAGTACAAACAAGAGAAAATAGTCACATTTCAAAACAACAACTTTTTTACTGATTTGAAAAGATGGATTATGCGATCCAAAGTCATACGCCCAGCTAGTATAGTTTGATTATGCAACATCAAAAATAAAATCATTTTGTAAAATTCCACATTAATGTGCAATAGAAACAGAATAAAACAATGAAATGATTTCATAAATTAAGTTTATTTAAAATTGAACACCAAACCTTTCATTATTAATAGCTAGTATGCCAGAAAATAATAAAGCCTGTGTTTGTGAAACACGAATGCCCCGCGGTGGCATCTTTGTTGGTATAAACACCATTTTCTGTTAAGTATGTGAGAGGTCAGGGTCAGAGTAATGTTGGTATCAAGGGAAAGATCTTGTCACAAAGAATACACATGTACAATATGAAAGCCCTATCACTAACCATTCAAAAGTTATGCCCAATGTTAAAGTTTTTGAAAAGTAGGTCAAAGGTCAAGGTCAAGGTCACGAGGTCAAAAATTTTGGTATCAATGGAAAGGTATTGTCACAAGGAATACACATGTGAAATATGAAAGCTCTATCACCTTCCTATCAAAAGTTATGCCCAATGTAAAGTTTTTCGGACAAACAGACAGACGGACAGGCCAAAAACTATATGCCCCCGTATCTTTGATTCCGGAAGCATAAAAAACAAAGACTTTTCGGTTTTGCCTTTATTCATATTAAATTATACAAAAGTCTATGAATGAGAGCTTTTGAATAGTATTGATTTCATCTTAATACATGTAACGTACAGTCAAAATCGTGTTAATCCAATTAACACAGACAAGTTGTTAGCGGACAATATTAATTCAAGTGAGTTGTGCAGAAATTGAGCCAATTTATTTTCCAAACAGCAGTGTACGGTGTATCAAACCTCATTACCCAGTGAAGCCACTTGGACAAATTATTTTCGGTAAATATGCTGAAATGCGGTGCTTGGAAATGTATTTTTAGCATATTGAATCAATAGTCGTGATAAATTTAACTTCGATCTTGATCTTGTCTTTTATGCAATCTACAGATAGGTTTGAAAATATGCAAAATTCGGAACATTTTCGATGAGGACGCAGAGTTCCTGTAAAAAAAGTGAAATTAGCCAATCTTGGTTTTTTTTTTAAAAAGTAGGTCAAATATCTAGGTCAAGGTCATAAGGTTAAAAAATATAGTATGTGAAAAAAGGGCTTGTCACAAGAAATACACATGAAATATCAAAGCCCTATCACTTACCAATCAAAAGATATAGCCAATCTTAGATTTTTTGAAAAGTAGGTCAAATATCTAGGTCAAGGTCACGAGGTCAAAAAATATGGTTTGCGTAGAAAGGTCTTGTCACAAAGATTACACATGTGAAATATCAAAGCCCTATCACTTGCCAATCAAGAGATAAAGCCAATATTAGATTTTTAGAAAAGTAGGTCAAATATCTAGATCAAAGTCACAAGGTCAAACATTATATGTGTAGAAAGGTCTAATCACAAGGAATACACATGTGAAATATCAAAGTCCTATCACTAATCAATCAAGAGATATAGCCAATATTAGATTTTTAGAAAAGTAGGTCAAATATCTAGGTCAAGGTCACAAGGTAAAAAATTATGATATGTGTATAAAGGTCTTGTCACAAGGAATACACATGTGAAATATCAAAGCCCTATCACTTACCAATCAAAAGTTATGGGGTGTGACACCCAAGTGTGACAGACAGACGGACAGACGGAGGGACGGATGGACGGACAGACGAACAACGGACAAAGTGATCCCTAAGCGTCGTTGTGCTTTGCAGGCGACACAAAAAGTCAACATCTTAAAAATAAATTCAGAGTATATTTGATAGCGTATGTGGCCAAGTTAATTCGAAGTATGAAAATAAGTACACAAAGCCAAACTAGCTATAGCTTGTCTTATTTAAAAAATCATTAAAAATCCAAAAGTTGATATTTTGACAAAATTCTTTCACAGTTTCATTTCTAGCGATAAATATAAAAATAAAAAGAGAAAAAAACATAGTGTAATCAAAGATTACGAAGCTCACCTCGCGGCAGCAAAGTTCAATTGAAACATATCTCTAAGTACATGTATAATAAGAAAATCACTAAAGTGGGAAAAAGTAGGTCACGGTCATTTTATGAAAGTTTGATCAAAGATACATCCAATATGCAAGTTTGGTACATGTAGCACCTATACTTTGCTCAATATTGGCCTTTCAAGGCAAAATCACTCGAGTGGAAAAAGTAGGTCACGGTCATTTTATGAAAGTTTGATCAAAGATACATCCAATATGCAAGTTTGGTACATGTAGCACCTAAACTTTGCTCAATATTGGCCTTTAAAGGCAAAATCACTCGAGTGGAAAAAGTAGGTCACGGTCATTTTATGAAAGTTTGATCAAAGATACATCCAATATGCAAGTTTGGTACATGTAGCACTTATACTTTGCTCAATATTGGCCTTTAAAGGCAAAATCACTCAAGTGGAAAAAGTGGGTCAAGGTCATTTTATGAAAGTTTGATCAAAGATACATCCAATATGCAAGTTTGGTACATGTAGCACCTATACTTTGCTCAATATTGGCCTTTCAAGGCAAAATCACTCGAGTGGAAAAAGTAGGTCACGGTCATTTTATGAAAGTTTGATCAAAGATACATCCAATATGCAAGTTTGGTACATGTAGCACTTACACTTTGATCAATATTGGCCTTTAAAGGCAAAATCACTCAAGTGAAAAAAGTAGGTCAAGGTCATTTTATGAAAGTTTGATCAAAGATACATCCAATATGCAAGTTTGGTACATGTAGCACTTATACTTTGCTCAATATTGGCCTTTAAAGGCAAAATCACTCAAGCGGAAAAAGTAGGTCAAAGTCATTTTATGAAAGTTTGATCAAAGATACATCCAATATGCAAGTTTGGTACATGTAGCACTTATACTTTGCTCAATATTGGCCTTTAAAGGCAAAATCACTCAAGTGGAAAAAGTAGGTCAAGGTCATTTTATGAAAGTTTGATCAAATATACATCCAATATGCAAGTTTGGTACATGTAGCACTTATACTTTGCTCAATATTGGCCTTTCAAGGCAAAATCACTCAAGTGGAAAAAGTAGGTCAAGGTCATTTTATGAAAGTTTGATCAAAGATACATCCATTATGCAAGTTTGGTACATGTAGCACTTATACTTTGCTCAATATTGGCCTTATAAGGCAAAATCACTCAAGCGGAAAAAGTAGGTCAGATGCTGCATCCGATGCATGGGTTCACCTCAGCATCTCAAGATGAATCACTTGTGCAAGTTTGGTTACTGTAGCATCAGTACTTTGTCAGATACTGAACTACCCCAAAAACTTTAACCAGACATTGACAAAGTTATTCAACCGGAAAATGTAGGTCAGATGCTGCATCCGATGCATGGGTTCACCTCAGCATCCCAAGATGAATCACTTGTGCAAGTTTGGTTACTGTAGCATCAGTACTTTGTCAGATACTGAGTTGCCCAAAAACTTTAACCGGACGCGGACGCGGACGGGGACGCGGACGGGGACGGGGACGGGGACGGGGACGCGGACGCCGGGGTTATAGCATAAGCTCATCTCAACTTCGTCGAGGTGAGCTAAAAACTGAAAAAGGGAAAAAAAATTGTTGGGGTCCCGCCGGGGTTTGAAGCTACTCCCCATGGGTCCATTGGGCATGGAAAACATACATTATACCTATGTACAATCTTAAAAAATATTCCTTAAAAATCCAAAAGTGGATATCTTGACAAAATTCTTTCACTTGTAGGGTACCATGCATGAGTACCTCATACCTACAAATTGTCATGACAATCTGAAGAGTGGTTATAGAAAAGAAGCAGAAAATGTATGAAAATCAACCCCCCCCCCCTTCCTTTTTACATAAGAAAAAAATTCATAAAAAATCAAAAAAATAAATTTTAAGCATAAAATACATATCAAAGCATTAAGTAAGTTAAATATGATAAATATGTAGTAAATGAGTGTGTAAAATCATACACTTATTGAGTTATTTAAAGAAATAGTGCAAAAATGTGCATTTCTGACAAAGTCCGAAAAGACGTCAAAAACGCGTCAAAAATTTGACTTCGAAGTGGAACCAAAAATAACAACACTTCTTAAGACATCTCTCTAGATCATCCTGATGCTTTCGGTTTGTCGATACATGCTTCGGTTCTGAAGAAGAAGTTTGTCAAAGGAGGGTACCCCCTGTGACCTACTTTTGGCTGTGGTGGCGCCACCTGTTGACAGATCCGGACGAAAAACAACAACACTTGTAGGGGACCATAAGTACTTCATACCTACCAAGTTTCATCAAAATCCCTTCAGCCGTTCTGAAGAAGAAGTTTAAAATGTGAAAAGTTTACGACGACGACGGACGACGGACGACGACGACGACGGACGACGGACGCAACACTATGACAATAGCTCACTTGAGCCTATGGCTCAGGTGAGCTAAAAACCATTCCATATATACATGTACATGTACTTGCAAATTCCTGGGGTCCTTTTTTTTGTACTTTTACCAATATTTGTGAGAATAAGCATAATTATTCACAACTGGAAAACATTCAACGGCTCATTAATAAAGATGTTTTTCTGACTAGAAAAAGTTTGAGTAAAAATCATAAGTAATGTAGAAGTCATTGCACACATGAAAAAAGGGTCATCATAGCGTTGTTGTTATTTTTGTAGAAATGTAGTCACAAATATTTCCTTGAAATTAGGTATGTTCACAGGGATTTATCATGCTAATACCAGTTGCTCTATTTATTATATGTGTTAAAGTGATTTAACTTGGCGTTAAACGAAAAATCGACAAGTCATCGTTAAGTCTTCAGAAATAGGCTAATCAATGTCAAAACCTATTTTCTGTGGTATATTTCAATAGATTAATTCATACTGAATCTTCATAAGAAATTTTAAATCAGTACCTCTTACAAGCCGAGATATGCCAAATACCGCTCTCTTATGAGTGCCACATTTCTAGGTTGGACAAAAAGGTGTCTGGTGATAATCAAGCAGTACAGACAAAATTTGGTTATTGCGATCATTTAAAGGTCCTTACACTTCAAAGACATACAACTGCATGATATCTAATCTTCACATGCTTGGTACAATCTCAAACATCGCTGGTATATGAAACCCCTCTAAAAGCTACCTCTTTGCATGCGTGTATGTCATAACTCTGTACATGTTGAATTTAATCTCACTTAAATCTGACGCTTTTCTTATTTCAAAGTCGTTAAAATTGTACTATGCATATACATGTATGGGACTATTTCATGCAATGTTATGTATTTGAGAGGTTCGCATCATTGAACGGTCAAACGGTGTCTCAAGTTGATCACTGATGCCCGATTATCATTGCACACATGATCAACTTGAGACACCGCTTGACCGTTCAATGATGCCCGATTATCATCGGACACCTTTTTGTCCGACCTAGAAATGCGGAGCTCAAAAGAAAGTGGTATTGGGCGTATCTCTGCTTGTTAGGGAGGTACTGATTTCAAATTTCGTATGAAGATTCAGTATGAATTAATCTATCAAAATATACACAGAAAATAGGTTTTGACATTGATTAGCATATTTCTGAAGACTAAACGATGACTTGTCGATTTTTCGCTAATGCCGAGTTAGATCCCTTTAACACATATAGTAAATAGAGAAACTGGTATTAGCGTGATAAATCCCTGTGGGTATGTTATGATAAGTAAGCACATGAAAATTTGACATTATGATAAGTAAGCACATGAAAATTTGACAATGTCTTTGCAGTAAAGTTAAACATATCAAAGAAACATACATATACATGTATTTGAACTTTGTTAGGTATGATGAATGAAAATATGTGAAAAAAAAAATAAAGATAAAAAATTGCAACGAAAGGCCTTTTTTTCATGGGTGCAATCAAGTATGATCATGTGTTTTCCTTTATGCACCTTTAAGAAAGGAGGTCACTTAAAAACTAACCTTTCCTAACAGCCATGGGAGGAGTGTTCTCTTTAGAGAAACTCTGATGTAAAACTGCTACATTAGGTACACTGTCTATCTTTACACGCTGTGTTCCTTTAGTTTTCACAGAACTCCTAGAAAATAAACAAAAGGTTAATTTATAACTACACCTGGCTTATTCTTACTGCAGTTTGTCAAAGCTTTTTAAATGACTTTTTCATCACTACAATGATAGACACAGAGACAGTTGTTTTAATCTCAGTAATTGCAATTGGAACAATTTTGAATCCATTCATGTACAAATATAAATATATGTAAATTACCTTCAAAGGTAATATGTGATTTTTAAAGTGTCAACCAGTTTACTGACACACACATGCACTTACCGTAGGCATTTTTACATTCCTATATCCCCTCGTACAGGTGGAAAATAAATGACATTCCAATGTACATCTATGACACTTGACACTGGAACAAACTAATTCTACAACTTGCCTTAAACTTGAGTTGAGTGATGAAGGGGAGTGGCACACAACTTTAACAGGTGTCCTCTCAAATCCCACTTTAATGTCTACTTCTGACAAATCAGGATCTTTATTGGTCCGTGACGCATCGATCAGTAAGACCTCTGTGGGCTGGTGTGTTGTGTAGCCTTCATTATTATCCTACAAATCACACAGATACATTGTTAACATGTCCCTCTTGTGTTGCAGGCAACATAGAAAGTAATATAAGGCACAGTGTAAAAGATTAGGCTATCAGATTTTTGTATTCAGATTTGTGACAGATAAATAAAACCAATCCTGCAGCCCTGTATAAATTACGGCTCTACTTAGAGGGAAAATCATTGATACAATTTCAAGGCCAGACAGAGTGACATTGTCAATCTGTAAATTAGGATTGCCTTGGATGAAAACTTAAGGTGAAATTAAAAGGAAAATTCAACATACCTCTATTTGTTGAGGAAGGTCAAGGTCACTATCAGTTAAGTCAAGGTCATCCCTCGGCCTCGACCTGGATGGAGAATATTTTTCAGTTCTCTGAGGAGCCAACCTACAATTATGAAGAATGAAATTGGTCTCCCACAATACCATATAAATTTGTATACTATTTTTACAAATATTGAAAACTTTGTAAAAGAAAGTAAATAAAAAGAAAGCTAAATCTTACTTGATGGTAAAAAAAGGCAAAATTTAGGATTAAGTAACAGAAATAAAGTTTTATACTGACTTTCTGGGTGTAACTGCTTGCTCCCCTTCATTTGCTGTGCTGTGTAAGAATCCATGAACTTCATGAACTATATTACTTCTGTGATGGGAGTCTGATCTAATAGTGGAAAGGCTGTCGTCTGTAGAAATACAAGTTTATATATTATCACAATAAAACTCATGATATAAGGTAGTATTGACCATAGGGGTAAACATACTTATGTACATGTTTTTGTTCAAACTAAAGGTTTTTTTCTGCTTTTGATCATGCAAGGTAATTCACATCAATCATGACGACGTGATAAGCTTTGCAAAACTGCTTTGAAGATGGAAGTTGAACTCTATGAGAGGCCATGTCATACCAGAACAATAAGAAAAGGCATGTATACATGGATCTACTTTTTAACATGGCATATCAATTTTAAACTTCATTCATGTAAACTTGTGTCATTTAACAATCAATTCAATAACATATACCGGTAATAACAGAATATTTCAAAGTCAGAATTTCAACATGTGTCATACCTATTCCACTTGCAAGGACTTGTGGTTTGGAAGTGGTTACTGCCAATCCGTTAACAAGACGTCCCTGAGCTAACGGTTTTCTGAAATGTAAAGACATAATTAAAAATGTTATGATCGCTGAGCGATATAAGTCCCCTACCGGCGGCATATATTTATGTCCTGAAACTCTGCCTATGAATTACTCTTCAATGAAACATCAGTTTTAATTAAACTTACTGTCTGTGCAGCTCAGTTCTGAGGTTTTATCTGCTTTATCGATTCGAAAAAGAGGTCAAGCGTGACGAAAGTTGAACTTGCCCTGTAACTATCCAAGACTAAGCTGAGTATCAAATTTTACCTGAATATCACTATTTGTTGCAGAAAAAAGTCTGGAAAACTGACAAAAACTGAATTGTACAAGTCATCAAGGGGCATACCTCCTCAAAAAATAGGTCAAGCGTGACAAAAGTCAAACTTGCCCTGTAACTATCCAAGACTAAGCTGAGTATCAAATTTCACCTGAATATCTCTCTTTGTTGGAGGAAAAAGTCCGGAAAACTGACAAGAATTGAATTTTCCAAGTCATCAAGGGGCATAACTCCTCGAAAAATAGGTCAAGGGTGACGAAAGTTAAACTTGCTCTGTAACTATCCAAGACCAAGCTATGTATCAAATTTTCACCTGAATATCTATATGTTGCAGACGAAAGTCCGGAAAACTGACAAAAACTGAATTTTCCGAGTCATCAAGGGGCATAACTCCTCGAAAAATAAGTCAAGCGTGACGAAAGTCAAACTTGCTCTGTAACTATCCAAGACCAAGCTGTGTATCAAATTTCATCTGAATATCTCCATCCATTGCAGAATAAAGTCCGGAAAACTGACAAAAAACTGAATTTTCCAAGACATCAAGGGGCATAACTCCTCGAAACATAGGTCAGGCGTGACGAAAGTCAAACTTGCTCTGTAACTATCCAAGAACAAGCTGTGTATCAAATTTCATCTGAATATCTCCATCCGTTGCAGAAAAAAGTCCGGAAAACTGACAAAAACTGAATTTTCCAAGTCATCAAGGGGCATAACTCCTCGAAAAATAGGTCAAGCGTGACGAAAGTCAAACTTGCTCTGTAACTATCCAAGACCAAGCTGTGTACCAAATTTCATCTGAATATCTCCATCCGTTGCAGAAAAAAGTCCGGAAAACTGACAAAAACTGAATTTTCAAAGTCATCAAGGGGCATAACTCCTCGAAAAATAGGTCAAGTGTGACGAAAGTCAAACTTGCTCTGTAACTATCCAAGACCAAGCTGTGTATCAAATTTCATCTCAATATCTCCATCCATTGCAGAAAAAAGTCCGGAAAACTGATATCTGGACAGACGGACAGACTGACAGACAGACCGAGAGGAAACTAAGAGTCCCCTTCGGCGTTGCCGGTAGGGGACTAATAAAGGGGAAAATTACAATGTGCATACTGGTACATACACATCATACATGTACCTGTACATGTATATATTTGTACCTAAATTTACAGGGCAATACAAATATATAGTAACCCTTGCATGGCATACCTAAATGTGATATTTTGTACTCAATGTAAGGTTTCCAAACACCCCTGACTCTACCCTTGTATTGACTGAAAATGGAGGGAGGGGGCAACTATCAAAAAAATTCTTTACTTATGAATGCTGAAATGTCTTTGTCACCAGATAGATTTTGTTGCATACCATTCCAGATCACATGTACCGTAAGTATGGAAATGAAGTGCTTTACCCAACAGGACGAAAGTCTAGCAGTTTGTCTAAAATGGTAATTTTTGGACCTATACCAATTAATAAAGTCTTGATGGTTCAGTGCAATCATACTGGTAAATGCAAATTGGCCATAATGTCTCTTTGAATGGGCGGAACAATAGACCAATGCATATGTTATTAAGGCCAAAAGGCCCTACAAATAGTCTTGAGTGAAGAGTTAAAAGACCAAAATGATCATAAGCTGAAGTGGAAAATGGTTGCAGTGATTTGAAAAAGTGTTACTCATGACACCGATGGAAATTTGTGAAAAAAGGAATGAAATGGTGCAATCTGAGGCATATTTTCTCAATTTTTCTCCTATGTCATGACTGTTTTTCACTCATTCAAAGTTACAAAATCTAAGGACTGAAGGTCCAGAGAGATACTTCTAGATCTCTATAAACAACACAAACATGTTTATCTAACCTCAGTGTTTATATAAGAAAGACAACTATATAACTTCAAGGTAAATTTTGAGTTATCTTTCCTAACATTGTCATAAAACTACACCACCATAGTGCTGTGAAAACAAGAATTATAGTTGATATTGCATGGTGCATTTATTCTACATGAAATTGAAACTGTTTTCAAGATGGAGAATATTCTTGTTCTTGCATTTTGTATGTGGTAGACAGCAAATTCCTGAACTAGACACAACACTATATTCTGAGGTGCAAAGCGGCAGTATCTCAATTTGCATACTTTGAAGCAGTTACCATAACAGTAAGATACTTCCTGAAAGGAAGTATCTCAAAAACCAAAATAGGATTAAGTATTAAAGAGGAATCCTCCACCCAACCATTACCATTCAGTGTTTTTTCTTACTTTTTGGGAGAAGGGGATCTGGGCCGATACCTGGGGCAAAATATAGGGCTGGGTATTGCGGACCAAAAAAAGTATTGCGATATATTGCAATACAACATTTCATATTGCGATTTATTGCAATATCTAATCCTTTTATAGATTTCATTATTTTTACAGAAACACACTTAAACAAGACACAGCTTATGTTTTTATTATCATATCATTGCTTATTTTGTCTTTGGTCATACTAGAAAATACAGAAATAAAGAGGTAAACAGTTAAATAAAAGTTGTGTTTCTAATAGTTGAAGAACGGTTGAAACTTGAAAAAAATATCTGCCAGGCTTCATTAAGCACTTGTGAAACATAATGGTGTTAAACGCAAGTCCCAGGTTTCTTTTTATTTATTTTGGGGAAGGTGCCTGTCCCAATGGGAAAACTGCTGAAATTTGAATTTTTTTTAAAGATGTACAAACTGTCATCAAAGTCTAACCCTAAATTGTCATTTATTAACACTGCTTATGATCCACTGATTTGCTTTAACTGAACAAGTGATGAATAGAAAATAAAAATGCACGTAGACATTTTGTGCTGACTTCCAGAATTGGCAGTCTTTTTTCTTATATGTGATTTTTTTCATAATTCCTCTTTGGGAAATTCAGAGTGATAAGAGGTAATTTGGCATTGGGAAGGGGCAGAAATTCGGTCCCAAAACAAGGAGAAAAAAAACACTGGTACGAACAAAAAATATCAAAAGATGGGAGACCGATTTCAGTCAATTAAGAAGAATCATGTTGTTTTGAAAATCATTGAAACAATATAGAATATAAAAGAGAGACTGTCATAACGTCAGCTCATATTTCCTCTGACTGAGAGCATCAATTTCTGATCACTCAATAAGAACATATATTTTATTGAACCAAGCATGAATTTGATTTTTGAAACATATTTTTGCTTGTAGTTTTTGACTAGAATACTTTCTATACAACGATTATTCTTTAAAGTAAAACACTGAGCCAGAACCGGTATATTGAAAAACGTACCGTGGTACGTACATTGTATTGCAAACGAAAATATCGCGGTGCACCGATACAACAATAATACCGCACAGCCCTAGCAAAATATGCGCGCAAACTACTCAAAACGGGAATCTTTTTTAATAAATAAGAATTCTTGCAAAAACTGAATTAAACATGTTAAATAGCATTAACATCATTGGACTGGCTTTAAATACAAATAGGTATATCAAAGGAACCATATTCTACTATTTGGATTCTGATCTTGTTGAATTTTACACATTATCTTAAAATGATTTTTTGCCAGAGAAAAAAATCTTTTATATGGGGGAAATTTCAATGACAGGAGGAGAAAAATATATACTCCAGAGAGGGGGCAATGGGGCCGAGTATCGCCATATTTTTTTGGATAGAAAAACTCAGCCATTAATAGGGCTTCTCTCGATCTGGTGAAGAAAAATTTGAATAATTAAAAAAAAAAAAACTTTATGTAAATTTATTTGCGTTACTAAGAATATTGGCACCATCTGAAATAAAAGAAATGTTTTTTCTACTTTGAAATTCTTTCTTTCATTATTCATTTACTTTTTCTATTTATTTATTATTAATATTATCAGTTTATAATTTTAAATTCATCATTTTTTTAACAAATCGGAAAGGGGTTAAAGGAAGTGAGTGATAAGAGTCTCTATAAATAATACCAACGTAATACATGTACAAATGTACAGGTAGTACTAATTTTTTCTTCATTTCTGTATGACATACATGTATTCTGGCAGAGAGTTTGAAGCACATTTCCCATTCTTTTAGAAAGCTTTTCGTTTATTCTTTATAAAGTGCACCTTATCCGCTAGCAGCTGCTAGGTGTACCTACGAAAAGGTGGATAATACAAATACCGTATCAACAACTACCCTAGCATGCACACAGAACCTAATTGCCAGGGGCACAAGAATTCATGTATTTGTCCCGAAAGGGAATATAAGAGAAAAATTTAAAGTTTCCTCAAATAGAAGGGGTGGGGTCGGTGTCTGACTGAAGAAAATTTTAAGCAAATTAAGTAATGGCCTCTAGAGCATATTTGAGATGATTCTACAGTGGTCCAATCACAAGGCAATAAGCATAAAAACTAAGTATACAGTTCATGTAATGCCATTTTATAA